>JBBYHL010000014.1:2827469-2979763 GCA_038381835.1 Adansonia madagascariensis | reverse complement strand
TTACTATTATAAAATATCTTTAAGATATAGTTATTAATTATTGTAATATAATAATAACGATATAATGCATTAAACATGTAACCAACACAATTATTCTAATATAAATTATATCAAAGTAATAAACATAATAAAATATTTTTTATTAATTATATTTCAACATAAGAAACATAAAAAAAAATTACAATACAAATGTATAACATTTACAGTGTTGTATAACACCCTAAAACTGCATAACTGTGAAACTGTAAGACTATAAACTACATAGTACAAGTCAGTAATACAAGTTTATATCTATTAACGGGGGGCCCTATCGCACGGTGTAGAACAACAATACAGGGCTCTCCTATTACGTGGTGGTAATACTCTTCGTTCAACATTTTCATTTTTATTATTACATACGCCCCTGGTTTGACGTCTTTGGGCTCTTACTTCCACCGCCGGTACTTTTTCTTCAGTGATTTTTTCCTGAGTCAGCATAGAATCCCTATGTTCGCTCATAACCCTAGTAATGTCTGCCATATCATAAAACCCTAACCCACTACCCATGGAAGTAGTACGTGGTGGGCCAAAATTAGGGAGGGGTACTGCTCTCTAAGGGGGTTTCAAACCCGATATACGCTTCTCATATGTGCGGCAAGTGACATAAGAGTCAAAAGGTTGGCATCTAACTACTGGTGGGCAGCTCCAGTTGATAGCACCTATTATCATCATCCCCACCATGACTAAATGAATACTTATGACTGGATGATACCCCAAGATCACATTCTGGTTTAGGATGACTGAAGGACACCTTATGTGCATTGGTATCATCAACCTCTGCTGAAATAGGTTGATTCATCATCCTACTAATTCCATGTCGTCGAGTACACCTGTGAAGGATTTGAAGTTTGTTGATATTGTGAGCTATTCCTCATATCCTGAAATCCCAACGATGGGAAAATAAATGGTCAGCGTTGAATATAAAACCATCTGATGTATTCATTTGATGGTGAGAAATTGTTGTGCACAATTTTAGGACCCTGAACAATTTATCTAGAATATTTTCTCCAAAACTGGATCCAATTTGAATGCCTTTCAGCCTAATTTTTTGCATGATTATCGCACATATTAACCCTGTGAACTTCATCAAGGTTCATAGGTGGTTGGGGGATTGCTTGCTACATCTCAAATTGGCATAAGACCCTATATGGCTGGTTCCATTCCATAATCTAAAAATATATTAATGCTGTGTTTACTCTCCAGATGTGGCTATTCTGGAAGGCTTCTGATGGGAGGCATTCCACAATTTCATTTGTAATATATAGCCTCCATAGAAACTGTGAAAAAATAGACAAAAATTAATACTGATCATATACAATAAGTTAGCTTAAAAATGCATGTACTTAAGGTAAACTATTACAAAATTTACCGTATTATGGCCTATGCGATCCAATCGTACTCTAATGCTTTCAACGTCCGTAGTTGTATGACCAAACTACTTCGGACTGCACCATCTGTTCAAATACATATAAACTATGAATAACCCGCATGCAAATATAAGTTATCTAAGAATAAATATAATACTTATATTTATTACCTTAACACGAGGGGATATACATAATTTTCTCTAACTATCGGTGCAAGAAATGGAAGCCGGTATCAGGCCCATAACTGCAACAACATTAAACAGCCACCTATATCATGTGTCGCCTTAATTGTTGCATGAAAGAGTTCCTTATACAAGAACCCTAAACATGCGAAACCCTAACTATACTTTTTCACTTCATTCAAATTTGCCAAAAGTGGAAGATAAATCAAATGTACCTAATTTCCAGATTTATCGGGCATTAACATTCCACCAATGATGCATAAAATATATGCTCAAGTAGCGGATTCCAGTTGTCGTTCAATTGCATGTTCAGGGATATAACGAAACATTTCTATCAACCAAGTTATTTTGATAGTTGAGCCCTGAATGAAGTTGTCGGGAGGGATCACACCTAACAATTCTTTGAATAAAGCCTCATAGTGTAACAGACTTCCCCTTGTTACCTTCTTCCCATCAATTGGTAGACCCAGTTGAAGTGCAACATCCTCTAGTGTGATTGTGCATTCACCACATAGAAAATGAAATGTAGGCATCTCAAGCCTCCATCGTTCAACGAATGCATGTATTAGTCCTACCTCATATTAACAGCAGTTAACTAAGCCTCCTAGTGTAATAGACTTCCCCCTGTTACCTTCTTCCCATCAATTGATTGACCCAGTTGAAGTGCAACATCCTCTAGTGTGATTGTGCATTCACCGCATAGAAAATGAAATGTATGCATCTCAGGCCTCCATCGTTCAACAAACACACTTATTAGTCCTACCTCATATTGATAGCGGTTAACTAGGGTTGCATAGTAAAATTTAGCTTTTTTTAAATAGTCTTTAATTAATAGATTCGGTGGTTCAAAAGATACTTTCCGTGATCATGTTTCCAACTGAGTATCCTGTTCAAAAAGTCATCAATTCATTACTTGTAAAATTTATAATTTATACTGTTTTAAATATATCATTAATAAAATTTATAATATAGTACCTCGGATAATACCTTTGATGATATATGATACTCTTATAATCCCAATAACGATGATGATGATGATGATGATGCCAATGAATTGATCAAAATTTTTCCTACAACAAAAAATTTCATCTAAATTTTCATTACCTAACCTTAAAACAAAAATTAAACTAAATTTTTACAAAAAAAAAATCGCATACCTTTGAAATATTTAAACGCTTCAAAGTTAAATTCAACTTTATCCTTGCAATCATCAATTGAACAAAAAAATTAACTTAATTACAACAAAAATCACTTTAACCATTACTAAATAATTTATATTTAATAATAAAAATGGACAACACCCTAATATTTCAACCAAATATACTAATACAATCAAACTAAATTGTATGATTTTAAGATGAATTATCTAAAAAATCATACATAAAAATTAAAATAAATATTACATATAATTAATTATAGTCAACATTAATGAACTTTTACAAATGAAAATAAACTATAATTACAAAAAAAAAATTATATAATCATATCGAAAATTACTTTTACGAATAAAATTAAATCATACATATAAAAAAGCTTTAACTCGATTACTTAACTTTCAATAATACCTTAACTTGATTATATTTTTTTCGTTATAAGCTCTCTATCAAAGGAGGGAGCTCCTTTTATAAAGAGCTCCCTCCGTCCCTTCATCAAGCAAAGCTCATAAGTAACAATACCCGTGACCTTAGAGGGATATGACAGAACTCATTTCCCTCTGTAAAGGCTGCAAAAGCAAGTGACCCTTATAATTTAACAAAAAAAAAACCAAAAAAATTAACTTAGTTGTGAAATCGCCATGTGATATGGCGATTTCCCCATTTCCCAACATAGGTAGGAAATCACCTTATTACATAGCGATTTCCCAATTAATTATTCAATTCTTTTGGCCGGATTTGCAATTGATGAGAAATCACCATTTTATTTGTCAATTTATTATAACAAGTTGAGAAATCGTCATCTGATTTAATAATTTTTTAACGAAATTTTATAATTAAAAAATCGTCCTTTGAAATGATGATTTCTCAACTAATTTTTAAAATTGACCTATTTCGATAAATAATCTAAAAATAACTTATTTACGTAAATAAAAAAATTTTATATTATTTTAATAAAAAACCCACTTTTTGCTTCTCCAACCACATGGGTGTTCCTAGAGGGCTTGCTTTAACAAATGGTCTTCAAAAAGGAACCCATGAGCTAGGTTTACCTCAATACCCATCAGAAATCAGTGAGCATGAAGTGATTGGGGTTTCCAGGCTCCCAATAAATGGGTCACCATTGATTGGCTGAATCACTTAGCAAGTTGGCTGCAAAATCCTAAACAACCCATGTTAGTCCAATAAAATATCTTTCAAAAAATAGAGCTAACAAATTTATGTAGGCTTCAACTGGATAGACCAAAAAAAAAAAAATTTCATTGTAAATATTTAAATATTTTATTCAATGATTGATGCATGATTTCTTAATTTTAAATTAAAGATTATTTAATAGACATGAAAGAGAAAAGCTTCCAAAGCGAGAGTGTTGTTTGCGGCCAACAAAAATGGCATGAAATAAGTTAAACACTGCCAAGAAAAGAAGAATCCTAAGCTATAATGCGCTATCTCTTCCCCTGTACATTTTCAAATTTTGAGTGGGAATTAATCTACCTCTTGAGTCTTGAGCATTTAGGCATGGTGCATACCCATCTAGCCAATTGAATGATCATAAGACGTGGTACAAGCTATGATCAACAAACTCAAGCATGAAGCTTATTTTTCCTTAAGGACTAAGCACCTTTTTTCATCAAGAAAATATAACAATAAAAAAGAAAAATTAGAGGTCAAAATTCTCATCCTCAATTAAATATATCTTTTTATAATGAAAGAGAGAGTTTGTGTGACATGCAACGGTTATGATGTAGTGAAATCTAAAAAGATAAAGTTGCCTAGTCAGTTGGCACCTTTATTTTTATATTAAAAAAACACCAACATTTACTATCGAATGGCCACCCACATGCTTAATGCTTGTACACCTAGCTTGACTTCACACCCCCCACCACATGTTGGCCCAAAGAAATGGAATTTGGAGGCTGCCTACTGCCTATATTCTAGGGGCTTGGTTTGAATTAATTGCTTTTGCTGCATATTTTATCATCAACCTTTATTGATCTAATCTCAAGTTTGGACAGTGTTACATAATAATTAATTATTCCAATGACGGCAAAGATTGCTTAACCATTTTCCACTTCTCTCTTTTAAATAAGGCTTAACATGTATAATTGGTTAACTTTGTTTAAGAATGATCCACTTGGGCATGCATGTGACATTGATTTCTTGTGATTTTAAAAGAAATTCATAAGATTTCTGCATAGGCATGCACCTCAAGAATTCTTAATTTTTAAGTTAAAATTTTTTTTTTTAGGTATTTGACTCAAATTCAAATAAGGTTTTATTAATTATAGATTACTTGGTTATTAAATTTATTTAATGAATAAATATTTTTATTAATAAAAGAAATCTTAATGAGTTAAAATTCTTAGTGATCAAGTAATTATCTTTATAAATATGTAGATAGATGTAGACTTTTAGAATAAAGAATAAAAGAAATGTAAACCTTGCAAGATCTCGTTAGGGGAGAATAGTTCATAGCTTTTCTTGTGTAGAAACAAGTAGTTTTGTTACAAGTTATTTGTGAGGAGGATTTATAGTTTTATCCGTATAAAAAACTATAAAGTGATTAGTGATGATGTTTTTACCCTTTTAGGGTTGTGGGCATGTCAGAAGGGTTGAACCATGTTAAAATTATATACTGTTTTGTTTCTTTCTTATTGATGTTTTATAGGTCGCTGTGCTATTTCTAACACCTTTCATCTTGTGTAAGTTTATTTTAATTTTATATTCATTTTGTTATGAGTTTTTTGTTTAATTTGATTGGTTTGTTAGAATATCTTTTACCATACACATTATTATTATTTATAATGTACTATGCATATTAAAAAATTTATTTTAATTTATTGTAATTACAATTTTTTTCTTGTAAAATGTAGTCTCATTAAATAAATGAACTAAGATGCTTATTTATATAATATGATTTGTAAAAAAGAGGAAAAGAGAGAAATAATAATTGTTTTGCATGAAGGAAACAACAAGAAAAAATGAAATAGAATCCCAAAAAAAAAAAAGAACATAAAAACTTACCAAAATTTGTTTATTTGAAAAGTGGCTATAGACTCAATGGAAATTAGAGTAGTATGAAATGAAGGGATAACTTGAGCATTGCAAATTCTATGGGGACTTATCCAATATAATCAAGGTAAATAATTGACAAATTCCCATTACAATAAAATGAAAATTGCTAGTTCAAATTTTGAGCCATAGTTGTTGACATTTATCTTTAATGAAAATCCATTATCTTAAAACAATTTCAACTTTTAACAATTACACGCGTGGACAGTATCTAAGCATGCACAAAAACATAGATGAAGAAAAAAAAATGAAAAACTACTCTTTCCTTTTATTGTTAAAACAAGCCAAAAAAATCTGATTTTAGTGTATGATTCTAATGGTTTAATTTGTAAACTAACTGCTTTCTTATGCCAAACGTGATATTTATGTTATATGCCTATATTTTTTTTTATAAATGGTAATTCTTGATATTGTAGTTTGTATTTTTTTATCAATTATGCAAAATATAAATATAATATAAAATATTAAATATGTCAAAATTTTAAATCAAATATGATATATATATTAAATGTATCAAATTAATTATATTTAAATATATTACATTCGTATATTTTTTTAATATCCCTGTAAAATTATTGGATGTAATTTTTGTACACGTGCGATTGGACTAATGGGTGGTGCCTTTTCATTCCATTATTTACGTCTGTTTGAAAAATATTCAAACTCGAGACTTCAAAACAAAATAAAGTTAAATTCTACTCATTGAGGTCTTTCTCTTAGATTTGAGAATAAGTCCTAACGAAAAAGGATGGCGATTATTCGAGTCCTTAAGGATTTAAATTCTAAAAAAAAAAACATATATTTATATTTGCAAATAATTAACATATAATTAATTAAATATATATCATATAAAATATCATAAGAAATTAAATTTTACTATTATGCTTATGATGAAAATTTTGGGAAAAACAAAAGAGAAAGTTAGGAGATATTAGATATGACCAAAAAGTCAAAAATATGAATATGCATATAATGTTGTCTTGAATATAAGTACATAAGATTTATTTTTCAATAATCCATTAAATAATAACATAAATATTCACGTATCTCTTAATAAATGACGATCTTCATCAAAATACTGAAAAAAAATACAATATCAATTGCAAAATTTGTGACAAACAAAAAAAATTGAATAGAAACTAATATGAAAAAATAAAATAAATAAAGTAAATAAAGAAAATCACAAAAGTAATAAATATCTTAAAGAAAAGTTAAATATTGAAAAGAATTGTAGCACATGTTATTCATTATAAGCTTAAAATGATATCTATTTTTTCCCCAAAAAAAATCCTTAGTAATATATTTAAAATTAAATTTATTGCATCCCTAAAAAAAAAAATTGTTACGTAAAGTAATCATTGTAAATTGATTATCATTGTTAACTAACTAAATTTTTAAATTGTCATTGTAAATTATTTTGATATTAACAAGATTTATGCAATATTTTTAATTTAATTAAAAAAATTTTAAAAATAAATTAAAAAGAGTAAAGTTTTACAATAAATTTTGTAAAATATACAATCACATCCTTTTAAAATAAATATTAAAACGAGTATTCATGTAAGACATATATGTTAATAAATATTAGTATATATAAAAGTACCAACGTAGAGAATCTTTTGAATTAGCGAAAATAGTTATTGTTATTTTGCAATATTTATAAGTTGCTTTTATTAATATTTTTTACTATTTATATGATTTATCTAATTTATAAGTAAAAAGTTTAATTTCTTTAAAAGTTAAAATACTTTTGTAATTTGGATTAATTTGATAATAAATAAAAAATAATTAAACATTTATATGAGATTACTATATTTTAAAAGTTCTAATATTTCATTACCTTAGAAAGTAAATTAATTTATTTAATATAAATAAAAAGAATTAAAATTTACATTAAATTTGTTTCATGCACAAATTTTACAAGTTAATATAAATTTTAGTTAATGTGCATTTATTAATTTTATTTATTTTTAAAATATACAATTATATATAAAAAATAGATAAATCAACGAGTATTCACGTGGAAAAGCATGTGATAACAGATATTAATCAATCCAAAAAATTAACATCATATTATTCTAATTAAATATTAATTATTTTAAAAAGTTCTTAAAATAATTTTTAATATTTTTATTAAAAATAATTTTTTTCTATTAATATTCGCCAATCACATACTCAACTCAAATTTAACTATTGAAGCTTGACATCATTATTAATCGTCTTTAAAACAGGTTTTAATAAAAGTGTGTGTATATTATATATATATATATATATGAATTAATTTCATTAAAATTTGGCTACAGGAGATAAAACTAAAAGTGTTTATGTCGAAATTTTTTAATTGTTCAGGTTTGGATCAATTCGACAACTTATTTCATTATTAAAAATAATATTAAAATTTTAAAAATTATTTTAATATTAATATTTATAATTATATTTAAATAAAAATAATTTTTATCATTAAAATAATAATTAAAAAAAGATTGGATACAAATTTGATTCAATACAAGTCGAATCTATCATGTCAGATGGTCATGAACAAGTCTAAATAAAATAATATAATTAAGACAATAAAAAGATGAAATTCAAACTTTGACCTTGTAAAACAACTTTCCAACTTATTTATTAATTAACTTAATTAGTAATAGAGTTTTGTTAATAAATATTCTTAGAATGAACACTTTCTAAAGGTAATTAATATATAATAATAATAATATTGTATTAAATGCCATAGTTAATAATTTTGTTCATTATTTCAATACATTAGATAAAAATATTTTTATATATAGTAATTTTAAATAATGTCTTTAAGATACTCATTAATCAAATCCTTAATAATAAACCAAACAATGTGGATACTATATGCAGAGTTGTTGAACCACTTAAGTCGAGTAAAGTTTGAGGTCCAAACCAACCACATCGTTTGTGCAAAAGAAAAAAACAAAAACTAACAACTAATTTGTAACCGAACACTTGATCATAATTTATTATCAAAATAAAAGATATTTTTATATTCTTATTAACATAACAATAAGTTTTGTTAAAATTAAGAATAAACTTTATTAAAATTAATGATTCAATTGAATTATTATTATTATTATTATTATCTTTTTAAAAATTTATTTGTTTGTATGTGTTTAAATTCACGAAAAATTAAAAATAATAAAAACTTTTGTCCATACTTAACTAATTCATTCGGCAACATTATCCTTAGCACAAATACAAGTTTCCATTATGAAAATGACATTCTTGTTTTTCTGCCCCTTTTCACATGAAAAACAATTTAGCCTGATCTTAATTTTCTGGAACAACCACCTAAAGGCTAAAAGTCTTGAGTTGAAAAGTATTAATCGACAAATTAGAAACCTCCTTTTGACCAATTTTCCCCTGTGATAATCATGACGAAAATCATTGACATGCTTCGTCTTTAATTTATTATAACTCCATTTCTACAATAGTAGATTAGCAGCAGTAAAATCTAGAATTTTTACCGTGAGTAGCTTAATAATTTTTTTAAAGCTAATTGAAACATTATTTATGTTACATATTATATTAAATGTGATAAATTTTATTAGTATCAATAGTATCTACAAGTTCTGTTTAAACTTAATTCCTTTTTCAAGCCATCTTAAGGACACAACTCTTAAGTCCGTCTAATGCATTCATATTTTTATGCTCATGGTATTCCCACAAAGATCAAAATCCAAGTTGACAAAGAAAGGGAATTACTCCTTTTACTAAATGGACTAAGATGTTTTATTTATTAAATGTGATAGTTGATTATAAATTTTAAAGCATAGAAGTGGATGCCTCCTTTTTAGTAGAATAACTTTAAAATAATGTTTTCGTGGTTTTCATTAACCAAACTCTTAAAAATTTATTTAAAACAAAAAAACTCAATTTCTTTGCAAAGAGAAATTTCATACATGACTGAAAAAAATCAGATCGAACCAATCGGTTTAATCATTTGAATTGAAAATTAAAAGTCCGTTCAATCCAAAAATATATGAAGAATCGAACTTTGATTGAGCTACTTACAACTGGTTTAACTATTAAAAAATTGCTAAAATATCATTAAAAATAGGGAAATCCAAAAACACTATTTTTATATTTTTAATTATTTTTTTCAAAAATAATTTTTTTAATTGATGACATTTAAACCCATAACATCTTAAAATCATTGTAAAAAATAATCCACTAAGCTGAATAAATGTTTATATTAATTATTTAGCATGAATCGGAGACCAAAGGTCACACCGACCTCTGGTCTGATTTTTTTAACTTTGATTTCGTATTAAAAGTGTTCATATTTGGGTCACAGCTTAAAATTTTTTTATATTCTTTAACCAAATCCAAATTTAATATTGTTAAATTATTATTCAAATAATATTAAAATATTATTTTATATTATATAAATATTTATATATTTTTATAATTAAATATAAATAAAAAATTTATTAATTAAAATAACTCGGACCAAGCCGATGGAAAAATTATAACCTAACTCGGATAGACTTTATTTTAAGTCACTGTCATTTTTTGCCATCCATTTCGCTTTTGGTAAAAGAAAATGACATAGTGAGCAAACTTTTTTTTTTTTTTTTTGCTTATATATATATATGTGTGTGTGTGTAAATACCAAAAATGCCATCAATATAATTAATCTAATGCAGTAAAGTCACGCCCATACTTTTTTAAATTTTAAAATTTCTCACAAATAAATATTTCAATTATTTCTATAAAGCAAAAGCCTTTTTGTTTTCGCCTGGTTTTCAATTTTTACATGATAACCGAACAAGCGATGCCATAAATAATTTATAACATACTAAATTTTGACATACTCATAGATGTGGGTGAACATTTTTTCTTTTATCTTGTTTTTGAAAAATAATACATAAAATTAAAATTTAAAAAGATGTAAAGTTTTTATCACATAAAAAAATGGAAAGTATTTAGTCGGAAGTAATGTTTTTAAGTAAGAAAATGTTTTTTTTTTAATAAAAAAGAAATATAGGATAGTTAATTATTATTTTAAAAGAAAAGATTAAAAATCTTAATTTATATTTATTTTAAGGAGTATATTTGAGTTTTTTTTTTTAATTTCCCTAATTGAATTGGAATCCGGTTAACTCGTTATAATAGTAAAGATCTATATCTATAATATTGTAAAATTTCTGATTTACTTTGGTGTCGTGAGTCAACTTAGTTATAAAATTTCATATCGAGTTTAATGTCATGTGTCTAATGATACAAAATTAATTAAAGAAATTATACAAAAACCAAAATATAAAAAATATATATTTATAAAGATATTTGTGGCTTTTACTACTTTTTAAATTAAAAATTAAAATTAAAATTAAATCTTTTGTAAAACTTACCCATATTTTTTTAATCAATAATCGCAGAAATAACCTTCTTTGTTTCATAAATTTTTAATAATTTTTGTATGTTCCACTGTGCCAATTCTAGTATAAAAGTATAAAGGTAAGATATCTTTTGAATTGATGAAATCGAATAATTTTTTGATTAAATTTTTTAGTTGCCCTTTGAAACTATTTAAGTTTTGATAAGAATATGAGTTTTATTAACAAAATTATTGAATATACAAGAATTTTAATATATTAAATTATTACAATTCAGAAGTTGTTTAAATAGACGTGTAATGCTTTTTGTTTTTAGTTTAACAACTCGAAAGCTTCATTTTAGAAGGAACCTATAATTTGCCAAATTAGAGAATTCCATTTCTTTACCTCTTATAAAAAAAAATTTGAAGTTCCAAAATTTTCTCTTCACACTATATATATATTAGGATCCATCGTACACTAATATAATTTAAATTAGTTTTACATACTTAAGTAATTTTTATATAATAAATATTTTAACAAATCGACTATTTAATTTAACAATATAATTATACTCGTCGTGCACATAAAGTTTCGAATCGTTTTGATATTTCTATTATGTCGATCAAGAATATTATTTTTTAATATATATATATATATAACGGTTGAAAGTTTTTTCATCGAGTAAATAGTTAAATATTTTTAATTTTTTCAAAACTTGAGGTGCTTTATCTTTGTGAGTAGAACATAAATTATAATGGCCAGATTAACTAAATATAAATCGTATAAAATTTATTAAAATATATAAAAATAATTTAATTTTATATTAACATATATTGATCTTCCTTGATATATGTATATTATATTATGGTAGTCCAAATTTTATTTGGACTTATTTTTATCCTTGAGATTTCTCGTGAATTTAAAATTTTATTTTTAACATACCTTCACAATTATTATATTAATATATTAATTCCCTTAATTGTAACATAACTGGCCAGAATATGTAATAATTTTTTAATTTTATTTGTAAATTTTTAAATTTTTTAGCAATTATGTAAAAAATAATATTAATTTCCAATTAAACCTAAAGTCCCTTTTTAAAAAAATAAAAATAAAATCTCACTTTAAATGTAAATTTAAAATCCCACTTTAAATATATAATTTTCTTAATTTTTTCTGATGCAGACAATAAATGAATTAGAGAATGAAAAGGATTCAAAGTAACAGTCCTTTGGTACAACTACAATATGGGTAGTTTTTCCCCCCCTTTTTTTTTTTTTTTTGATATGTAGGTTATTGAGGTAGTTTTTTAATTTTTATAATAGAAATGGGTAATTTTTATAACTTTTAAATGATAAAAATTTTAAAATACAAATACTTATATTTTATTATTGGTAATTTTTTATTGAATTACTGTTAACTTTAAATTCAATAGAAAAACTTTAAAAGCAACAAAAGTTTTGGAATACTCACTTTGTGGTTTTTTTTTTTTTAAAGAAAAGATAATTTTTACTAAATTTAGATAGTTTTGTAATTGATATTTATTTTAAAATATAAGTGTATATAAAATAAATTAAAAGTGAAAATATTTTTAATTTTATTTTAATTCTTAAATAATTTTATAAATCGAATTGATTAAATAATTTTATAATATTAATATTAATTTTAATTTATAAAAATTAAAAAGAATTAAATTACAAACGGAATTCTAAGATCCATTGCACATCTAATCACTTTCGTGTTCTTTACGCTGCCCTCGTGTCCACTTTTACCCCTCGATTTAATTAAGAGAAAAATAATTGATTTCTTCTTTACCATTTGGTCAAATTATTAATTTAAAATAAAAAATTAAAAAAAATTAATCAAATCCGTGAATAAAAACCCCAGACCAATTCCATCTCGGAAAAGGTGTTTTAGTTAACGAAGAATCGGAATCCTAACAAACAAAGGAGACGATGTCGTTTTGAGCGTCTAAAAGAAACCAAACCGAAACTCCTCTATTTATAACCAACCACAAGCAGTTCTTCGTTTTCATTTTTGTTTTTTTGATTTTTGATCTCTGCATTCTTATTGTTTTTTTCTTAATACATTCTTTTAATCTTTTTAAAGAGTCCGGAAAGAAAAAGAAAAAAAGGGTGAGAGAGAGAGAGAGAGTGGAAAAGGGAGATGGGGTTCATTGTAGAAGAAGAAAGAGAAGACGTCGTCTTGGAGCCGCCGCCTAATTTTTCGATGGTGGAGGAAGGCATTTACAGATCTAGTTTCCCTCAACCCTGCAATTTTGCCTTCTTAGAAACCCTAAATCTTCGATCCATCATGTAAGTTTTTTTTTTTTCCTTCTTCTTTTTTTTTTTTTATTACAAACAAATTCTATTTGGTTTGGTTGCATTAATGAGGCCGATTTCTTTTATTTCGCATTGATAAAGGTTTTTCCCCTATTATTTTCACTTTTGAAGGTTTATTTTTCATTCTTAGTGCTATAGATTTTCTGGAAAATTAACAACACTTCTCTTAGGCATAATCTTAGTTTTTTTTTTCTCTCGCCTTTTCTTTTGGCTTCTTGGTTGCTAAGAAAGGGGGCAAAATAGATAATAATAATAATAATAATAATAATAAAAAGAATGTTGAAACGATTAAATAATTAATTATTGACATGCATGTTATTTTTTGTGTTCTGAAATATAATAAAATTAAATTCTGACTATTGACTGCTGAATATGCCCCCCCGCCTTTTTTCTGAGTTGGAAAATAACTTTTTTTTCTTTAATATGATCAGATATTTGTGTCCAGAGCCCTATCCTGAGGAAAATTTGGAGTTTCTTCGATCGCATAATATCCAACTTTACCAGTTTGGGATTGAAGGGAAAACGGTAATTTTCCCTACGCTTTCTTCTCTGCTTTTACGGCAATTTACAAAGCTTTTTCATATGCTGATCAGTGTTAGTATATATTTGTTGAATTTGAATTGTTCACGTCTTTGAATAGATAAAGTTGAATCCGCTGCGGATCTAGTACTGCTTTGTTTGGAAGAATTTTGCAGAATTATTAAATTTTCTTGAGATTTTTGAGTCACTGATTAGTGAAGGATTTAAGTTCAGAGTCGCACTGCACAAAAATATTGAAATTTGGTCAAAATTATAATTTTTTAATTCTTGGACATATTAGGTGATAACAATTTCAGCAACATGCGGGTCAAGAAGAATGTCAAATGTGCAATTCGGATAAATCATAAATGATTCAAGAAAGTCAATATCTCATCTTAAAATCGAAGATAATTTGTTATCAAGTGCGGATATGATATTTCCATCGGTCGATACATCTATTTGTTCCTAGTAGCTGATTTGGGTTCTATTTTGACTTATATCATTTGTTTATCTTCCTTTGTATATGCAGGAGCCCTCTGTTGCTACACTTAAGGATGCCATCAGGAGGGCTCTCAAGATCTTAATTGGTAATGAATTCATAAACCATGGAATTGACTCCTTTAGTTTCATATTTTTTACTTTTACCAGCATGTTTTACCTTTATAGATTTCTAATATATTTTTATTATTTGTATACAGATGTGAGAAATCACCCTGTCTTGATCCACTGCAAGCGCGGAAAGGTAGTAGTCCAACTTCAGCTATTACTTTGTGCTTCCTTCCTTGTATAAATGTTAGCTTAGCTTGTGGAACTGAATTTATAAGGGAGTGGTTGCTTTTTGATTTTGAGTATGCATGGTGCATTTGTGTGGTAAGTAGTCATGAGTTTCGCTGATAATATATTCCTGTAACTGATCAATTTATGGCTTTTACTTGAACTAAATTGAAGCTATATGGAAACAATTATCTGGCTTTTTGGTGCAGTGTTTGGTGAGTTTTGTTGAGAGAGAAAAGATAAGTTCTATTTGGATCATTTGGGCACTTAGTTCTCGGTGGATAAGTACTTTATTGGGTCTAATACAGAAATTTTTGTTCTTTTTTCAGTAACATCTTTGGGATTGATTTCAGTTATTAACATTGTGATTATATATATATATATTTTAAATTGCAGGAGTTGTGACATTGTTTTTTTTCTAAAAAAACTTGATGATGCAGCATCGCACGGGTAGCCTTGTTGGTTGCTTGAGGAAATTGCAGAATTGGTGCTTGTCCTCCGTATTTGAGGAGTATCAACATTTTGCTGGCATCAAATCCAGGACTGCTGATTTGAGGTTTATAGAAACATTTGATATCATATACCTCAGGCAGTGTCTTCACAGCATCATTTATCAGTACCAAGGATATGGTTCAAAAAAGAGGCGGTTGCTTTACAGAGAAGAGAGTGTACAGAAGCCCAAAATAACTTCGATTTAAAAGGGATCCATCTGCACATCGGATTTTACTCCATCCGGAATTCACACTTGTCTTTGATTTTTAGAGATAGGTTTTTGTCCACAGTTAAAGATGCTACTTTAAAATCAGTTTTTTCAATTGCTTTAATACAGAGCTTTTAAAACCCCTGGTGTAAAGTACTTTTGTTTTGTTTGAGTACTTTTCCCTTTCTGATCAAGTTGTTCTCATTCTTATACATAGGAGAAGCAGCATTTCTAGAACTCCTAATTTGACTTTTCTAGGTTCTGTACATCTATTCTATTCTAGTATACAAGGAACAAGTTTGCTTTTATTGAAATTTTTTCAGGAAAAGATCAATGAAGTAAATTTTTCTCTCTTTCACTCGCAATGTGTGAACGTATTTTTTTTTTTTTTTCTCGGTCAATCAATATATGTAGTCTTTATCTCAACTGTCGGGTTGGCATGGGCAATGACAGCTATAGTTCTATACCACCATGGACAAATTCGTTTGTCTTTTTGTACTCAACTCTTGGGGAAGCCTCGCCTCTCTTTCAATATGGTGATTAATGCATGGATTATAAAATCAGACCGGCCAATTGAATTGAGAACTAAAGGTCATCAAATCTGGTACACTATATAAAACTGATAAAAGGACAAAAAAATTAGTTCGTGATATATATTTTTTATTTTTTAGATTATTTTTAATTGATGAGGTTTGAATTTTTAATCTTTTGGTTGTTTAGTAAAATCCATTAAATCATAATTTATTATATTTAATATTTATTTAACATTAAATTGATCTTTAATTATTTAAAATTTTGTTTAAATGAACCAATTAATTAAGTCTATTAAACAAAAAAATCGAAAATTTAACTTTTGATTCAGTTTTTTTTTTTTTTGACATAATAATAATGGATAGATATATGATGAAATTGCAAACTTAATGTTTACCGTCAAATATTTTATCGAATGCCCACAAAGAAAAGTTTTCCGAATGGCTTATGACCCGAAGAAAGAAGAAAGAAAGTTCATTTTTCGAAGTCTATAATCACACGCTCCCTTTATTTGACGATCAGAGTTTGATTCTCCTTCATCAAATTTTAATATTTGGCCCCAAAAAAATAAAAATAATTACACCATACAACAGGTTTATATCGCATTAAAATTTAGTATTATAATCTTAAGGTTATAAAATCTCTGTTGTTTTATTTTTATATAGTAAAAAAGAAGATTGATCATATATAACTCGTTCATGGTGGCTTAAAAAGAATTGGAAAAAAAAAATTTGCGAGTCTCAAGTGAACTCCAATTCTGTGAGAATTCAGTTGACAATTTTCAATCGGTTACAATTAACTTTGTTTATCTGTTTTCCTTTTTTTCCCCCTTTCTTGGGAATTAATCAGTACATTAGGAAATGCCTGTTATTAAACAACATGGTATGTACTGAGAACAGAATCATCTTTCATATCCTTAAATAGAATTCAAGATTTCATCTCGAAGATGTTGAATTTGAAATTTGATATAAATGAGATTTTATTTTTGAATGGGATAAAACTTTTTTATTGTATGATCCAAAACGTTGAGTTACGATTTTATCAGAGGTTGGATTTTGTGTGAAATATTTCGAGAATAAAAAAAAATTAAATATATCAACTTTGTATAAATAAATAAATAAATAAAGTACATCCTTAATATTGCTCCAAACTTGGGAGAAAATCGTGCTTATCCATTTCCTGCGATGTGGGGGTGGCTGCATGTATACATTCATATGAAAGATTAAAGTTTTCAACAATTCTTAGTTAAAATTATTCACTGCCTGCCTGCCCGCATTGCATTCTCAATCTCATCTCATGTCATGGCCATAACATAACAAGCGCAAAAATTGCAATCACATACGTTATTTACTTTTTTTTTTTATAGATATTTGATCAGAGTTTATGTACCTCAAAAATTAGCAAAAGAAAAAAAAAAAAGGAACAAAAAATGGCCTCAAAGCTCAAACTACAATTTAGCTGTGTGAGACACAAAGCTCCCGCATAAAGGGTACCATGTGAAAGCTGTTGTAATTACAGACATTGGGTGTTTTCGCCCATGTCTATCATCTCTTTTGCACCATCCCAACAAGTGAGGGAAGCTCCCTTATAAGGTTAACGATTTGATACTTATTTGTAATTTGTTGAAGGAATCAGTCAATCCGTTCGAAAAAGCTTTTTTCCGAAATTGTATGTAAGTTGTTTACGAAATAAATGTTCTTTAACTAAGTCAAAAGGCGGAGCTAACCCATTTTTTCAAGGAACCAAATTAATACAATTGGTAGTAAATCGATATTGATCGATACGTATTAATTTTAAGATAAAATAAAACGATACTAATAATTTACTATTTTGATTTTTAAATAGATCCACACTGGCTTATAGCAGTTCTTATAAGATTTTGTTTTTTTTGTTTTTTTTTAATTTCAATTATTTTATTTTTAGCTAATTTCTATTTTTTTAATAGCCTGATCATTTTTATTGAACTAATTAATAAAAATTTATCATATTTTAAAAATATTTTTATACTTATTTATTTGATGTTTGAAAGTTTTTGGTATTAAATATTTATAGTTTTAAAATCCATATATACATATAAATATATGTAAATGTATATAATGGAAGTATATTTCTATGTTTCTATAATATATTTTATCAAGAAACTTAAATAGGCTAATATATATATATATATACACATATATTATATCACAACATATTTGAAAAATATCAATAAATCTAAAATAGTATGCTGAAACACATCAATATCAATTCTAGAACAAAAATGGTATGCTCATTAATACATTATTAACTATCTTGGATTAAACATAAATATATAGATATTTTTTATTATTATTTTTTAAAATTGATACATTGATTTAAACCAATAATTAAAAGATAAATATTTAATATATTTATTTGATGAGATATTAAAAGATAAATAATAATCTATTAAATTTTTTTAATTCCAAAACTAACAATAAAAAATTTATTTTAAGGTGACCGATTTTAATTATATTTAATGTACAAACCCTATAACATAGGGATTTTCGAATTTTTCGATGACAGTGGCCTCCCCGCTCCACCATGAGGCGCCGCCCCTGATTAAGCCAGTTTATACATTACTAAACACGTCTTGTCATGTGGTATTAATTCACAATACAGTAGAACGCTCTTGATATATTTCGAGTTTGTAAATTTTATGTCCTCTAATGAAGGAAATGTAATAATCCAATAAGCTCTCTACATAATGAACGGGATCAGTTGCTGGAGAATACCTTCAAATATTTTGTCAAGGGGGTGAACACATTAAAAGTCCTGCCACCAATTCCTGGTAAAATCTTTGATAAAAACAATATCCAAATGTAAAACAACTGATAGACACCAAGAACAAGAAAACATGACAAAACAAAACTAATTACCCAATTTGCTTAACTACTTTCTCATATCTGATACGTAAAAGGAAGAAACCTGCAGAAAACTTATCAAACTAAAAAAGAAAAAAGCAGCAGAAAGAAAAATGATTTGATTGTGGATTTAAAGAGGCAAGACTTATTTTATCCAAATTCAAAATAAGTTCCAGATACAGATCTGTTTTCTTGACATGAATAGCTGATTTTTTTTTTAAGTGTTTTTCGTATATTTGAAAGATCAAAATTCCGTATTCATATCTAAACATGTGCTGCAGAAAGTGTTGAAGACAGGCACTTAAAAAAAAAAAAAAATGAGAAGTTTAAATACCATTGGCCAAGACCCCTTCTTTCATGAGAACAACAATAATCGTTTATAGTTAGATAAAGGTTAAAACAGAGAACAAACTCTGGAAAGCAAAATGTCCAGCGAAGTTTAAGTCAAAGGCATGAAATACCGAAGTGAAAGGAAAAAGCATGAAATTACTAAGAAATAAACCTCCCTGACCACCATCACATCACACCATCTCCGCATTTACACAAAATATAACAAACTCATACATCACATAAGCAATGTAGAACACGATCAGCTTATCAAAAAGAAGCTTTCATCTACCATCAACAACAACATAATTAACTCTTGGAATGACAATACCTCCCACAAATATTTTAACACAATTACTAATTCCAACCAAAATCAAGCAATAACATAACATTCGTAACTCCGATTCCAATTGTCTTACAGTGAAAGTTGAGAGCAGCAATTAGATGCATTTGTGCGGCATCTGCATCCCGCAATAAGTTAATCAAACTATAGAAATGTTGGAAATAATGGAGGCACTGTAAGGCAAGCACATAATTACTGCGAGAAGGGCATCATGGAAACAGCCTCTTTTAGCCCTCCTAATCCCATGCAACTATCAAACTCAAGCTCCTCCTACTTTGAAAATCATCTTACCAATTCCAAACTTAAAGATCCAAGCATTTCAACATGCATAGTTCTCATTCTTAAGTACAGCTTAAAACCAACTTGGTAGTTTTATTAGCCATCAGGCAGCACATAATCAACCTAGCGTTGGTCAGCAATCATAAGAAATTGCTATTTTAAGCTTAGCTACCAAACGCCTCTGAAAGAAATTAGTAGTCCACTAAAAGTAACAAAGCAATCAGACTAAATGTCTGCAAGGAACAAGTTCTTTAACTATCAAAAATAAGCAAAATCATATAACCCACAAACACTTCATTAACATTAAATAAAGAAGTTATAACATCATCATCATCATCTTGATGGGTTAATATAAATGATCGTCGTCATCAAATCAAGGAAGGCCTTAAAAGAAAAATCCAAACCTTTTTCACCCGATCCCCCTATTTCAAAACCCATCTCTACTGCTACCATGACAAACAATTAAAAAAGAAGGGGAAAAATAAAAACCCAAGCCCAGAGAACAAAACATCACAGAACACCAAATCGTAACGAAAGAGAGATTTAGTTTTTTTTTTTTTTCTTTTTTTACTTTTTAAAGCTACCCCTAACACCAGGACGAGGCTTGGAAGAATCGCCAACATAACTAGCATGACGATTCACAAGCTTTGACTCTTCAAAGGGAATCTTCGGATGCTTGGCATCGTGATGAATCTGCATCGACTTCAAATCAGGAGCCGTTGTTTTGCAATGAGGACATTCGAACTTGGCATGTCCACCTTTGTCCACACCCGAACGGTCAGCTAATCCAGCCTTGCCTCCACCTCGGTTGGTTGTGGCGGCGTCGACCTTGGAGGCGATTTCCTTGGCTGTGTGCTTCTTGGGCTTGGCTTTGCCAGTCATGACTGATTGATGATAAAGAAGAAAGAACTTAAAACCCTAGGCGGTAATTGGGGGGCAGCCTGCTAGCGGAGGGGTTATGTAAATATCAGAATTATTGAGGGAGGCAGAGAAAAAAAAAGTAAAGGTGCGGGAATTTATAGGCTTATCTATGAAGTAAGTGGGCGGTCCTCTGTGTGTGGGCTTAGTTTAGTCATTAGTGGGCTTAGACAAAAGGCTTAGATGAGTTTGTAAAAGTGGTAAAATTAATATGACATCGAGATGCAGCCTACTTTTACTTTAAAACAAATAGATACAATTTTTATTTTTTTTATTTAAAAAAATCCTATATATCATTTTACATAATAATCTAATTTTAAGTGGAATTGGAGTAGCTAATACAGCTTCTAATGTACCACATTCAACACTAACTTCAAAAAAAATATTTAAAATAAAACTATAATATATTACATCTAATTTATTGAATCTAACTTAACTCAAAGTCGAACCTTGAATAAGTGATTTGAAACTTAAATTTAATTTTGAATAAAAATATTAAAATTTTTTTATTTAATTTTAAAATATATTTAAAGTGTTAATCATTAATTATTTTAATACATATATTTATTTTTAAAAAATTCATGTTTATTAGACTCAACGTCCCAAACGAAACCTTGAATAAAGTCTTGAAAAGCCAATCAAACCTTATCCAGCAGATCTAATTTTTTTTTTTTTTTTTTAAATCAAATTTAAATGAAGCTAGCTAAGATTCATAAACAATTGCTCTTTCATCAAATTTATCCATTCGCCGAAAGCAAATATGGAATCGAATTGCTTTCAGCCATAATAAAATAAAATAATTGGGGATTATTAAGTATAAAAAAACCCATCGGACTTTTCCCAAATGTGCACCTCAGCTATCCTCCACTTTTATTGATTTAATTCAGCCAAGCCATTCCAACTTTTATTGGCATGTAATTAGAAGTCCAATTACCAAAAGGAAAGGAAAAAACTGGTGAAACAAGCAAGCAAGCAAGCTCCATCACCTTCTCTGCGTTTGCCAAAAACTCCCTGTCCTGTAGCTACACAGCATTTGCCCTCATTTATCACCCCAGGTTCTTCATTATCATTTTTTTCTCCGGCTAAAGAATGTAGGTTTGCGAAATAGATAACCGATCCCATACCTGCTAAATAATGGACAGAAAATGCATGTTAAATACGAGAATCCTGAAAGCAATCCTTTAAGCGAAGGTGTAAATAGCCCTAACATAGCATAGATTTCACATATGGCTCGATCCTAGTCTCAAGTAAGCTTCACTAAGATATTTAAATTGCAAATCGAAAAAGATGACATTCTGAGGATATTAACATGGTATATTAATACATTCAGCCATCTATGCACCAACTTAATTACCGGCAATCTTCTTCTCTAGCGACAGATATAGGAGAATCCAGATAGTCAATAGATTCAAATCCATGCCATGCTCTATATACCTTATTCTTCAATAAACTTGAAAAAAAAAAAGAAGAAAAAAAAGATTCTATTACCACAAAAAATGCAATGGCTACCACGTTTTCAAGAAAGGAAAAAGTTCCACAAAGCAGAGAAAGTCATTTTCACTTCAAAAGTACAGCATATGAAAGCATTCACATCCTGGATAGTTGGACAGCAGTTGCTTTGAATAAATCAAACTTTTGGTAGCTTTGAGATTGAAACTAAGAACAGCTCAATCCTATAATAGGGTGGGGATGGGGGAAACTAGCTGAGATCTTAGGTTTGAGCCTCAATGTTTTCCTTTCATCTACACGTAGTAATTAAATAAAAAAAAATTAAGAAAACAATTTCATACTAATGCACGAAGCACAAGATACAACCAAACTTTCAATATAAATATTGAAAATCATAAAATATCACATATGTATATCTCTTAGCAATTTGTAAAAGAAACAGCATAGATATGAAGAAGAATATATGCACATATAAAATATGATAATTCCATAACATAGGAAGAGAAAGAACCTTTGATTCTGGAGAAACTCAAGTAGAAGCAACATCTTACAGACTCTGCTAAAATGCAAATAAACACGTTCTAGGAGGGAAATTTTCCATTGGCCTGCTGATAGAATGATGATGATGATGCACTTGCATGGTCAACAATAGGAAGGCGAGGATCATAAATGTTATCATCTTTTAGCTCCCGTTTAATCCCATGGAATCTTGCACCGTTCTCTTTAAACTGTTTCCCTGAAAGGAAAGAGTGAGTTGGACCAGTTGATTTTCCACCATTATTAATATCAAAACCAGTCAATGATAGATTTGCAGATGTTGGGAGATTCAACGGCAATGAAATTGGAAAATTTGGAACTGTTGAGGCAATTGAGCCAGATGAATGAGTTGCAATGTAGTTTGGGTTCAATCCAAAAGAGCCATAAGGAATAGCTTTCTGTATGGAAGGAAACTTCATTTGGTAAATGGAAGCCAGAGAAGCTGCCTCAAGCTTCATATCGTTGCTGAAATCCCCAAGGAAACTGGGTCTTGCATATTCACTTTTAAATTCAGGCTTTCCATCAGAAGGATGTGCAAAATCTTGGATTGGTATTTCAGGCTTTAGAGCATGGCTATTTCCGGATAACGACAGGGCAGCTTGAGTGTTTGGCACAGTTGGAGGCAAGTTACAACCACTTGAGTTAACATGACTGCTGCTTCTGGCTGCTGGAACTTCATGATTGTGTTTTCCATCATACGTCGTGAGTACACATTTTAGATTATGCATAGCTCTTTCCACATGTTTTCTCACAAGACATCCAGGACTTGTGCATTTGTAGTAGCTCCTACAAGATAAACAACAAAAAATTTTTTCAACAGTTTTTATATGTCAAAGCACGAAGCTTGATCTTTTTTTTTTTTTAGCATTTGAGAATTAATACCATGTATTTAATCCCATAAATCTAGCAGAAATATGCATGTTGAAAGCCTAAACATAAAATTTTCCCCTGCATCTTTGCATGATTCGTTTAGGGTTCTTTTTATTCGTTTAGTTTCACATGCAAAAGAAACGTGATATAGAAAGAAAAAGAGACAGCTGACAAGTTTTGGTACCTAGGATTAGGGTTTCCTTTGACAACCTTCTGTCCATACTTCCTCCAACGATAACCATCATCAAGTATGTCCACATCGCTTTCTATTTGCAGAACTACTCTTGGTTCACAGAGAGCCCCAGATGCCACATTCATCTCAGTCAAGCAGCTCTCTGTCTTCCTGGAAAAAAAAAAGGAAAAAAAAAGAGAGAGAGTAAAATATAAGTTAGTAAAAGCTAATAGCATCTTCCCTTAAATACACATTCATTGATTCACATGTATACTAATACAGAAACTTACCTTCTTTTTGACTCTGATTCATTGTCATTAGCTGCATCATCACAGAGTGACATACTTACCTGGGTAGTCCTATCATTGTTATCATCATCATGACTAGCAAGTGCCGATGAAAACTCTGAAGTTTCAGCTGATTCAAATGCACTAACGGATTTCCCTTGGGCTGTTGATAGTGGATCAGAAAGATCAGTTACAATAGATGTTGAGGATGTTCTTTCCAGACCATCACCTCTCCAATCAGATCCACGCTTAATATCCTTCGAACCTGATTGTGCATTTCTGCAAATTAAACCACATTCAACTTTGACATAAGTTCCACCTCCTACACTCTCTGACATTTCCTCAGATGATAAAGTGGATGACTGACGACAAGGCCTAGGCTTTGAGTGATTATGGGCACCCTTGTAGATGATTTCAGCAATTTGGCCATCAAGTGAACGCTCGACCTTCTTTGTAACCTGACAATTTGGATGGGTACATTTATAGTAGCTTCTTGGATATTCACTACCCTTTACGTGTTTCTGTCCATACTTCCTCCAATTATATCCGTCTTCAGATGTTCTTGCTGTTCCCATTGCAGTGTTTGTACCCTTCTGATCACCTTC
The DNA here is from genome assembly GCA_038381835.1 of Adansonia madagascariensis. Classification (NCBI taxonomy): domain Eukaryota; kingdom Viridiplantae; phylum Streptophyta; class Magnoliopsida; order Malvales; family Malvaceae; genus Adansonia; species Adansonia madagascariensis. Next base: position 2,955,069 of record JBBYHL010000014.1, on the reverse strand, counting down.
CGAAAGATGTGTGCTGATATCTTGGCCATGAAGAGGTTCTCTCTGCATAGATGTACAATCACTACCCAATTCAGAAGGATGGAATCTCAAATTAGAATTATAATTTACAATGTTATTTAAAATTCTGACATCAGTAAGTGAATCTGCTGCAAAACTCCTCGAAGTAGCTTCTTCTGAAAATTCTGCAGGAAATTTGAAATCCGAAGGTCTATCCAAATGGACAAGAGTTTGATAACCAACATCAGCGTTCTGAATGAGATTGAAAGAAGGAACCTACATATATAAAATTGATCACTAAATGAAGGAGTGTTTTAGATGAAACACCTAGATATGCATGTGACAGATGATAAGAAACTCATGTTTGATAATCCCATCTAAACCGGAAACTAGTCTAAATATAAAAACTTGTCATAATCAAATTATTCTGCCTGCCAAGATGACATCATTCCCCTTTAGAACTGCCCCTGATGTTATGATAAGACATATAAAGAACATATGTGATGTTAGACATCAATTAATCTACAAAATAACCACAGGTTCACAATGCTATCAAACAATGTTAGTTTTCCAACCAAAGCTAAAAAAAATGGACGGAGTCACAATATAACTTCTGTTCATAAAGCATATCACAAGCATGAATTCTGACCATTGAGTGATTAAGTACAATCAGTCTATAGCCACAATAAACAAAGATGAAATTCTGAACTATCTACTTACAGCAGAACAAGGTTGATAGAATTTAGAATAAGTTGGAATCCACTTCAACCAAATTTCTGAAAGGATAGTTTTACCAGCACAATTAGCATTCACATTCCTATTTTAACAACTTTATTGCATCTGAAGAAGTTCAGGTCTATCTCCTAAGACCCAAAAAACAAAAACTGACATGGAAAAGGATTAATCTCATGGAGAACGGTAGAAATCTACCCAAAAGCAAATGCCACCAGTTTTTCAGTAGGATGAACATAAAAGGGCCGTTATAGTATCCTTCTTGATCTGCAAAACTGGTCAGCTTAACTGGTTTTGATAAAAAAAAAAAAAAATGAAAAACACGTCAAAGGTAACAACAAAAGGGAAATGGAGAAGTGCCACAGAATTAAAATTCTATCTAAACAATAGTTAAAGTTAAAATGAATTGGAGTTACAAATAAAGGCTGGAAAATAAGACATCGAGTCATAACTATACAAGCGAATGTTTAGATAAGTCGTTTCAAATGCAGTTCGTATATAAACACTTGTGAAGGATTACGTGAATGTCAAGTTTATGAAACTGGCAGGCATCAGCAGGGATTTAAACTTTACGACAAAGTACTACTAGAATAGAAGGAAATTACCTGATCTTCTAAACTAGATAAGTTTTGCTGAGAATCCATGGTCTTTGGCTTGAGTATGAAGGAAGAAAATATTTTGCTGTCTCTGTCCCCCTTGTTGATATCATCATGACTGCTAAATGTTCCAGTGGTGGGAGATGCCTTTTCCAGAAACAGAAGCCATTAGAGAACATGCTATTGGAAAACACCAGAACTAACATGAACAAGAAATTTGAGATATTAATTAAACCTTTCCTATATTCATATGCAATAATTTTCTTTAAACAGTGTAGATAAAAAATTTAAATAGCATTGTTGAATACAGGATATTTTTTCTTTTAAATATCAGTGATATAGCACAAGGCAAGCATAATATAATCCAATTCATAAAGAACTCCATAGTTATCAAAGCTTTCTAACATGCTTCACTTAATTTAACTAAGCTTCATCATTGCCAAAAACAAATCATGTTAAATGTACTTGAATAAGTTTCTAGAGTTCAGATGTAATATACGAATCAAGTACAATTATAATCAACAACATCAGATATTAAGAACCCTTTTTTGGAATTGAGTTGAGGGGATTTTAATAATAATTTGTTTTGAATAATCAATGAGTTTTTGCTGATCCTAGTTTCCAGTTTCCTTCAGCAGTTCTTATCACCAGACAACTAAAATATTTCCTTTGGAGGCTAGAATTTGAGGCAGGGAAGAAACAATTGAAATAATTATACGCTGATGCAAACATCAAAAGATATGAATATACGCAGTTGTGACTGGACAACTCATACAGTACAAATTATCGTTACATTGTATTTAACGTACTTCTTTCAATTATAAAGAATAAATGCCTGATTAATGCATAACCATTGCACCATGATTTTCATGTCATATAAGTACAGAATATCAAATTCTAGTACAAATTTTTAGGCTAACATCCTTGAATCCCAACAAAATGCATTTAAGGAAAAAAACCTGCCAATAAACAAAATCGTCACTAAATAAAAAAGGCTCTGGTGATTTTTTTTTAACATTTTTTTTTCATTCTTTATGTTTCTTAAGGACGTGCTAAAAAAAAAATAAATAAAAGCAAACGGTAGTGAAAGTGTAAAATGACATTCCATTACAAATGGAAAAATAGCATAAATACAATACCACTTATATTTAATATGATTAAACTCCATGTTACGGTAAAATCATATGTTCTGCTCCCAAAATAATTTGTACAATTTTAATTTTTATTTCTTCAAAAATAGTTTTCGTTTATGTATCAAATCGGTTTTTTTTTTTTTTTTGATGATTTGCATCCGAAAGTAGAAAATTTAGCCAAAAAAACAAAAAATAGAGATTATAAGATTGCCTTCGCCACTGAAAAAAAAAAAAAAAGAGAAACATTAAAGATGATTTTCTGACAGTCACAATAAAATACTTCATTTTTGTACAAGATTGTGACATTCATAATGATGGAAAAAATTATTAATTAAGAAAAAGAATACATAATCAGTAAAAACAAAAAACGGGTACCTGAGCATTTGGCAACATAATGGGAGAATCCAACAAAGCAGTGGGGCTGATCCCAGGAGGAATGGTAAGGTAAGGCGACCGGGCCGATGGGGAGCCCAATGGGCTAGCGGAGGCCCGGAACCTCGCCGTACTTATCCTCTCTGCGTTGAACCCACACGTTGCCGCCCTCCTCTCCGCAATGCTGCCGCCTATCCTACCAGAACCACCGCATCCTTCGCCATGATCAACGGTTTTGGAATCATCGTCATCGTTGGTGACGGATTCTTGGCGGTTGGTGAAAACGGTTACATTATGGTCCATGTAAACGGAAACAAAGGTTCACGCAGCTGTGACATCATAATTAAGCATTTGGTTTTAAAAATTAAAAAAAGAAAACATTTTGAGTTAGTGTGATTCAGCACCAGTGATCATATGGAGCTGAAATTTTGAAAAAGCGCTTGAAATTTCTGAAACAGAGAATTTTAGAAGGAACAGAGAGAAAGAGTTATAAAATTCTTTGGTCCGGTTTTGCTAAAAGCGTTTGTTTCTTCCGAACGGTCGTTGTCATGTCTTGCCATAGTAAAAAAATTTTAATTATTATATTACCTTTTTGGCAAAAAAAAAAAAAAAGAAAAACACTACGAGTAATTTCCCAGACCTTCAAAAACTTTCCATGGAAATCTTATATATACATTTTAAAATTATATTGAAAGCAAATGTGCAGTATCAGTTTTTATCTAAGTTTTTTTGTAATTTAAAATTTAAATTTTTGATGGATTTTTAATTATGTACAGTACCAGTTTTTATCCAAGTTTCCAATCTATTTATCAAAAATAGAAATTTTGGAGAAAAATTATAAAAAAGAAAAGTTATCCATTGAATGTCAAAATTTTAATTTAGATAGATCAAACTATGATTTGGTATAATTTTGTTAAGGAATTAGTTATATTTATTTTACTTTCCTCTTTTCTTTCTTCCAACTTTTTTAACAAAAAGCTAATAAGTTATATCTATATAAACAGATGAAAGCCAAAATTTAGATTAGATTCTTATCCATTATATTTTTTTATTTATTTCTAATATATTTATTAATATTATTTATATCTATATAATTTATCTATAAATTATTAAAATCAAATTAAAATTAAATACATAAATAATGATTAATATTATATTAATAATAATAGATAAAAAAAATAATAGAAAGGAGTTCAAAATTTATGGAGAAAAAGGAAACATCTTATATGTATGGTGTATATAATTGATAACACATGAAAAGTATTAAAAAATTGCTTGTGCTCTCTAATAAATGCATTTTTAATTTCTGAAAACAATTCAAAAAATTATACGTAGTACATTTACTTTTTATTATTACTTACTTCAAATACCTCTTAATTAAATTCATATTAGAAGTAATAAGATTTTAATTTTCATCTTTAATGCATAGAATAAGTTGCGTTATGTTTTTATAATTATAAATATTTAATTTTTGAATTATATGTATTTAAAAAATTATTTACTTTAAAATTTTTTAATCTATAACTTATTTATTACTTCCACCTTTTAAGCTCTATATATAATTATATATTTATATATAAATCAGTATATCTTTTTATGTTGATTACACATTATGATCATTGCTACGTTCTAACCTATAGTTGATTTTAAAATTATTGATACATATAACATATAAATATATTGATTTTAAAAAATTGATAATTGATTAAATCAATTGAAATTAAGTTGTTGATATATCATATCAAGTGGATACATTATGTTTGAATATTTTAATTGTCAAGCATAAATTACCTTCAAAATTGTATTATAATTTAATACAAATCAAAATATTAAACTGGTTTTTGATTTGATTTGTTTAACAAAATCTCGTAAAATATATTTCTTAAGTAATGAAATAACTTTTTAATACATGGACAATCTTTATTAATGAAGATATATGCTTGAATTAATTTGTTTGATTTAATTTTACTTATTTAATTATATTTATTCTCTTTTAAATATATGTTACTTTATATTCTACGACTTTATTTATAATTGAATAATATTAAATAAGAAAATAAAATCAAATACAAAATCATGATAATTTATATATTTAGATTAACTACCATTAAATGATAATTTATAATTTATAAATGAAAATTGTCATTATATTCTTATAAATTACTCATTTCTTATTTTTTTTTTCTTAATCGGTTTAAATTTTACAGTTATTGCGATTAATACCTTAAACACCTTTACTATTATAAGTGGGAATTTTTAGGTAAATACGTAGATAATTGGATTAAAAATTGTTTTGTTAGACACACTATCGTTAGATTACTCTTTGTAAACTTTGTGGGTTGATTTCGATTTTTTCTTTTATTTTTCATTTTTATTTCATTATTTTAGAAAACATAACTTTTTTGTTAATTTTATAAATTATATTTTGATATCTTTTAATTTTGCTTTGTAAGATATATGCGCGCAAAAACATGAAGGGACAGTGGGTTGTTGGAAGTTATGTAGGATTTAGATTTAGATATACGAATGAAAATTACAGCATAAACATAAAAAGATCAATATTTAATATAAGTATGAAATGGCATTACCGAATTCAAAGAACCCAGTATGAACGAAAGATTGAGTTGCAGTTGAACCCCTGACCTTAAGATGATTACTGCCTGCCTCTCAGGTGTTTGACAGTTTCGTGTAATTCATCTCTCAAGCCTCCTTAATCACGTCGTGATTGAAAACATGGTTAAGCTAGACACAATGCAGAAAAAATGCAGAAAATTCTTTTTCGAACAAGACGAAACGGACTTAATGAACATATAAAAAAAATAAACAGACTGGCTTTTTAAAAAAAATGTTATTAGACAGTTTTATAATACGACTAAAAATGAACAGACATAACTATTCAAAAGAAAACCATTCGAACAAACTATTTGAAGAGACACAAAATTCAAACAACATGATTTAATTAGATAAAATTGGTTTCAGGTTGGGCTTAAAACATTAATGGGTTGGGCTCCAAAATGATAAGGCCTACTCGATCTTTTAATCTAAACACAAGTCCAAGTCCAAGCCCAAGCCCGACTTAGCTAGGCCCGGCTTGGCACCAACCAATTTCTTCCTCTTCAAGTGGATACAATGAGATCAATTTCTCATTTATCATTGATATCAATCATGTAATGTAATCTTACACCATGTATTTATGTACGATAGGCTACATATTGGTTTGTATATCGTATTATACACCTTTAAATTATTATTAATATCTAATAATCCCCAACATGAATGCAAATTGTATGATTAAAATGTCAAACTGAATTTGAATATAAGGGAGAATAACAATAAAGAGTTATTGCATCAGATAGGTTGCTTTTCGCCTTGAACCTTCCATAACGACAACTATCGGATTTACTCGGTCAAGTAGTGAACATGATGTCTTAGACTATTCAGTCTTTCTTGGAAACCAAGAAAAATAGATGTCATGGAATCCCTATGAAAACACCTTTTGTTGTCACGATTTTGTTTATTTTGGCCCCGAACATGTCTTGGTTCTATGAGTGCTTTAGAGAATTTAACCTTATCAATTCCAATAGAGATGGCCAAATTTCACACTCATATAGGTGATCTCTTATCAAGGATATCCTACAATACCTTGTTTGATTTTATCAAGTTATAAGAATCATTAAAAGTATAGCTTAACCTAACTCTTTTACAAGCAACATTGATTCACCATAGGAATTGGTAGAGTGTTTATGATGATTCACATTGATTTCTTGTAAGGTATATTATTAAAAGATAATTGGCTACTAAAATAGCCTCCCCTATAAGTTTTGAGGTAATCTCAAACTTATCAATAGAGTGTTTATCATAAGCATCACCTTTCTATGGCTTCGTATTTTGCATATTGAAGAGTTTCCTATAAACAATTACTCATTATAAGCAACTTCCTTATACTTAGTGAAACTTTACCTATCAAAACAAACATGAAAAGTGGCATCGGTACCTATCCACTAAGTCTTTGAGTTCTTTACCCTATTCACTTTAGTCATACATAGTAACTAGCTCAATCTATTTGTCATCAACTAAGTAGCTTGAGTTTTCTTATTCTTGTTCTTGTTCTGACAACAATATTTAACATGCTTGTTGCACACAGAATAAGTACTTATTAACTTTTTGACATCGATTTTCTTATTGCATTGGAAGAGCTGCAAACAACTTATTTCCTTTTATTAATCTTATGCAAATGTTCCATAACATTTGCCATGGCATCCACAGTCTGAACTTCACTCTTCTTTCTGAATCATGGTTATCCTAATTGATCGGATAATCGAGTCCTCTAAATTTATCTTCTTTCTCGTTGGCTCGAGATAATTCCTGAAATTCTTCCATGAAGGTAGTAATTTGTCTAACAAAATGGCCACTTGAAATGGTTTGTTAAGCACTATATCTTTGAAAGTGATTGCATGGAAGATCAATTAAAAGTCTTGGACCTGACTGATCATGATATTGGAGTCCACCATCTTGAAGTCTGAAAACTAGCAAACTGTGAATTTTTTCGTGCTTGCATCCTCAGTTTTATACTTCTTGTTTAAAGAATCCCACAACTCTCTCACTATTTTTATCAGACTATACACATTATATAACGTGTTGTCCAGTCCTATTAAGGATATAATTCTTGCATAGGAAATCTAAGTGTTTCCATGCATCTACCAAGGCCACCACGATAGTATTCATTCCTTTTTCCTTAAGAACCAGACCTTTCCCGATAAAAACAGGCTAGATTCATAGTGGTTAAATAAAATAGCATCTTTTGTCGTCACCGTTTAAAGTCCACATTATTGAACTTCTTTGATCTTTCACCATACATAGTATGTGGAGGAAATTGCACTACAAGCACATTCACATTATCGGCAGAGGGTTTTTGCCATCTGTTATTAAAAAATAATAGGATCAACTTTGTTTCAATTTTTTTAAAACTTGTTATAAAACAAATTTAAAAACCTATAATAATTAAAGCAAATATATTGTAAGCCAAACATTGATATTTATTACATAAATCAAAATAATAAATCATGTATATAAATAAATATATACACAAATTAACAAAAAGTTATATAAATGTATTCAAAGTAAAAAAAAAAATAGTCAAAGTTAGTAAATTAACAAATGCATATATATATATATATATATACGTAAAAACCAACAACCAGTTTCTGACAAGATCATAAAACAATAATCATCTTAAGATTGTTAGAAATTTTGCAGGATTTAGACAGAAATATATGAATAAAAATTATATATATTGCAGAGCAATAATCATAACAATTTTTAAACATAAAAAGCCAGAATTTAATACAAGTATGAAATGGAATTATTGGATTTGAAGAACCAAGTATGAAAAAAAAAATTGAGTTAAGATTGAACCTCTGACCTTAAGACGATTAGTGCTTGCCTCTCGAGTGCTTGATAGTTTCATGTAATTTGTCTCTTAGACCTCTTCAATCACGTTACAAATTAAAAGTACTGTCAATCTGGACACAATGAACAACAAAATGCAATAAGTTCTCTCTTAAATGAAAATGAAACGGACTAAATGAATAGATTAGAAAAAATTAAATAGGCAGGTTTAAAAAACTGCTATTGGACAATTTTATAAAATGACTAAAAATGAATAGGTATAATTGTTCGAAAGAAAACCGTTCAAACACAACTGTTCAAAGAGATACGAAATTCAAACATGATTTAATTATATAAAATTTAATTTAGGCTAGGCTTAAACATTAACGGGGTGGGCTTTAAAACGATAAGACTTATTCGACCTTTTAAACCAAACCCAAGCTCGATCGGGCTCAACAAACACCAGCCAATTTCTTCCTCTTTAAGTGAAAACAATGAGATTAATTCCTCATTCACCATAGATATCGATAGTCTAATGTAATCTTAAACCATGTATTTATGTACCACAACCATGTATTGGTATACGTATTTCGTATTGTACACCTTTAAATTATTATTATTATTATTATTATTATATCCAACACAAGTATGGAAAAGCAAGAACAAGACAAATTCACACATAGAATAGAATTCAAACTATAAGGGGTAAGTATTTTTTTTACCAAACTTAAGGGGATAAGTGTCTTTTACCTTTCTATGTTGAGATATATTCTTTATTTAATTCCATATGTTTTAAGTTTAATCTCTACTATACTAAAACCTTTGACTGAGTTGATATCACGAGTTAAGTAATACCAGCTCAGTTAAAAAAGTTACAAAATAACCTAAATATAATCCTTAAGATAAATATAACATTAAGGTATTTATGCAGTTTCTTTCAAAATAGTAATTAATTGTTCAAAATTTCTTTTTATTTAAAAACAATCCATTTCCTAATTTGAAAAAATAACTTTCATTTTTTTATTTGAATAAAACTATCAATCTTTTTATAATTTAATATATTATTTTTCAAAAAATATATTATTTTGTGGGTGTGTCAAAATCTAATAATAAAGAAAAATTTTTTCTCCTTACATTTTTTCTACACCTAACATTTTGAAGTTATTTTTACTTCGTTATTTCCTCTTTAGTAGTTTGTTATTTATGATAGCAAAATTGATGCTTGAAGCTGGTCGGTTCAATTGATTCTCATATGTTATTTGGTTTAATTGGTTATCAATATATTGTGCATGAATCGATTGTGAAATGAATGTTGTTAGTACAATGATTTCCTACAATGTGGCAACATGTGAAAAGTGAAAACAACAATAATATGCTATATCGTTTAATTTTATTTGGATAAAACTTTTTTTATTTGATACAGAAACAAACGATCATAACATTAGCAATAAGCAAACAGAGAAAATATCACTATAGGACCAACACTAATGAGAATATAAAAAGAAATAATGAACACACTAGACTTCCTAAGGCCATTTACATCTGGAGTTGTGCTTGATGGCTCGTTCTGCAAGATGATTCACTTCTCCTTGGTCAGGGTTCTCTTGCTGGATGAAGTTAACTCTAGTGATAATTTCCTTAAAACCTAGCATATCTTAGAGCAAAGGTTGTAGTTTCCATTGTAGTCCCAAATTGGATTTGCAAAAAATTCTGCAAATAAACTTATCAGCACACCAGAACCAGCATGGTCCAATTCCTATTTTATAAATTCAGATAAGAATTTACCTAATGATATGAAGTTTAACCCTAATAGAGTCTTGGCTGAACACTGGTTTATACTCGAGATAAAACTACTGTCCATCCCAGCTTTTATGATGTAAGCAGTTTCAATTCCCCTTAACCTTTTATTCTCAATTGTTATATGTTCCAGTTGCTTCAAGTTTACAAAGCAAAAGTTATAAATGGACATTTAAAGCATATGTAATTTTAATTAAGGAACTTTTTTTTTTTGGAATAGAATAAATTGAATATATATATTTTTAAAATTTTCAATTTTAATTATAAAACTCAATTATTTACAAGTTATATAGGTTCTTATAACGATCATGTCAACGGTTAACAAGTTATATATAACGAGTTTGATAAATCCACTAACCAGTTATATTTAGAAGTTGTTGCAACCGTAGGGTAGCGAGGGAGTCATTTTAGTTTTTCCCATAAATATTGAGCAAATTCCTTTCATATGTTTTGTGGACACATGTCACCACCATATCACATCATTGGATTTGTTTAAAAGTCATCAATCGGATCTAGCGACTCGACGTGAATTGCCTTGGGCAAAGGAAAAACAAATCTGACTGGTTTGACTAAGCTAGATTATTATTTATTTAATAAAAAATATTTTATTTAAATTTAATTATAAAATATAAAATTAAATTAAATTTTATAGGCTCGAAGAATCGATCATGAATAGGCAATTTTTTTTGCTATCTAATTATAATCTTACTTAATTTATATATAAATTTACGTATCATCGCACTTGTAATTAATTTGCATTTCATTGTTGGAATTGGAATACTTTGCATATAAAATCTTAGTATAATACATGCATCAAATACTGAATTAAATGTTAAATCATGTAAATAATATATGCTTTAAATATTAGAATCTTATAAACTTTTCATTAAGGTTTGATTTGTCATTCTACTTTGATTTAGTTAAAAATTTGTTAATTATTACATAAAATAAAAATATAAAAAATTTTATTTTACTCAATAAAATATTTTTGTTAAATTTTTTTTGAAAAATATTTTAATTTCTTTTTTTATTAAAAATCAACAAACTAAAGTATAATAATAAATTTGCTATTTACATTAACAAATATTTCTTAAAATATTTTTTGTTACTTTTTGAATAGTCGATAAATTAAAATTACAATAACAAAATACATTAAAATAAAAAATGTAATGACAAATTCAATAAATTTAAATGACAATAACAAAATTCAATACCAAATTCATAATATCTATATAAACTATGTTAAAACAACCCTTTAGAGATGGTAAAATTTGATTTACTCCATGAATTTTTTATCGGTTCACTTCAAATAAGGAGATTTTTTTAAAAAATAGAGTCAGATGAAGTAAGGCAGTTTTGATAAATGTTTGTTTCGCTCCGTCTCGCTTTTTAAAATTAGTATTTTACCTCTTAAAATATTATATATAGCTTTTATATTTTTAACATATTTTTTTATCATAGATATACTAATATTATATATGCTTTCTATAATTATATTTATGTATATCAAATATATATATGTGAATGAAATCCAGAGGGGGTGAATGGATTTCTCAAAATTTTTTTGTAAATTAAAACTTTAAATTTGTAAATTGAGAAATTCAAACAAAGAGCCTGGAGTTGTAATGTTAGTGAATAAATAACAATAAAAGAGTGGGGAAAAAACAGTAAACACAATCAATTTATAGAGGTTCCACTTCTTTTTCTATGTCCTCTCCCTAGGCCTCATTTGTCGAGGAGTTCTACAATTTACTATCTTGAATTATTACCTTTCAAGGACAAGATATAATATTTACAACTCTCTATCTTTCAAGGACAAGATAGTAACCTCTAACCCCTTATCTTTGGCTAAATAGGAATCTCGCTTTTTTTATAGGTTTTTGGCTGTAAACAAATAAGACCTCAAAGGTTGGGCATTTACAATGTTAAGCTCAAGAAATGACGAATTCTAAAGATAGATTACAAAGGAATATGAAGATAGGAAGAATTAATCCCATACACAATTTGAATTACTTGAAAAGATGAAATAGATGAAAGATTTGGCTATGAGCTCATATTCTTCTTAATTCTTCTCTTGGGAATGTTGGTGAAGCCTATTTATAGCTTGAAGGTGGTTTATGACTGTCAAAACCTGTTAGGATGGAAAAGAGATGTTAAAAACTTTATTAATGTGATTCTAGTTTATTCCTACAATGATGTATCAGTATAATTACCATGGGTATCAATACATTGCATTTACATGTACAAAATATGACCATTGGAAAGCCATGTATTGATATAACTAAGGAGGGTATCGATACAATTCACTTTGTATCGATACCTTCAATACATGTATCAATATAATCAAGTGTTTTAATTTAGTTTAGCTACTGCCAAGTATTGCATAGATATATACACCTAAGGTATCGATACATTCATATGAAAATTAATTTTAAAGTGTTTTTCATGAGTTTAAAAATTGTAAAACTTATCTCAAAATTGTTTTATACCAAACTATCTATTAAGAACTAATTTTTGAGTAAGTTGAGGAGTTAGAAACATCTTGGTATTTTTCAAAATGTTTTCAAATTAATTCAAGAAAAAAAATACTAAGTTAGTACATACTAATTAAGTTTGAGTCTTCATTATATTAAAATCGAGATTAATTCAAAGCTAATATAGCTAATAATAAATATTAAAAAAAAATTATATATACTAAAATTACGTTCATGAATAAATTATAATATCAAATTAAAAATAATTAGTAAAAAAATGAGTGGAGCATTGCGGAGTGATTAAGGAGACAGAAGTTTTCAACATCTATGCTAGAGCAAAGCGGAAATAGATAAGGTAATCCCCATATGGTCCCACTCCATTGCCATTCCTAGGTTGCTTCCAATTAAGTTGCTTGTGGTAACCATTTTCTCTTTCCAAGTTTTAGTTAGATTTTCTGTTTTTATAATTTTTTACTATGTTTTAGTATTATATTATTGTTATTTTTCATGTTATGATTGAATGCAAAGCATTATAGATTTATATAAATTTAAATAAGTTAATAATTCATTTCATATAAATTTTGACATGTATGTATATTTGTGTCATGGTCATTTTTTGTGTCATGTTTTATTTTTAATTATTTTTTTCGTTTTGTGTTCGTGTCATATAGTCATGTTGTATTTGAAATTATCAAATCTATTTGTCACTAATTCAAATAACTTTCAATTCATGTTATGTATTGTAGCATTCGTATTATTTTTTTGTGTCATAACTGTGTTTAAGGTATTATATTTTTCTATAAATTTTGAAATTTTATTTTAGTTATAAATTTTGACAAGTTAATAAATCTTTGTATATAGATTTAACGCATTTGTCTATTCATGTCATATCGTTTTCAATTGTTTTTTCAATATTGTGTTCGTGTCGTATATCATGTTATGTTTGAAATTTTTAGAGAGAATATAAACTTTCAATTTTGTGCCGCATGTCGTATTTTTGTTACTTTTTAATCTCATAATTGTATTTAAAAAATTATATATTTTATATAAATTTTAACACATTAATAATTTATATTATGTAAAATTTGACACATTTATTTAGTGATTTATTTCAATTTATATAATTATATTTATATCATAATATATTAAAATATAAAATAACTAAATATTTTTTAAAAAATTATTTATAAATTACTCTTACAACAACAAATAACTAAAAAAATTATAAACAGTAATATAAAATAATCAACTGTAAATTATTAATATTATATTTTTTTATAAAATATTAAACATAAATCGCACGAGACGGTGAGTTACCTCCTAGTAACGATAAATTTCACCTCAATCCCAATCTCCAAATGTCTTTCAAGTTTATTGATAAAACAATGGTTTTTCCTGTTTTATTTTTTATTTTTATTTTCTTTTTGTTTTTGGTTTTTTTTTTTTCTTTCTTATTGCAGTGACCACGACAGTAAATTATTACCGGAATGCATGGCTCACTAACAGCTGTCGATATGCCCAATTGCCTTGCCTCCACGTTTCACATATCCTGCAAAAGCAGCTTAATTTAGCAGCAGTTCGATCATCCCAAGCCCCAACTCAAATCTGGTCTCAGTTCTCACTTCCTCTCAATCACTTAGCGCCTGAAATGGAGGAGCAAGAACCAGAAGTAGAAGCTTACCACGTTATACCAAAACCAGCTGACTGGTTCACTAGCTTATTATCTCTTCAAGCTGATATCCTTTACAACTGTTTCATCACTCTTTCTTCCCCTTTCCTCATCCTCTTGTCGGTAGCCTTAGAGTCCTACCATCGTGCAGAAGAGACAACGGCCACCGTCGAAACGGCAGTTCAAAAGGTCCCGTCTAAAATCACCCATTGTAGCGCCGTCTTGCTCAAGCGAGTTGGGTTGGGGCTTCTGGGAGCTGCTCAAGTGTGCATGCTGTTGGTTGTGGTGATGGTTTTGGCTGCTTTGGTGGGAATTGGGTTGGTGCAGCTTTGGGTGGAGGAGCCTGTTTTTATTAGACAAAAATTGTTCTTTGATTACACTGAGGTGAATCCTAAGGCTGTGTTTTGTTCTAATGGCTGTGGGTTTGATGGCAGCAGTTATACGAAGACGAAGATGGCTGTTCCAGTTGGTCATACATTTCATGTTTATTTGGTTCTTTTGATGCCTGAATCTGATTTCAACCGGCATATTGGGCTGTTTCAGGTATTCCAATTTCATTTCTGAGTTCTTTGATTTTTGTTGAATTTATAGATCAGTTTTAGTACTCTGTTTGTTTTTAAATTTCAATGAAAATTATTTATCAAGAATGAATTGAAAAGGAAGGGTAATTGTTTAAATGTTGAGAACTGTACAAATTCAATGGAGATCTCAGACATACGATAAATATTTGTTAAAATTTTATTGACATATTAATTTTCACTTTGTAGTCGAAGCCAATGTTACCTAGATTTTTCATTTTCTTTAAAAATCAATTTGTTTCAACACACTCAGATTATATAATCTTTTAAATACATAAAAAGAATTTACTATATGCGTATCTTTTTTGGAAAGTCAGTCATTTGAATATGGGAAATCAGACTATCAGCGTCAAAACTAATACTATGTCTTAGCTCAAGGTAATCACAAGAGGTTTGGGGACTTGCTAGTATGGCTGCTGCCGTGCTGGTAGCAGAAAACATAAGACAAGGAATCACAACATTTAAGATTCTCTCTCCAATTGTTACACTAACACTTGGCAAGCTTCCAAGTGTAAAACGGAAAATCACAGTTTGAAGTGAAAAATAAATAAATAAATAAAAATTCAGGCACTGATCTTTATTATAACATTTACATTTCAGCTTTTACTCCATGTTTATATTCTATACTTGTCATTGTTTGAAGGAAACTGGAAAGATGAAAGTACTAACTCGTCCCAATTCCTCTAAATCTGCACCTCTTCCCACCCTAGAGAAAACTTAAGTGATGCTAATGCTATGCTATTGAATCTCAGATTTCCAACTTGGTTGCCTCATTCTGTGTAGAAATGTTATGTAAAGATAGAAGCCTCAAACTCTGTAGACCATTTTTTCTGTACCAGTAAGTAAAAGGTCTAGCCTCCCTCTGTTTGTTGTTGATATCACTAATGTCATGCATTTCAATCCAAAATCTCTACCCAAAAAATTCTGTGTTATTTGCTTTTTGTTTTGATGGTTATAAAACATCTAATCAACCATAGCATGTAACAAACCTGGTTTTCTTGGATCCTATGCAAGAGGTGCCCATGCCTTTTCTATCTATACTCGTGCTCTCGTATTGCCGGTGTTTTACATGCTTCTTTTTTCTGTCATAGTTTGGTTGTTTTCTCATATATTTGTTTTATCAGTTGACTGCAGAACTCTTATCAACTAATGGAAAGGTAATAGTTAAGTCTAGCCAGCCTGTTATGTTGCGGTTTAGAAGCTTACCAGTTCGACTTGCTCGAACATTTCTTATGGGTATACCTCTCTTACTTGGAATTTCAAGTGAGACACAAAAGATAAAGATTGAGATATTGAGATATAAAGAGGGACATCCCAGAAGTGAAGCTGTTAGGGTAACTTTGGCTCCAAGGGCTGGGACTTCATCACTCCCACAGTTGTACGAAGCTGAAATTGTTATGAACTCGCAGTTACCTTGGGCAAAACAATTAGTGCACAATTGGAAGTGGACATTCTATGTGTGGACATCTTTCTACATATATATTTTGTTCCTCATGGTTCTCGTTGGCTGCTTTAGACCTCTATTCTTTCCGTTGACAATGTCAGGTTTCGGTAACCGGCATGAAAGAGATGCAGGTGTACAAGAATTGAAAGAACCACTAATCAATGGCAGAAATGATCAGAACGAGGTTTCTGATCTAATAAGTAAATGGCACCATAGCAGACGCAAGCGAAAGGCAATCTTTCTGAACAAGGATTTCTCAGATATTGCTGGGTCATCAGCATCAAGCATGAGCATAACTAGGGAAGATAAGAGCACAGCGATTGAAGAGGATGTGGGAGACTCAGAATCAGTATGTATAGAGGGTTGAGTGAAATATTTTCCTTAGAAAGGTTCTTGTTTGTTTCTTACGCTAAACAGCACTAAACCTAAATAGACTTCGTTATGATCCTATCCATGATCCGCCCTCACAAAATGCATGTTTACTTGCTTTTGGTTTTACCTTTAAAGTAGATGCTAGAATACCTTTGTTATTTTCACCTATGTTTGCTCTGTCTTGAGGACTTTTCTTGCTCAGTAAGCCTTCTTTTGTTTTTCCTTTTAAAAAAAAAAGATCAAATAATTTACTTTGCTCCAGATAATAATAATAATAATAATAATAATAATAATAATAATAATAAAGCTCTTTATCACACTTTTGCATATGTCTCTGAACTTTGAGAACTTTTGCTGTGAATATAACTGGGTTGCAAATAATTAATATTAGCTTGGTTTTTTGCTTGATATATGAATGTTGCCCTGAAACAAATTTAGGATTAGCAGAAAGATTGCATGTTTTGCGGCAGCGGAACCAGTGCTTTGGATTTCTTTATTCTTCGCAAATGTCGCAATAATTTGGATTTGCATCGTCTTGGTAAGTGAGATCAAGAGGAGATGAGTATTATAATAGAGGTGCATAAAAGCATAAGTATATGATCTCAGTACCATAACCAATGGCTGTACAATCAATGAGTTTTTTCCATTACTGAAAACAAAGGGATGCTCATATGCTTTATGTTTAGGAATGTTTGACAAAGAACCGCATGCATCGAACGTCAAGGTTGAAATCGAAGTACTGCTCACAGTTGTAGGTGAACCCATGGCAGCTTTGGCGACAAGCATCACAGAAGAACAAACTTTCAAATGATGGACGCTTTTCAAGAAGGGTTTAAGGGATGTGGGTGAATAGAGGTAGCAAACGGCAGGTTGAGGTAGGCTCGGATCAGGTTATGGTCGGATTTAAGTTATTTCAAGTTCAAATTTATTTCTGATTCAAAGTATTGCAGGCTCGGATATTTTCGGATTTGGGCTTTTTTTTAGTTTCAAGCTATCTCAGGCTTGGATCATTTCGGATATGCGTTTTTTCGAATTTGAATTATTTCAGATACAGATTTGTTTGAGTTTGGGTGGGCTTAAATGGATTCAAGGAATTTTAGAATTTTGAAAGTTATAAATATTTTTTGAATGTCAATTGTAATAATTTTTTTTATTTTTACGTAGTGAAAAATTACTAAAATTAAAATTTAAAAAATCAATAGATATTTATATAAGTATAAAATTATATAATAATTTTATTTATATATTGAGTATTAATATATTGCATTTAATATTATCCATAATTTTTAGTATTATATCCTCTAAATTCAAATAAAAGCCAAATATATAAGTTGTATATATGTGTGTGTATATATATATATACTTATAGTAAAAGTAAAAAATAATTTGTATATTTTAATACTTCTTATCATTTCACAATGATTATACACTTATATCTTTTTAGTTTTTATGATATTTAGTATTTATATGATTAATTATTATATAAGAATTTTTGTTTTATAAGTGAGCTAAAATAAATATAAAATAACATTGGCTAAAGCAAATTCAAAAAATCATTGGGTGACATTTAAAAAAAATCATTAGAATGAAACAAGTTATAAATAAACTCAAAAATAATTATATATATATATATATATATTTAACTTTTTACTCTTAACTCAATAGCTAATTAGGCTTTTATTTACTTAGTCCAACAATTATTTATTTATTTATTTTATTCTATTAGATTTTTTAGTCTATTTATTATAAATTTTTAAGGTCTTAAGGTCGCATTTGGAAATTTAGATTTTCACAAATGGATTTGGATTTAAAAAAATGTAAATTGTGAAATAAAACATATTAAATGGATTTGTTAGATGCCTATTTATTAATAAATTTGAAATTCTTAAAAATATTTTTGAATTTGAAATCATATTTTTATATCTCTCAAATATGTAATCATATTAAATCATAACTAATTTAACCATAATATATAGATTTTATTTTCAAAATTCAATAGCAAATGAAACACAAAGTTCCAAATTTGTATAATATTGATATAATTTTAATATTTGATTTTTTTGACATTAATATTAGATATATCATTTAATTATTTAAATTAATTTATTAAATTATAATATTACTATTTATTTTTATATAATAAATAATTTAATCAATTTATAACTTTAAATTTAATTGTATTTGTTATTATATGAACTTACTTTTTATTATAGGGATTCAAAATTTATAAAATTAGGTCTACATCAATATAATAGAATTGAATTTATTTTTTGATGAAATTAGAGAAGTTTGCGAGAGACTTGATGTTCTTGATTATTAAAAAATAATTTTGATATCTTATTAATGGCAAATGATACTGATATTTTAGTTACTGCAATTACTTTGGAATAAATATTTAATGTGGGTATTAGAGTTATTAAAAATTAAAAAAATTATCTTAAACCTCATACTGCAAAAATACTTAAAATAAAAAAACTTTATTTATTTGATTTTAAGAATTGAAAAATATATTGTTTGGATGTTGTATTATTTAATTTAATTATTTATTTTTTTTAATCTTTATATTTTGATTTCCAAGATAATATTTTTATTTTTAGGTAAATTTAATATTTTATTTGTTTGAAACATTAAGAGAAACGTGATTTAAAGTTAAATTTGTTAATAATGTTATTCATATTGCATAAAGCGTCAAGTTCAATTATATATTGGAATTATAATATAATTTTCGTATATTCGATTATTATTGTATTAAACTTAAATTTTAAACGTAAAATAAGTATAATAATATATTATACATGATTATTCTATAATAAAGATAATAAAACTTTTTTTTTTAATTTTTATGATTAATTATCTTAAATATAATAATGATATATAGTACTAAAAACTATTTGATAAATTTTATTTCACAATCCAATTTAAAGATTCACTATTAATTACTTTAATTGATAATACATTATTAGTATAATTGTATAATATTTATAAATAATTTTCATAAATTAGATATTTTTATTCAAGAAAAATATTGATTATTTATTTATTTATACTTTTATTTTAAATAAAATCTAATAATTAGAATTTGGGTACTTTTAGTTATAAATTTAGGTTTTTACTAGCTTCGGATCGGATGGACCTCGAGTTCAAGCCTTAGTGGATTCGACCTTTACGGGTTTTGGCTCATATCGGTTTTGGGTTTTTCTGAGTTTGAATTTTTTCGGATTTGAATTTTTTTAGGTTTAGGATTTTTTGGGTTCAAATTTTTTTGGGTTTTGGACTTTGACTTCTTAACTCAACTTGGATCGGATCTAATCTCAAATTACCTTAGGCAAGCTTTTAGGTTTGGGCCTACTTAGCCAACTCTGTGGGTGTAAAAGATGTTGCTTTCTCTTAGGCAATTCAAGGAAAGTTTCATGGAGGAAGAAGTCATAAGCTTGACAATAATAGAAAGGTTCTAATATTGTTTTTTTGCAACAATCACAAGGCTTATCATCCTTGTCCTTTTCATTGGTGGTTAATTTGTACATAAATATGGGCAATCACCACCCTTTAGGCACCACACATGAATGAGAGTGGTTTCATAAGGTGGGTGAACGGGTGTCCATGAATTTTAAGTTCAATGATGCATGGAGTTAGTGAAGCACATTTAATGTCCAGATCGAACTTACAAGAAGGAAAATGATAAACAAAGCTATGACATGTTTTGTGAAAAAAATCACGGAGACAACTTGTGCAATAAGGTGGTTGATTTGGCAAAAAAATAAGAGGGTATATTCACCATGGTAAGGTGGTTAATCTTTGGGGTTAACATGGAAAATTTTCTTATAAGGGATGAAATCACAATGAGAGCAACTGTTAGTAGGTTGCAATGTTTGCAGAAAAACTTGTCCCATGTTGCTTAAAAAAGTCAAGAATAAACAATTTGTAATAAACTATTCTTTTTATTTTGATAATTGAGTTAAATGCTTTGAGCCCAAATTGTTGATAGGCTAGTAATGAAATAACCTCAAAGATGAGCACTACGGGTTAAATTTGGTTGTGATGCAATTATTTTTATTTGTTAAATTTTTTAATCTTTGGAATAATTAAATTATGATTAAATTGAAAAGTAAAATTTTGAGCAATTAGTTTTGTTCAAAAAACACAACATTTACCTAAAAGAGTTGTGTAAGAACACAACTTATGCTAAAAGACAAGTTACTTATGCCAAAGGATAAATTACTTATGCCAAAAGACAAGTTACTAATAAACGTAACTTTACCTTTTCATGCCTCTGGCAGTTCTATTATTTTGCTTAAAAAGTTTATGAATTCGTTATATCTTAAAAGCGTTATGAAGCCTTAAGAAAAGTGTTTTTACCCCTTAAAATCTACCTTGTAATTTCTTTTTCTCCATTATTTTTCTAACAATAATTGTAGCTAGGACCAAAAATCACTTTCTTACCTCTAGAGCAACAAATATTTTTGCCCTTAATTATGATGATATTCAATGAAAAATCAATGAATGCTTGTGGTTGAAATGCTCAATCTCTAAATATTCTCAGGTTACTCATGATAGCAGCAAAGCACATGAGATACCAAGAAGAGTGGCTTTTTGGTTAGCCTGGCCTTTTTTAGATTTGGTTGAACATGGCGATTAGTCTTTATTGTCCCAGTTTTCTAGGTTTGGTTGATCGAGCCCTTTATGTCTTGGCGATTGGGCTTTAGCCCCTGATAGCTGGGTATAATGGGCCTTGTTTCGAACATAATTCTTGTTGTTATTGATATTCCTTCACATTTAATTTCATTGAATTTTAGATAAAGAGACAAAGAAATAGAAGCAAAAATTACTTTAGTTTGTGAAAAGGCTGGGAATTCGTATTTGATCTCATCAAGCATGAGATATACGCCCATAACTTCTAAGCCATCTTGAAACCAAAGTCCAATAAAAGATTTAATTTGACTAAACTAAAAGGGTTTGATTGCATAGCATTTAATGAGCATTTAATAAACTGAATGATGATCACATCACTTGACAATTTTTAACAAACTAAGGACAATCATACTGAGGACCCTTTGAACAAAGCATGAGTTATTTCACTTAAGCCTTTAATATCCTTGGACAATTCACCTATTCCTTATATTTCGCCAAGAATATCTAACCAACATCCTAATGACACATGGCCACTCGACACCTATTCTTTAGAGGCATAAATACTCCAACTAACATAGAACCTAGCTAAGGCCTTCAGAACCCTACTATTACTCTGCCTATTTCTCATCTGAACACTAACTTGGCATCGAGAAAATCCTAGAGGTCCTACCTTCAGTGCACATTTACCTTCGTTTCTTTCCTAGTAGGTTTTTATCCTAGCATTTTTGATCTTTAACAAAAAAACATCAATACAACTATAAAACCGATGTTGGAAATCTCAAGGATGGAATCAACAACCTAAAATATGTAGCAATCTGTTTATGTTGGTAAAAGGAAAGAATGAAAGATTTTTCAAGATTTGGAGACATGGATGACTGTGGTTGATCAAAAGATCTCTAATGAGACTACAACCAAACTAAATGAAGATAAAGAGAAAGAAAATAAAAAGTTGTTTCATTAAATTCATTCCAAACTTCAAGTCTTGTTATCAACTCAATAAAAAAGCCAAAAAAGGGGTCAACTTCATTGCTCAATTGTTGAAACAAGGTCGATTCGAAAACAATTCCTATATTCCTACTCCACAAGGGATATGTATCAAATCTATTAATGGTTACGAGGCCTTTGATTCAGGAATAAGCACTTTGAATAGGGTCATAGAGGCTTAAAAATGATAATTCCAACATACTTAGGGTTTGCATAATGGGTACCCGTAACCATGCTTGTCAAAGAGATGTTGTATATATTACTGAAAAGAATATTTTAAAAGGTAACGTAAATGATTTACAAAGGTTTGAATGCATATAATTTGCATTTGTGTTGAAAAATAAAGTTTGGAAGTAATTTATAAGCCATTAGAATGAAGATAAGCAAAAATATTTGAACTCTTTTAAAAAGGGCTTGAATGGTAAGTTTTAAATTAGAATCTATTACAAGTTTGCCAAAGAGATAAACGTCCTAAAGAAAGGATTCGAATGCCTTGCAGGACTTTGTATCCTATACAATTTTGGCCTAAGGGATTAGAATTCAATTTTTAAGGATTCAAATCCCTTATCTAGAAATTTAGAAAACCTATCAGCAATGCTCTTTCATTCTAGAAACTATGAGCCTTTTATCAAAAACATATCTAATTATGAAGAAGGTGTTTCTCATATTTGTTGGGGCTTATAAATACTTCATCTAACATTCATTGTTTGGACACGAAATAACTTTACATCCAATTCTCTTTAAAAAAAATCATCACTCGTTTTACACTTTCTTTTTAGTACCTAGTTCATGTGTGTTAGTAAATATGCATGGAAAAAAAATTCAATATTGTATAATAACAATACCAAATACTAGAAATAAAAATATTGTAATTAACCAAAGTGAAAAAACAAATCTTATACGAGAAAACAAAATAAAACAATACAAAATACCAATTTTTATTAGAAATTAAAATGGTTTAAATCAGATTGAATCAAGGTTTAGAACCTCTAACCTTAAGATGAATATTGCCTGTCTATTGTGCTTGATAGTTTCATTGCAATTTTTCTAATAGGTCTCTCAATCTTATTGCAGTCAGAAGCATAACAACAACAGCTACATGAACTGTTTGAATGCAGTATATTTTCTCTCGGATGATGGTGGAACCATAATGAAGAAAACCAAAGGAAAAAGCTTTTCAGGCAAGGTTGAATTAATTAAAAGTTTCAATTTAGACACCATTTAAAATTTCTATTTAGATAATTTTTTAAAATACTTGAAACTATTTTGGATAAAGACACAAATCGTGTGGACAACATTTGAAATTTTAAAAAACAAAACTATTTAGATAGGAATGTCTTAATTAAACATAACTCGATTATGTAGGATTGAGTTTAAATAAGCCTAAAGAGTTAGACTTGAATAATTATAATGGGCTGAACTCTGAAAAGATATGGCCCGTTAACTATTAATCCAAATCCAAACCCATGCTTGAGTCAACTCGATGTGCATTTGTGGTTTCCCAAGCTCATGTAGGCCTTAACCTTCACATTAAAGCTTAGGTGTCTCTTAGGACTCAACCCCGCTTTGAAACCATGCTTATATGAAACACATGATATATCATTATGTTACCAATGTGGGATTACATACCACTTATCACCACCAACCAATTTTCTTCCTTTTCATATGGACATAAGGAAATCAATTTCTTATTCATTATGGATATCAATCATGTATTGTAATCATATATTGTGTATCTATGCATGACAACCTATGTATACTATGACAAACTTTGTATACATGTATGTATTTCATATTTATACACCTTTAAAATGTCATTGACATCCAACAGTGTGTTCGAAAACTTGAACTGCAATCATATTTTCTTCAAGTAGGCATTATATCATGGGATAACATTTCCCCAGAAACCATTTGTATCATAGTGATGAAACTATTATCCTAAAGAAAACTTCCTAAAAGTGCCTTTCCTATAACTTTTTTATTTTTTCTTTCTATCTATTGCTGCTTCTTTGATTGCATTAGTCCAACCCCAATATACAAAAAGAGGTTGCTAGACTTGCCAAGGAGGACTTCTTTGATAAGCTGGTCATGGCCATTATAACAGAAAGTTTAGACATTGAGATTGTGGAGAACTTAGGCCTTAACTTTGATAAGGCAAGCCTAGATGCAAATAGAGTTTGGCTATGTGAAAGATTAAAAGAAGAGAAGGTTCTTATTATTTTGGATGATATTTAGGTGACAATGGATTTGGAAGTTCTTGGTATTTCCTCTAGAAGAGAAAACATAGGATGCAAGATCGTGTTGACATGTAGAAAGTTTAATGTTTTAAATTTCTTTGTTGAAACAATATTATGTTTTAGGTTTGGGTGTTCTTTAAAAATGTTAGGAATGACATTTTATATATATATATGTACATGCTATAGACACCTAATTTTATTCGAGCCTCTTTTTTCGATAGTTCAAAATATCTAAGATTGGGAATCGAGTGATCATCCTGGTGGGGGTTAACTTCTTCTAATAGGACTAAGCCCTTTTGAGATCTATTTAGTCATGTCTAGATGGCCACACGCATGTGTGGCCAGAAAATTTCAATTTCAAGGGACATAGAGAACAAACCCTGGATAAAAAAGACGAACATTAGAAAGGAAAAAATTAGTGTTTGAATTTATTTTTGTAAAATTTTAAAATTTAATTTTAGATATGATACCATGGTCAAAATTTTCATTTTTAGAAAATTTTCAAAATTTTTATAAAAAATTTTCAAAATTTTTAGTGAAAATATGTAAGTTGACCATCATATATTTTTGCCAACACCATTATAATATTTATGCTGACACTAACTCAAAAAAATCCAAATGCATATTGGCTTTTTATACCTTGAGGTATCAAATTGTCAAATATATTATTTAATTTCAAAATTTTCACTATACACACAAATTTTTTGATAAAGATTGTTTGGGATTTTGGATTTTTCTTTAGTAATTAAATTCGTTTAATTCAGCTCATTTTTTAACTTAAAACTATTTTAGAATTTGGTTGTTTCCAAAATACTAAATTTTTCTACTTCATAAGGCGTTTTTTGTAGAATTTCCCAACTTTAGAATTTTTTACTTTTCTATTTACTTTTAATAAATCAATACAAATCTAGCCTTTTGAAACTCTGACTCATTTTTTGAATTTTTCATTTTTGATATAAAGATTTTTTATGGGTTTTTCTCATAAACTTTTTACGAGTTTGAAATTTTTAAACTTTTTCGCATGTAATATTTTCAATTCATTTATAAAAATTCTTTTTTAGAAGTCAACACTTGGATCTTTTATTTACTTGTTTTCACTTATTTTATTTTTATATTTTAGTCGTTCCTATTTTTAATTTATGAATATCCATGTAGGATATCAATGCATGGAATTTTCCATTATCCCTATGGGAATTAAATTTTGGGACATATGAGATGCTAGAAAACTCTCATGATTTTTGAGCTTGATTTCTTTAAATTTTGCTTTGGATTTTCTATCCTCTCTTGATTGGACTTTTACATATTAATTTGATTAATTCAATTTCCATTGCAAATTTTAAATTGAAATTCCTACAGGATCTCTTTTTTTTTTTTAATTTTAATGTATCACATGTGGAATTTTGATTCATCCTTTCAACATATAGATTTTAATCCAATTTTTTCTTGCTACACTTTGTCCTTTTAACTTAATTTCTTCCATTTGATTTTCAATCAAAGTTGGTTTTGCATTAATTTCTTCAATCTAAGTTTTCATTATGGAATTTTAATTAGAATTTTAAATGATTAGATTCTCAATTGAATTTTATCTTATGTAAAATTCTAGTTAAACTCCTTGAGTATAAGAATTTTAATTCAATTTTTAGTTTATTTCAGTTTAGTCTTTGTAATTTAAATGTTACATGAATTATTAATCTCAACAAATTGCCATTTCACATGGAATTAATGTAGTTCCAATTAGATTTTTCTTCTAACAAAATTTGTTTAATTTCAACCATCTCTAATCTTGGTATGGGAATTCTTTACTTAGATTTTTTTCACATGTTGTAATTATTTATCCAAGTGAAATCCATGTGGCAAAACCAACTTCTTTTTAACCAATAAAAATTAAGGTGTAATTTTCTTACACATTACCAACCATTGGATCAAATTTTCACTAGTCAAATGTGTTGATAGCCACTGAATCAAGTGGTATTTATTTTTTAACTAATAAAATAATTATGTACATGTGACATTTTTTATTTAAAATTTTTCCAACCAATCAAAAATTAAGTTTGAATTTTTCAATATGTTCCTAACCATTGGATTAATTTTTGGCTAGTCAAATTAATTTAGAACCATTAGATCAAATTTTGTCCTTTTATGTGTAGAGATTCTTTTCAATCAAAATAAAAGTTAAATGAAAATAAAAAATAAATTGCCAATCAAAAGGGGACAAGATTAAGTGGATTTATGACATACGGTATGGCCAAATATAGGACTATGACAAGTTGTTATAAACTCCCAAAAAAGAAGTTAACAAAATATAAACAAAAAAAATAAAAAGAAAAGAAAAAAATGGCTATTTTTGGGAGGCCATTTACACATTTATGGGGGGATTTTTTTAGTTTTTGCTGTCATCTTTTGCATCCCAACTTCTATTCAAAAAAATATGCTTTGGTATTGTGAGAGAAAATTTTGAGAGAAAGAAAGGCTTTTGGAAGATTTTCAAGGTATTTTCCAACAAAGTTTTGTTTTCTACTTCACCTTTTTTTATTTCTACTTTCTCTCATCTCTTTTTGGGAGCTTGATGATCCTAATTTTATTGGTGATAAATTTATGCCAATGATCAAATGTGATGGCCAAACTTAGTAAGTAATGATCAAAATTTTGATTTCTTTACTCCTAATGTTTTAATTTCCATAAAAATAAAATTCTTAAACTCAAAATTCATTTTTGTTGATTTTAAATATGTTCATTTAATTTTTATTTACTTGATGATGCTTCCTTGTGGTTGTCATTTTCTATTACACATGCATGCATTAAAATCTATTTTGGTTGATACATGAGTATTTCATGATATGTATTGGTCATAAAATTGTATACAATTATGTAATGCCATTTCATATATTGCATGTTTAATTTCTTTTCTTTGATTGTTTATTCACTTTTTATTTTCATATGAGTTGATTATGAGATCATGTAAATTCATATTTTTATTTGTGAATATTTTTGTTTTAATTATGAGATCATGTAAATTCATGTTTTTATTTGTGAATGTTGTTGTGTTGATTGTAAGATCATTTGCATTTATTCTATGACATGGAACTAGTGTTTAAATTCTGCATGATGTTATTTAGCATGAAAAAAAAATATTCTTGGATAAATTTTGAGTTAGACTGAATATGAAAGGAATTTTTATGGATTTCCCCTTTAATTTTTAAAGTGATTTTGAGTTGATTTAGTGATAATATAGGCAAATTATATTTTTTTTCCAAAACTTTCAAACCCATTGAGGGTTTTTTTTGTTTAGCCGAATGCTTAGGGGCTAATTTGTAATTTTTCTAAATTTTATTTCACATATTTTAGGCCATTCCATGCTTGGCTAAAACAACTAAGACCATTTTATTACTTTCCATGTATTTTTGGCCATTTAAATATTTTTCTTTCATTTTTCAATTTGCAATTTCAAAAAATCTAGGGACCTTTTAGCAAACTTTTCAATATTAAAGCTATTTAGGTCATTTTCATCATAAGGTCACCCATTTAGGGTGTTTTTGTCATTTTGGTACATTTCATCCATTTCTAACATGCAGGGACCATTTTGCAATTTGAAAAATTTAGGGACCTATTAGCAATTTTTATTATTCAAATCACATTTACCATATAGATTGCCCATTTAGGATATAATTGTCATTATGTTATCATCATCAAGTCCTTTAAGCTTACTAGGATAATTTCATGTCGAAGGTATACTTTAAGGGGCATTTTAGTAATTCATCTTAGAATCGAGTTTTTTAAGGTTAACGAGATACTTTCATGTCAAAGGTATACTTTAGAGATATGTTGGTCATTTCATAATATTATTAAGTCTTTTAGGGTTACCGAGATAGTTTCATATCGAAGGTAGACTTTGGGGCATTTTAGTAATTTATCTTAGAACTGAGTCCTCTAGACTTTCTAGGATACTTTTATGTCAAAGGTTTGCTTTAGGGAGATGTTAATAATTTCATATCATTATCAAATCTTTTAAGGTTATTGGGATACTTTTATGTCAAAGGTACATTTTAGAGGGCATTTTAGTAATTTTATCTTAAAAACTGAGTCTATTAGAGTTACCGGGATACTTTCATATTGAAGCTATACTTTAGGGGATATTTTGGTCTCTTCGATTAAATCCGAGTCTTTTAAATATAGTTTTATACTTTTCATCAAAACCAGGTCTTAAGATAAGTTTATATTATTTTGATAAAACCAAAATTTTTAAAAATTAAGGTATTGTCTCCAGGTTAGAGTAATACATGGAATATCACCTAGCATATGGGAGGGGTTCCCTGGATTTTAATAATGAGATATCTTTTTCAAATGAGTAAAATCAGGATTTTTTGAGTTTCATATAACAACACTTCATGTTTCTCTGGTTTCATTTGATATAATACGAATGACATTTTGATTTTTTTTTGAGAAATATTAAAAAATCTAATTTTCTCAAGAACGGAATAATAAATTTGGCTTGGGAAATTTGAAATACCAGTATTGTAATTAAATACTGCATATTGAAACCAAATAAAGATTGAGGTCTAAGTTAATGGGTAATTAAAAGGTTCTGATTTTCGAGCATCATGAGATGGATCGATCCTTACATATGATTTTAACCTACTTTTGAACCCTTTCAAGCAAATCTTTGGAACACATGTAGACCTTGGAGTTTGTTTTTGAGGATTTCGTAACCTTAAAATACGAATTTCAATAGGTAACCAATCTTATTTAGCCAAAAGTAGATTGGTGGTGACTCCAAGTTAGATGGTTGTTTTGCAACGATCATTTAAGGTTAAATCGAGTGAGTGATTCACCTTGATGACTTGGTCCCCAAATACAAACAAAAAAAAAGAATAAAAGAAAAAAGGGATTCACTCGCATTTTAAGTCTGGCGGGTTGGGATTTGCGTCTCGACCATGTTGTGACAGATGTTATGGGTAATTTTTTATAATAATTTTTAAGTTATGTTATTAAGAATTGATGTGTATTTAATGTAGTGATAAGGGAGAAATGCAAAGACAAAATTATTCTATATTAGTATAATAAAATTTGCAGTTGAGTTAGATAACATTTATTGTTTGATGATAAAGGTTATAAATTTCAATAGAGAAAGAGACAGATATATAATGCTACATAATAGACAAAAAGATTTAGAAAAAAAAAAGACCAATGGATTCACCTATAAGCAAGAAATGACAGCACCAATTTAAAGGAAGAACATAGAACAAAGCATAAAAACATGTCAAGTAATAAGTATAAGAAAATGTTTTAATGAATTTAAGAAAGGTATAACAAAAATGTTCGAAATCATTGAACATGGTTCCTGAAATGAAAAATGAGATTAACTACAAAATACAAAAATCATAAAAAAAGGAACAGAAAGAACAAAAAGTAGAACATTTTATTAGCCCATAAAAAAGAAAATATATCATGCTCAACAAAAAAGCTTTGTATTATATCTAGATTAAATGAGTATCAAAAGCATATATGAACTATAATATAATCATATCACAACTGAAATAAAGAAAAAGAAACCCAAACTAAATATAACGCAAGAAATTCTTTTAAACAAAATCAAATATAAAATAAAAATAATCATGAACCACACAACCAAAATAAAAACAATAAAAACCCAAAAAGAAAACATGTTTGCAATTAAAAGAAACTAACATTAGTTCATCATTAAATAGAAGGACCATAATTAAATTGTAAAGTAAAATAATAATAGAGATTAATAGTTTACTAAACATCGAACATAAAGAAAAAACCCTTGAGAAAAGAAAAATCCAATCAAAGTAGTAAAGGTTAACCATTAAATTCAAAACAATTATTTAAAGTTAAAGAAAAATAAAAATATGCAAATAAAGAAAGAGGTAAGAAAAAAGTATTTCTTTACCTACAGAAGTTACAACTATGACAATTTGCTATATTATGATTCCATTTGGCATAGTGACGTAGTAGTTTGAAGCTTTTGGATAGATTTTGTTACCTAAAAAAAAAAAAGAAATAGAGTTTAATATTCTAATAATTGTTAGATCATTATTCATTAAGAAAATTTTTGTAGAATAAAAAACAATTTTTTATAAATAAAAAAATAAATTCAATCAGACATAACATATAAAGGTTTAAAAAAATAGAAGCATCTAATAAAGAATATGCATACAATTTGAAAGGTGGTAAAGAGTTAGTCATATTAAAAATGAAAACTCTATGCTAAAGGAAATTCTAAAGCTAGATCAACAAAAAGAGCAGACAGACAAAAAACATTGAATAATAAAATCATAAGTGAAATATGATAAGTAATACCAAATAACAATGTAGACACCCCATTTTATCCAAGCCAATATCCAAGGCATCATCGAGGTTATCTGGGCAAGTATGAATCAGTCAACCATCATCCTCAGCTAAGCTAAGGTATGAAAATTTGTATTTTTGCATGAATGTATCGATACATGACTTTCACGTCATCAAAAATAGAAAAATCCATTATTTGTATCGATACAAAGGGTCATGTATCGATACATTAGCATTTGTATTGACACAGTTATGTCGCATCTAAAATCATGATTTTTAGCCAAAATGTATCAATATATAAGGGGCTGTATTAATACAAGCCTTAATGTATGATACATTTTTCAATGTATCGATACATCTAATCAAAATTTGTTTTATATATTGATACAAAATCTAATGCAATATACACAGAGGCAAAATGGCTTAGTTCGTGACGTTTTCATCGCTTTGCACCATTACATCAAAACTCAAATTAGACCATATTTTTGGCACCAAAAATCATCCAAATTCATACCAAGCCTAAGTATTGGACTTGTGATTAGATCAGTTGAATTTTTAAGGCCCAAATAGCCATTGTTTAGGACAAATTTATGACTCATGCAATTTATTAGAGGGCAGCATTGGTCTTTCTTATGGCTTAGCTGCATAAAGTGGTCTTGATCCATTGTTTTTGCTAAGCAAGCCAATGGAATTAATCGGTAACTGAGCATGGTACCTTATCCATGTTAGAGGTACATGCACCAAAACCCCAAAAACCCTTAATTTTTGCATTTGCCTTCATTATTCACATGGCTATATAGGCCACTTTTGGCTCAATAGACCAAACTTAAACGCATTCATTCTCACACTCTTCAAACCATTCTTCAGCCACAAAAAATCTCAAATGTTTCCCATTTTCGTAGCTTTTTTAAACCCCCTCAAAACACCTTAAAAGCACTACTTCAAGCTTTTTTACTTGCTTTTCTTCATGCTAACTCATAGCAAGTAAACAAAAGTTAAAAAAACAATATCTTTACTAGGAAAAAGATCATCCTTTTGGGAAGAAAGCTACTGGAACTTTGTTGGTTTATTTTCTCCACTCATCTCTATATGTTGTTGCTTTTTACATATGTTACATCATGTTAGTAGCCCCTTTTCATGCAACCCTAATCCCTTCTAGGTTCCATGCATTTTCTTTGATGTTTTGTTAATGAGTTTGTAACCTTGTCATGCGTTCATGCACAAATATCATATCTTTATGTTGCTTATGACCTTGTTCATGTCATGAAAACATCTTCCCATATATTCATATCATGCTCCACACTTCCATAAACCTATTTTGGTTTATCCATGCATTTTTCTTCTAGCACAAAAGTTGTATTTTTATGTTGTCAAGAAATTTTTAGCATGTCTTTATGTCATAAAAACATTTTCTCCAATGTTTATATCATGTTTCAGGTATGTTCATGCTTTATCCATACTTTATTTGCATTTTAAACATGTTTTTTTAAAAGAAAAATGATGTTTTGTTTATGTTTTAGAATGTTTCTATTACTGGATGCTATGTTTGAATTTTTTAATGATTAAAGATGCTTGCTTGATGCCTTGTTCTTGTTACAAAAAATTGTTTAGAAAAAACTAAGTTTAGTCAATATTACGTTGAGTAAATAGAGATTAACATGAATTTAATATTTTCACTAATTGGTCCTCCAATCTTTGGGAAAAATCAAGCTTTCCATATTTGGATTCAAGGTTAATTGAGGCTAAAATGTTTTGAGTTGTCAAAAAGTTGTCCTTTTAATTTGTCATAAGTTACTTTATGTCTTGATCTTGTTGCTTAATGTCCCCTACTAGTAATATGGTTAACGAGCTATTACATTATCCCATACTACTCTGAGATTGTGCAAATGAGCTTGTAAAACCATTATCACTAAAGCTCCTCCTTATCACGAACATTTGAATTTCTGTGACTCTAGTCTAATCTTAAGAAACTTGAAAATGAAAGGGTTCCCTTAATTGGGTGCTAGCAGCATTGTATTCATAACTAGGAAAATCATTTTTGAATCCCAAACGATTTTTACCAAATTTTTTTATCTTTTTGCAAAATGGACATTAAATTACCTTTTCAATGGTATCTTGTTTGGCCTCGGATCACTTTGGGTAAAGGACTTACAATTTTTTGAATCAACACTATCTGGAATGCTCGAAATCAGCAATTTACATTCTCGTTGAGCCATTTTTCCCACCGAATGATTTTTTAGGATTTTTAAAATATTTTTCCTAAAATTTTACAAAATTTTTTTTGAGTATTATTTACGATTTAACGATTCTAAATGAGTCAGCAATGATTTTTTGAAGTTTTCCATATTTTTTCTCTTATACATGGTGTCAGTGTCAAGCTAGACCCAATTTCAAAAATATTTGCACTCAGAAACGATTTTCCAAAATTTTAGGAATATTTTTATACTAACCCATGTCAAGTCACCTTTCCAAGGATACTTCATTCAACTTCAATAACCTTTAGATTTATTTGGAATAAAATAAAAAAAAGGACAAGTGCAATGCTGTCACTTGTTTTCAGTGTTAGTCAAAATTAGTCAATTTTTGGAAATCCCTCTCCAAGGCATTCGAGTGCCTCAAGGTGAATATGACATGTGTTAACCCTTTTTAGGTTCGGTGTAAGGCATGATCATTTCTCAAATTTTATCATTCTCATTTTTTATTCATTCCCACTTTTTAAATCAAAATCATCGATTTTGTCAAGAAACGTAAAAAATGTCACTTTTATCAAGAAATAGTCAATTTTCTTCGATTTAAATTTTCCAATCTCATCTTTTCAAAAATTATCAAAGAATCAAATTTGTTCTTGGATTACTCTAGACTTTTCAAAATTTAAACTCAATTTTCATGCTCAATCAATAATAGATCTAAATGCGCCTCAGAAATTATTAATTTGGTTATTTTAAGATAATCGATGACATTTACGAGATACATGTCGATCGTTTCTTCCTTTTACTTTCTATTTTTTGTGACCTATTTTGTGCAATATTATCCCATTTTTCATTTTACTAACATATTTCTCTTCACATTGTTCAGCTTGTATCCATATTTCCAAAATCATTTAAAAAAATCACAAAGGCAATGTTTCATGTCGGTATCACTTTAGAGCTTGACACAAAATATCTGAATTTCAAAATTAAATCCGAAAATCATTTTTGTTAAAAATCTCTATTTCCCACCTCTTTGAGATGTATATGGGATTAAGATTTTCACTAAACTCGAATTTATCATTTTATCCAACTTCATGCATCAAAGGAGATTATATCAAAACAAAGGCATGTAAAACCCAAGGAAAGAAAGCCAAGGTAAGACATGCCTAGAAGGTACTCTAATTTTGGGAATTGTGGGGATGTTAGTACTTCCCTACGCATAACCAAGGCAAATATCTGGAGCACATAGACTTTGTAATCGACTTTTTGAGTTTTGCAACTCAAAATATCTATTTCAATAGGCATTCAACCATGTCTAGCCCAAATATTCATTGGCGACTCTAAGTGTTGGCCACTTCATGGTGGCCATCTAAGATCAATTAGATGAGTGATTCATCTAACAATCCTTACTCATGATCAAGAGTCAAGATCCATACTTTTTCACTCCAATCGCATCAAAGGGAAGAGTCTCAATTTAGAAGATAATTTTTTTTCATCTTTATCAAGAAAATTATTTTTAAGTCAATACCATGCTTCTTTCACGAGGAGGGAGGCACATTGTGATAGCTTGGCGACTTCACTAGGGAGCAATTTAGAGAGTTAGGCCTACGACTAGCCATGTCTTGCTTAATTCTTAGTTTCTTCAGTTTTAGTAATTATTTAACTATAATCCTTTTTCATTTTTGTCCATTAATCTTTTCATGATTTTGTCATGCGATCATCAGGGACTCTCTTATTCCTAAATGCATATTGTGATAGGTATGGTAATAAGGGGTAAACAAAAGGTTTGATTATTTTTCCAAGAAATGCTGTGCACTTGCATTTGCATTAGATTCTTACCTAACTCTATGGTAGGATTAGGGTCCTACATACTAGGTGGAAGTGAGCTATCAACTTCATGAGTAAACCTTCGCATACTCATAGCAAAACTTTTTAGGTGTAAATTACTTATGTCTCTTGTGAGTACCCGTCCGCATTTGCATACGAAAATACATTTGCTGGAGCAAACTCATTTCACTAAGCCTACGATGGGCTTAGGATTAGGGTGCCTTGACTGTTCTCTTGAATGAAAGAGTGATTCAGATACTGATTTAGATGTCAACTTAAACCTCATATAGTGAGCCTACGAGCCAAACCATGTCAATCTATATTGGAATCCTACTAAAATGACCTAGAGAATAAGAACACCTAAGGAAACACTTTTAACCTTTGCTCTTATATACCATAGTACATAGACAATCATGAACAAACATTGTTGCCCACGTTTGGTATTTTATGCCCTAAGAGATATTTTACATCTTGCTTTTTTTGTTGGGTCATATCGTTATATTGTTGAATCAACAAGTAACCCTTTCAACATATAGATAGTGACAAACAAATATTGCCACTTACAAAGCTCTATATTGCCTTAAAGATAGTCATATCCAACCTAAATAAGTTATTATGCTATCCAAGCGATGACTTAACACACCCATTTTAGGATGGTGATGAATGACCATCACCGTCTAGTTAGTTAGTTTTGCTACTAAAAAGTATCATACCATCTTATAGAGGTGAGACTTTTCCCAAGAAAACTATTATGCTATCTAACCTATGGCTTAACATATGTCAAGTATCAGGTAATGACACCTAGATTGTCGTCATATCTTATGATGTACCATATCACCTTGATAAGGGTTATCTTAACCTAGACACATTGTTATGTTGTACTTGTATACTTAGCTTGTCATGATATTTGTAATTGTCATGTATGCCTTTAGGCATCATAACGCCTATTGTCGAGGCAATTTCTATAAGTTAGTTTTGTCTCCATTCTTTTATTCTTTATTATCATTTATAATACTTTATATTGTCACTAACCTATTTCTCTTTTGTTTTCTTATTGTTGCGTGCATCATATCATTATAATCATAACTAAAGATAATTGGTTAAAGGTTTGGTGTTCAACAAGGGGTGTCTATCATGGAGCAACAATCTTGGAGCAATAATCTACTTTTATTGTTCAGCCTTTTGAAAAAGTCAAAGCATGGCTAGAAGGTCAGCAATTTAAAGATAAGAATATCCTTAAGTTCGGTTACATCTCAACAATGCATAATATGGTTAAGATAGGATACCGTCAGAATGATTGGCGCGATATGGAATACATATAGACTAGATAGAGCAATAATGAGAAAGAATTATTTATGACAAGGTATAGGGACATAGCCCTATTGCTTCAAGTCTGAGCTAATTTTGACCTATTATTTTTAGAATCTGGCATATTAGTGTTTTTCTTTCATCTAAAAGATTTGGTTCCCTACTGTTGATGAGTATATTGCATTGCTCAACATTAAAAAGGCTAAATTCAATAGGGTCTATTGTAAGCACTAAAACCTTCATCAATTAAGAAGAGATTTAGGGTAGATTCTTAGAGCTCCAAAATTATAGGCCAGTGATCATATCAAGATAAAAAGTATAAGTGGGTGCATCTCTTGGATCAGCTTGAAAGAAGCAACGGCCAATATCATTGATCCAAGAAAGATTTAAGAAATTTATGCTTTGGCAATCTACAAGGCTAGTCATATTCCCAAAGATTTTAGGACATGTGGAGGCAGTGGTTGCAGATCTTTTCTGTAGGCTACGTTGCAACATCAATCCTGAACCTACTATTATTGCTAGACTATCTTGGCCCTCAGCTTCTGCAAGAAAGAGGGAATAGGTTGGTTCATCATATGTACTTCACTTAACTAGATTTGGCTCCTCAGTTACCTTTAGGTCAAAGAAAAAATTATACTATATAGTTTTCTACATAACTTTAATCCTTTCACCAAGGTTCTCAAGAAAGAATGGTCAATGCAAGAATCTAAAAGGGAAAGAGGTTATGTAAAAAGGCTCATGGATCCTTTCGCAGTCAATCATGTGTAGGTGTAGGGACTACAGCTGTGTATCACCTATGGGAGCATGGGGAAGTACTACTTACACACCTCTTGTGGTTCTCCGATAATTTCAGTGCTGACAATTCATCCTATTCATGCAAAACTCGAGCACTAAGACTTTAACTATGATAAAGTCGAATACAATGAAAAGTTCAGTCAACTTTCCAAGCTTGGAGACAAATCCACTCTACGGTAAGGTGTTGGAAAGAAATCAACATAACTTTGAGATACAAAGAGTGGAAAATTCATCATACAAGTGACATTGCCACTTTCAAATGATGGGTTAACTTAGATCCCTATATGTGAGTTTCCCATCGAGGTCGAACTCCTTAGTTAAGATCTTGAATAGGAAAAGGCAACCTTTGCTATGAAAATCACTTAGTTAAGAGAGGAAAAAACTTAGCTAAAGATGGACATCTACCTTTAGGATAGGGAAATGAATAAAATTATCAAAAAGAGGGATCATGTCAAAGAGGATCTTGAGAGTCTAAAAAAGGATTAGGTGGCACTCCAAAGAGGAAACAAGTATTAATGCATTGGTAAGTCAATAGTTAAATGGGAGGTAAAACTTGCCACTCTTGATAAGGAATTAAACCATTGAAGGAAAGAGGCTAAGGTCAATAGAAAGAAGCTCATTACAGCTTATACCATCATGTCAACCCACCAACAGAGGAATGATCATCTAAAACCTCAAATACGAGACTTAAGAGCATATAAGGTCAAAGCTAAAGCCTTAACACTCAAGATTTAGGATTTAAAGCATTCTTCCCAAACCAACCAAGATAGTATCAATGAGCTGGTGAGGGCCTTTGACCAATAAGAGTAAGAATGGCAAGCAATAGTTAACCAAGCATGCCTAAATCATTAGGAGTATCACTATCTCATTGAGATAATCTGAGTAGCCCAGACCGAGGTATATGATATGGTCGAGGTAGCCTGATCCTTAAGGCAAAATATCATACCCATTGGAAATCATGCACAAAAGTTGTTAAATTTCTTAGAATATGTGATTAGCAATGTAATCATTTCAGATACTTTCGAATGTAATCATATGTAATCAAACTCTATTTGTTACCTTATAGAAGACTTTATTGGTGAAGCTATCTTATAATCTAATTATCTTTTTGTATTTGCATAACTAACTCAATTCTTTTGCTGCTTTATTAATGTATCCATGTCAGTAATAATTTATTATCATGATTCCATACTTATCATCATTTCATCATAAGCAATCATCAATAAATATATTTTAATGTCATAAATGGTAATAAAAGTGCATGGAATTATGAGATCAAACAAGGAACATGGAGCTAATTATTTCACATCACTGTAATACTTGTCGCTACAAACAGATTATCAAAAATGATCATTGGGAATTCATTGAATGGCTCGAGTTGATGTACAAAGATTCTCAAGATCAAATGCTTCATCGGCATAAAAAAGAAGGGATAGGCTAATGTTGTAGATATGGGAAAAAAGCCACCTAACCCAAAAAATCACCCCATCGGTAATATTGAGGCTACTTTAGAAGAAACACACTAAGAGCATTAGCCTAACACAATGCCAACCATATTGGTACCATTTACAATTTATTTGAATTCCATCACGGTAAATCTATTCATCCTTAGAATTTAAAGGGTAAATATGAGAATTTTTTTAGTCA
The DNA here is from genome assembly GCA_038381835.1 of Adansonia madagascariensis. Taxonomy (NCBI): domain Eukaryota; kingdom Viridiplantae; phylum Streptophyta; class Magnoliopsida; order Malvales; family Malvaceae; genus Adansonia; species Adansonia madagascariensis. Next base: position 2,916,592 of record JBBYHL010000014.1, on the reverse strand, counting down.
GTCTTATAATGGTAGATCATGATGAGCAAAAGAAGACAAATGATAAAAAATATACAACGTCTGCTGACGAGATAGGCAAGTATCAACTTTTAGAGAAGTACCTCAAAGCTATTAAGGGGAGCAACAAATTTGGAGCCATTGACGCAGAATCTTTATCTTTGGTGTCTAATCTTGTCATTCCCTTAAAGTTTAAGGTACCAGATTTCGAGAAGTTAAATGAAACTATTGACCTAGCTGTACACATCTAAACGTAGCTTAAGAAGATAGCCATGTATGAAAAAGATAAAAACCTCCACATACACTATTTTCAACACAACTTAACTAAAGCAGCTGCCTGATAGTATATTGAGCTTGACAAAGTCAGAATCTAGTCATAGGGCCTTTTCGAATAATTCCTAGTATGTATTGGATTAGGTTCCAAATTGATTCTTTCTCATAAACTTAAAGAAGAAGGCCACTAAGAGTTTAAGTAGTATGCACAATGATGAAGAGAGGAAGTGGCCTTGGTTTAGCCTTTTCAGATTGAAAAAAAGATACCATGATGTTCATCAATACCCTATGGGTAGGGAATACCACCAAGAGATTTGTCGACCTAGTTCTGTTTGGTGAAATGATTCACCTCACAATAAAAAATGGTAGAATGTTAAGGGAGAATCATTTAGATCGAGTAAGAAGCTAACTGCCAACAAAAACAAAGAGAGGTAAACACTATCAGCTATGCCAAATAATCTCAACAAGTCATTATCAAGTGCCTAATCTAACTATCTAGGCTTTATGATCCCTTCCCAACTAATTTATGCTGCAACTATAATCCATATCTTTACTGTCCCACCAATCCTTCATAAAACAATTAACCTTCCACTAAAAAGAATACCAATGCCTCTGCCAATAACACTCAAAACAATCAAGGACTTAATCCTTAAAGATAATAGTTTGACCCTATTCCCATGATCTATAAAGAGCTCTAACAAACTCTACTCCAGGGACATTTGGTTGCTCTCGATTATTTCCTTGAAAAAAAACCACTTTACCCTTAATGGCATAATGCCAATCCCTACCCTGACTACCATGATGGGTTAATAGGACATGACACTAAAAATTGCATACCATTCAAATAAAGGGTACAAAGCCTTATTGATTCTAAGGTTTTACAAATTTAGACAAATAAAAGATCAAATGTTACTACAAACCCTCTACCCAATCATGGCTAGCCATGATTAGTGTCAAAGATAACGGTGAGGTCAAGAAAAGTATAAAAAAAGTCAGGATACCAATTTATCTAGTTTAGCGAATTTTAATTTAAGCATGAATGCTCAATAAGTTCAAAAGGATAAAAAAAAATTAGACTATTTTTGTGTTTTCCATTTATAGTTGTACTCTCTAGGCATGCAAAAAGTTCATGCGATGGTTTAAAAGATGATGAATGAAGATAAAATTGAATTCTATGACAAGAAGCAAACATCCCACATCGAATTAATGAATATGATTAAGAAAGAAGCAATATAACTTTCATATAGGATAGGCTAACCTTTTATCACATATAGCGAACAATATAACTTTGGGATAAACTTTCTAGCACTTATGCAAAAAATGATCATAGAAGCTCTAGCTTCCTTCCCATATAAGAGTGATAAGGTTGTCCTTTAGAAGTATTAGGGCTAAACCATGATAATTTGAGAGCTCTTTCAATTGACCACTGCTATAGATCTATCAGGGGATAGTAATTTAACCCAAAGCAGTAGATGGTATGCTCCCTTAGCTCAGGAGAATTAGAAATATGTATCATCCCGGTAGCTAATGTACCTTAAGCTAGGATCAAGGACCCTAAATTTAGAAAGATCAAGGAAGTAGTGGATGAAAATGAAGCCATTGAATTCTTAAAATTCATTAAGCATAGCAAATACTGTATTGTTACTCATCTGAACAAACAGCCAACCAAGATTTCTATGCTATCCTTACTTCTTAATTCAGAGGTCCATCAACATGTTAAACTTAAGATGTTAAATGAGGCATATGTGCCATCAAATATTTTAGTAGACAAGTTGGATCGTTTGGTCAACAACATCACTACAGATAACTATATTTCATTCACTGAAGATGAGATCTTTTCCAGAGATAGGGGTAACTACAAGGCTTTACATATCACCATGCATGTAGAAGTCATACTCTACCTAAGGTCCTCATAGATAACAGCTCTACATTGAATGTCATGCCTTTAGCAACCCTAAATAAACTTTTCTGTTAATGCTTCTTACATCAAGCATAACCACATGGTAGTATGAGCGCTTGATAAAACTTGTCATAGAGTCACCAAGAATATCACTATCCCATTGCAAACAGGCCCATGAACATATGAAGTTGATTTTAAAGTAATAGACATTGCACTAATGTACAATTGCCTATTAGGAAGGCCTTAGATACACTCTGCTGGGGCAGTACCATCGTCTTTGCATTAGAAGTTGAAATTTGTGATTAATGACAAAGTAGTCAGTATCGAGGTTAAAGAAGAGATGATAGCTGCCATTTTTAATGATGCCACTTACATCTAGCCCAATAAGGATGAGCCCAAGCCATCTTTTTAGTCTTTTAAATTTATGAATGCTACATTCATAAGAGAAGGTCTATTGATAGTTGAGCCTTGGTTGTCAAGCAATCTCCATATAGGTTTGAAGTTGATCGTTTATAAAGAATACGAGGTAAGAAAAAGGCTTGGTAAGCATTTGCAAGACATAGCAAAAGCTTTAAAGATTGTCAGCCAAATCAATAAAAAAAGGCTGGGATTTAAGCCCAACTCGCATTATCATAAATAGCAAGCCAAGAAAACCAAAGATCAAAGGATGACCCCTCTGTTAGGTTAAGAATTAAGATCAAAACCAATGGTATTCTTACCAATCAATAGGACTTTTCATTAAGGAGGGAGCATAGATCCAAATCGCTCAAGAAAAATAAAAGTTAGTGATGTCTTGGTAATTTTGAATTGGCCACTCTCTAACCTCCATGTCAATGCCATCTACAATCAGCCAGGACTATCAGAGCTGACCAATGAGATCTATCCCAACCCACTAGTCTCTACTCTTGACAATAGGGACATGTTAGAAACCTATGTACTTTTTGAGTATATTTTTGTGTAACTTAAGAACTAAAACCTACTCGTTTATGCCTAATAGCTTGTAGGAATCCTATGTAATGGGTATCTTTTTATCAAATATTATCAATAAAATTGACTTAGCATGATGCATTTCATTTTGTGTGCCTATTTTTTTATCTATATTATTTATCTCTCAGTTTTTCAAGTGCTCTAATAAAATTAACATGGATACTTTCCATGAGCTTCTAGAGATTAATTTTAGATAGTTAATCTGTACTGGTGAAGTCGACTCTGACAAAGATTCTGAGTAAAGTTCTATGTCACTAGACCTACTAAGATTAATTGAGCATGAAAAGTAATAGATATGCCTCATGAGGAGCCGATTGAAATCATAAATTTGAAGATAGAGGAAGACTGAAAAAAGTCAAAGTTAAAACCTTCATAAAACCTTCTACCCAAACCAAACTGATTAGCCTACTCTAAGAGCATCGAGATGTGTTTGCCTGCTCATATCAAGACATGCCTAGACCAAACACTGACATTATGGTCCATAGACTTCCCTTCAAACCTCAATGTAAATCAATCTAGGAAAAGCTAAAGAGAATGAAACCAAAAATGCTTCTTAAGATCAAGGAAGAAGTCAATAAACAAGTTGAGGTAGGATTCCTTGAAGTAGCCAAATATTCAGAATGGCTTGCGAACACTATCCTAATTTCTGAGAAAAATGGCAAAAATATGAATGCTATCGACTATTAGGACCTAAATTAGGCCAGTTTGAAAGATAATCTCCTCTTACCGCACATCAGCACCTCGATTGACAATACAACCAAGAATTCCTTGTTCTCTTTCATGGATGGATTCTTAAGTTGATATCAGATCAAAATGGCACCTGTAGACATGGAAAAAATGAACTTTGTGACCTTGTGGGGCACATTCTACTACAAATTCATGCCATTCAGACTTAGAAACACTAGGTTAACCTATCAAAGGGCTATAGTGACATTATTCTATGACTTAATGCACAAGGAAACTGAGATCTATGTGGATAACATCATCACCAAATTAGCAAAAGAGAATTAGCATGTACCCAACCTTTGAAATCTCTTAGAACGGCTATGTAAATTTCAACTAAAATTGAATCCTACCAAATGCACACTTGTTGTCACTTACAAGAAGCCACTAGGTTTCATTGTTAGTGAAACATGGATTAAAGTTGACCCAAAAAAGGTTAAGGCTATTCAGAACATGCCACCACCTTAGACCACAAAAGAGGTGAGAAATTTCTTAAGGAGACTGAACTATATCTCAAGGTTCATATCATAGCTCATTAATAAATGAGACCCGATCTTTTGACTTATTCGCAAGCAAAATTTTAACGAATAGAACGAAAAATATTAAGAAGCCTACCGTAAAATTGAACATTACCTATTAAACTCATCAATCTTAGTATCTTTAGTCCTTAGTCAGCCTTTAATCCTCTACCTAATAGTTTTTGATGAGTGTTTAGGTTGTGTGTTTGGGCAACATGAAGAGTAAGGAAAGAAGGAACAAGCCATCTACTACTTGAGCAAGAGGCTCACAGATATGAGAACAGTTATTTTACATTTGAAAAGTTATGTTATGCTCTAGTTTAAATGGCTTGGAGCCTCAAGTAATACATGTTGTACTACACCACATGGCTAATTGTGAGACTCGATCCCATTAAACATCTATGCGAAGCCCTCACAATATTAGGAATATTAGCTTGGTGGCAAGTTTTATATTTGAAATATAAGATTGTCTATGTTAATCAAAAGGCTATTAAGGGTAGTGTAATAGTCAATTTCTTGGCAAATCAAGCGATGGGTAATTATGAATTGTTAAACATTGATTTCATGGATGAAGATCTGATGTGCATAGCTAAAGGGGAAGAGACCTTTAGTCATAACCAATCCTAGAAAATGTATTTCAATAGAGAGTTAAATGCTTTGGGGCATGAAAATATTGATCTTACTTGATGGGAGTCACTATCCTTTTATAGCTAGACTAAATTTTGACTGCACCAGCAACATAGCAGAGTATGCAGCCTATTTTATGAGGCTTCATGTAGCTATCGAGAAAAATGGCTTTACATATTGTGGGGATTCAACCCTAGTCATTTACTACTAAAAGAGAAGTGGAAAAACCTTTATGTTAAACTAGTTCATTATAGGAAGCTGATATCAAAACTTAGGAAAAAATTTAAAGATGTTAGTATTCAACAATTACCTCAAGAAAAAAAACTAGATAGCTAATGTAAGGAATGCCCTAAAAATGAAAGACATTTGCTGTATTTCATTAGTTTTTGAACTGATTATTCATATTTATATATTTGAGTTTTCATTATATCTTTGCTATGCCATCCTCATTTAATTTACATGTTGAAGTAAATGTATGCAAATATGGCTCATTTTACTGCTTATGTTTATAGTATTACAATTTTTATGGGAAGACAACATTCTAGGATAAGTAGTTTAAATTGATAGCCCATAGTCTATAGGGTTTATAGACATCCTTTTGTCTGGGCCATCATTCAGGGCATCGGAGGTCATTATTCTAGGCATTTTTAGAGTCATACGGATAATCATGGGTTAGTTTCACATTACTTTCAACCAAGGTGAGGTACTCAAAGAGCCTAAGGTACGTGCAAGTCATATTGGTGCATCAGTATTGATACAAAGCTTTCACATCACCAAAAATTCAAATTTTCACATATAGTATCAATATAATAGGGCTTGGTATTGATACCTAAGGTGTGGTATCGATACTTAGCATGTTTGTATAGATACAAGCCGTGGCAGTATCTAAAATTATGATTTTTGGCCGAATTTATCGATATACAAGTAAGAGTATTGATACAAGCCTTTGCAATATTGATACAAGTCTCTAAGTTTTGAGACTGGGAACATTTTTTGTTCTTGGCATTGTATCGATATTAGTGGGCAAAATTAGCCTTGTGTACTGATACAACATGCTTTGTATTAACACATCAAAGCATTTTCACCCTATTTGAACCATTTTTCAGCCTTTACACTATTGATCTAAAAATTTGACTTAAGCATGTTTCTTGCTCCAAAAATCATTAAAATTCATACCAGTCCTCAGCTTTGGACTTGTAATTGGATTTGAACAAATTTTTAAGGCCCAAATAGCCATGACAAGGAGATATTTTATGACATTACGCAAGTTACTAAAGGGTAAGACTAATTTTTCTCAATGCTTAGTTGCATAATGTGACATTAATCCATTATTTTTGCTGAGCAAAACAATGAGTTGGCATGGCAACTAATTATAGTACATGTCCCTGCATGGTACATGCACTCAAACCCCATACTACCTATGCTTTTTGCATTTTTTTTGTTTTTATATTCACATAGCTATATATGCCAACTTTGGCTTAGCTGAGAGAAGTGTACACAAACAGCAAAGAACCTTACACACTGCACACACATTCTCAGCAGAAAACACTCTTTTTTTTACATTTTCTCAATATTCTTGAGTCATCAAAAAACCAAAAACCTTTTTCTATTCCTGTAACTCCTTAAAACCAACACTCAAAACCCTTTCAAAACTCTTCATTCCATTCATCTTTCCTTTCAAAACTCCCTTCCATGAACACCCTAACTTTTTGTCACTTTCTTATTGTTCTACATCAAAGGAGGGAAAAAGGTGAGTCCAAAATTGTTGCTCAAAGAGAAAGGATAAAGCTTGAAGCTTTTGTATATTTTCTCCCCTTGCTTGACCTATTTTCTTATTTTTTAGGATTCACAACCCTTTTTATGTTACCATGACCCTTCTAAGGCTTTCATGCATTATTATGGTCTTGGTTATGGTAGTTTTAGGATTTTGATGATCTTCTTGATGTTGATTAGATAGTCAAACATGCCATATTTTGTTTTCACCATCATAATAGTCCCTTTTCATGCGTTACTTTTCATGTTTCATCCACCTTTACATGTCCAACATAAATTTGAATGTTCACCCTAACATATTTTGAGTATATTCATGCATTTTCTTGCATTTTGGTAGGTTTCATGGAACAAAAATTTCATCTTGGAGATTTTAGCATGTTTCTCCTTATCTAAACATATTCATATCATTTTTCATAGCATGATTCTTAATTTCATTTAAGAAGTTCATATGTCCATACATCTTTTTTACTCATTTCCTTGTATTTTTGCCTTTTTTTCTTACCAAAATGTTATCTTTTTTTGATTGAGTTTGTTCTCCGTGTTCTCTGTTATCCATGTTGCATCTTAGTCATAACATGTTCATTAAAATATTTGCTTTTTTGTTGCAAAAATTTGATTTTAAACAAAAAGCTCAAGTCTATGCTACATCCAATAGATAGAGACTATCATAGATTTAATGTTTTCATTAAATTAGTCTTCCAGTCTTGGGGACAAATCAAATTTGCTAGGTTTGGATTCATGGTTAAATGAGCTCAAAAATGCCTTTTTCTTAAGAAAAATGACCATTTTATTTGTTAAAAAAATTAAGAATTGATCCTGAGTTTAATACCTTTATTTTTGGCATGGTTACCGATTATTTTATTATCCCAAATTACTTTAAGAAATGGAATGAATTCACGATGCCTATGTCACCCATTCCTTTTTGTCATGGATGTTTGGACATCCTTGGCTTAAGTTTAACCTTAAAAAACCTGAAAATACCAAAAAACTCCTTTAATTTTGCTTTGATAACAATATGCCTACCATTAAAAAAATTATTTTTGAGACCATAAATATTGTTTGGAATTTTCTAATATTGTACTTTGAAAGAACATTGAATTACCTTTCTAATAACACCTCTTTACACTTGGACTATTCTGGATAAAGGAGTTATGGTTTTTCGAACCTTTGTCTGAAACCCCTAAAGTCATCAAATTGCATTATGTTTTGGCCATTTCGGGCACCATATGATTTTTGTTGATTTTTTCAAATATTTTCCAAAAACGTTTACAAAATTCCCTTTTTTGGAAAGGTATTGTTTGTGATTTAATGATATCGAATGAGTCCAGGATGATTTTCCAAAATCCATCATGCCCTGTCCCTTGCATATGCTACCAACATCGAAGCAAACCCAATTTTGAAAATTAATTCCACCTAGAAAATGATTCTCTAAGTTTTTTAGAATATTTTATTTTAATCCTTATTAATTTACCTTTCTAGTGACGCTTCGCTTACCCTCAAAGCCTTCAGATAAACCTAAAACAAATTCGAGAAAGGAGAGAGTGACGTTGTCTTTTGTTTTCAAAATTAAAATTGACTTAATTTTCCAAACCACCTTTATCGGGATTTTCAAATGTCTTAAAACATATCTAATTAATTCTCTATGGAATCACATAATGCAATATAAAACCTTTAGACTCAGATCAAAGCTAAATCAAAAAATAATTTTATTCAAATTCTTGATTTTCATATTTCAAAGTACCTTTTTTACACAAAGTATACCTTTTCTCCATAAATATTAAAATTTTTATCAATGGGGATACTCCAAACCCACTTTTTGAAAGGATACTCCAACTCACTTTTCATTCAAAACTTGAATGTTCTCTCTCTTAGATCTTTTCGGGGTTCATAGTGAACAACTTTTTTAAAAATTTTACCTTTGGGCATACCCTAACCTTATTTTTCGAATGAATACAATAACCCTGCTTTTCACCTAAATCTAAATTTTCTCTCTCCTAAAACTTCTTAGGTCTTTTAATGAAAACTTTTTTTGAATACTTCCAAAATCATCACCATTGGGGATACTTTAACCCTGTATTCTGAGGGGATACTCTAACCTTGCTTTTAAATTTTCCCTCAAGCTCTAAATTTTTTCTCCTAGACATTTTTGTGTAGACTAAGCATAACCTTTTTTTTCCTATTCCTCAAGCTGCTACCAAATCCAAATACATCTTAAAATTGTAATTCTAGTTATTCCTTAATAATTGAAGGTAATTACGAGATACATTTTGATCGTCCCTTTTATTTTTATGCAACATTATTATGTTCCTGTTCGTCGTACTAACACGTCTCCTTTTATAATGGCAATTGTGCATTCATGTTTTAAAATTGTTTTCAAAATGTACAAGGCAATGTCTTGCATCGATATCTCTCTAGTGCCTGACACAAAATATCCAAATTTTTAAAATTCAATCCAAAAATTATTTTCATAAAAAATCCCTATGCTCCCTATACCTCCGATGTGTGTAGGTGATCTAGATATTCTTTCAAAACCTGGACCTAAAATTTTTGTAAAAGTTCATACATTAAAGGGGATTATTTCAAAATAATAATAAAATTGAGCTAATCAAACTAAAACTAGGATGAAACATGGTTAGTAGGTACTAATCTCAGGTGACATAGGGTATTAATCCTTCTCCACGTATAACTAATTCCCTAACCAAATCAATGAATCTCTAGACCTTGCAAACCATGAAATCAATATTTCAAGTTTCATAACTCCAAATAATATATTTTAATAGGCATGCAATCTTGCTTAGCACAAAATGATCGGTGGTGACTTTAAATTTATAGCCAACTCACGATGGCCTTTTAAGACTAGTTGGGTGAATGATTCGCTCGATAGTTTTTCTTCCCTTTATATAACATGCCTAATTTGAATCTTGATCAAGGGATAACCCAATGGCTCTAACATAATCACATCAAATTTTTTAACTCGTGCACGCTCTCTTAGGGTTGCAAAAAGGGGTAGTAGCAATAGCTTGGCAATTCCACTGGGGATATAAAGAATATGCCTACCACTATCTATGTCTCGTTTGGTTCTTGGTTTTTATCTTTATTTGCTATAATCCCCTTTTATCTTTATCTTTTAACCTTTTGCCTTTTTTAATTTTGTTTTATGATTATCAGGGACTACTTTGTTCCTAAATAAATATCGATTCGAATAAGTCTAGTAATGTAGAGGTCAAACTGAAGGTTTGATTATTTCCTTGACACACATTGTACACTATGAATTTGCATTAGATTCGCACCAAGCACCATGGTGAGGTTAGCATCCTAATTATTAGGAGGAAATGAATAATCCACCTTTGTGAGTAGCCCTCTGCATAGGCATAACAAGATCTTTCGAGGTATAAATCACCTATGTCTCTTATAAGTATCTTTCTATATTTACATGGGGAAATACATACATTGGATCATGCCCATTCTGCGAAACTTGAGATGAAACTAGGATTGGGGTGCTTTGGCTATCCTTATCAGACAGAAGAGCAAATCAGATACTAATTTAGGCATTAACTTAAACCCATATAGTGGAACTTATAAGCCAAACCATGTCAAACAATATCAAAGCACAACTAGAATAACCAAAAAATAAGGTTATTTGAGGAAACACTTCTTACCTTTACTCGTATACATCATGATTACATAGGTGATGATGGACAACATTGTCAACTATATTTGTTATTTTATTTGATAATTATTTTTTAAGGCATGTCATTATGCTTGATAGCTAATCTTCTTTAATAAGTGGGTGAAGACAAGCATCATATTGTCATATTATCCTAAACAAACCATTATACTGTCCAAATGATGGCTTAATATGTTTATGGATGCTGATGAATGAACATTGCTGCTTAGTTGGTCAATTTCTATCCTTGAGGTATCGCATCACCTTTTTAAGGGCAATTTTTAACCTAGACATACCATTATATTGTTTATTTATTATCATAATATTCATAATTGTTATGTTTGCCACTCGGCATCATATCGCTTATTGTCAGGGCAATTTTTGTGATGCATTTTTGTTGTTATTCTTTTACTCCCTTATTCTTATACTTATTATTTTATATGGTCACTAACTTATTTCTCTTTTTGTTTTTATATTTGATGCATACATCATTTCATCATAATCATCATCATCATGAGGCAATTAGCCAATGTTTCAATGTTCAGCAAGGGGTTTCTATCATGGAGCCATAGTCTATTTCTGATCTGAAACCTTTTAAAGAAGTCTGAGCATGGTCAGAGTGTTGATAATGTGAAAATAAGAGCATTCTGAAGCCCAGGTATGTTTAGGCTGTGCATGAAAAGGTTAAGATAGGATACCATTAGAATAATTGGCAAGTCCTAAGACATATGTGGACCAGCTAGAACAATATCGAGAGAGAATCTTCACATTAAGGTATAAAGACATAGCCCTTTTGCTCTAGGTGCATTTAGATGTTGGCCTGTTATGAGCAGCATCTTAGTCTTGGAACTTGACATACTGATGCTTCACTTTCAATCATGAGGATTTGGTCCCTACAGTTGACAAATATACCACATTACTCAACATTAAGATGGCAAGATTGATAGAATGTATTGTAAAGCTTTGCAACCTCTACCTTCTAAGAAAAGATTAGCTTAGATTCTCGGGGCAGCTAAGTCCTAGATCAAGTGTCATATCAAGATGAAAAGGACAATGAATGAATCTCATGGGTAAGTTTAAAGGAAGCAATGGCAAATACCATTGACATCCAAAAAATTCAAGATATCTTTGCTCTAGCGATATATGGTTTGGTCATATTTTCGAAGACATTAGGCTATGTTAAAGAGACGGCAATAGATCTCTTTCCTTGATTATGTTGTAGCATCAATACCATACCCACTATCATTGTTGAAACTATTCGAGCCCTCAGTTTTTGTAAGAAAATAAGGATGATTTGTTTCATCAGATGCATGGCACTTTTTCACATTTAGCTTGTCAGTGAATTTTGCATTAAAGAGAAGAAAATGTCATAAAATTTCTTGCCTAACTTCAGCCTTATCCAAGGTCCTTAAGAAGGAATGGCCCTAAGATAAGTCTGAGGAGCAATGGGTCCATAAATTTTGGAGTCTTAGAGCGAGAAAGGTGGCAAAAAAGGCCCCTTAGTTTTCATCGTAAACAATCATATACCAATATGGAGATTATAGCTGTGTGTCACTTATAGGATTATAGGGAAGCACTAGATACGCACCTATCCTAGTCCTATGACAATTTTAGTTCCATTAATTCATCCCTTTCATTTAAGACCTTGAGCAGTGGGATTTAATTATGGTGAGCTCAACTATTAGTAAAAAATTCAACTAGCTTTCCATGCTTAAAGATAAACCCTCTGCATGGAGAGGTATTGGAGGGGAAGTAGTATGACTCCAGGATATGATGAATAGGGAATCCCTTACATCAATGATGCTTTACCCTTGTCTGGTGTCAGAACATCATAAGTATCAATTGATGAATTTCCCTTTGAGATCAAATTGCTTAAGCATGAGTTTAAACAAGAAAATGTAACCTTTACCAAGGAAATCACTAATTTAAAGGAAGAAAAGAGTCAATTAGAAATAGACCTTTATCTTTGAGGTGGAGAAATAAATTGGATTGTCAAAGAGAAAAATTACTTAAAGAAGGATCTTGAGAGTCTGACAGAAGACTACATGGTATTTAGTTAAGCAAGTTAGTCTTAGCAATTTGGTAAGTCATCAGTAGAGTGGGAGGTAGAAATTTTTGCCTTTGAAAAAGAGCTACTTCAATGGAAAGAAGAGGCCAGGGCCAAAAGGTGAAGCTTGTTAGAACTCATGCCTTTACCTCAACTTACCAAAGGAAGAATGGATATCTAAAAGCTCGAGTTTGGGATCTGATATCAAACCAGGTTGAGAATGAGACTTTAAAACTCAGAATTCAAGATTTTAAGAATTTTCTACAAGCTTACCACGGTTAAGTTCATGAATTAGTAAGAGCCTTTGAATAGTGGGAGAAAGAATTGCTATAGATGGTTGATCGGCATGCCAAAATTATCAAGACCATTATCGCCATCTCACCGAACAGATTTAGGCAACCTAGTTTGAGGCCAAGTACATGATAGATGTGGCCTGATCCTTGATAAGTGACATCGTGCCTATCAGAGCCCATGAAAATAATTATTTTATTTCTTGGAACATGTGATCAAGTAACATAACCTTGTCAGGTATTTGCAAGCGTAATCATGTGTAATCAGGATATTTTGTTGCTTTAATGAAAGATGCTATTAGTGAAGTTATCCCTTCCTTTTTGCATTTACATGACTAACCCAATTCTTTTATTGCTTTTTTTATTCATGTTAATTGTTATCTAATATCATGATTGCATACTCATTGTCATCTCATCTAACAAGCTTATTACACATCATAAAACTCTAATTCGATAATAATCTAAAGTGAAGGTTTTCCAAAACATGGAACCTACCATTCGTCATCGGTATAACACTTGCAATCATCAAAAAGCCATGGAAAAAAATACCAAACCTACTTCAAATAACTCGAGCCCATGTATGGGAAGTCTTAAAGCCAATCACTTCGTAAGAATAAGGAACTCCAAGCTCAAATTACAAAATTAACTAAGTTATTATCCAAGGCCTTGAAAGAAAAAGGGCAAACAAGCACTGTTGACATAGAAAAAAGTTGATCTATCTTGAGAGCAACCTAAATGGTGAAATTAAAGCACTAATGCTAAAAAAAGGGCATTACACGAACAATATCCTCTAGCAGTGATGATTCCATCAACTCAACCATTTATTTACATTAACAGAACAATGGTGACTCATCTGGATGAAGGATTTTTAGATCCAGGCTTTTCATCGATAAAACCTATAATCTTAGATCTCGACGAGTAAGTGGAGCAAGAAAGAGCAAAGAAGACTTCAGGAAATGATGAAGACTCAAACAAGTATCAATTACTAAGAAAGCGCCTTCAAGCTATCAAAGAAAGTGATAAATTTAGGATTGTAGATGCTAAATCTTTGGGACTAGTTTTCCATATCGTTATCCCACCTAAATTTAAAATGCCGAATTTTGAAAAGTACAATGGGACCACAAACCCCACTGTCCACCTGCACATATACTACCATAAAATAGCTGAATACAAGGAAAATGAATAGCTACTAATTCACTACTTCTAGGATAGCCTAATTGAGGCAGCCATCTGCTAATATATTGGGCTTGATCTCATAAAAATTTAGACGTGGGTGGATTTGGCTCACACTTTCCTTGATCAATATAAGCATGGATCTAATTAGGCCTAGGTCATTTCTCCTTTATGAATATGGAAAAAAAGGCCTCTGAGAGCTTCAAGCAATATGCTAAACAATGGAGAGAAGAAGTAGCTCAAATGACAAATTGGTAAGAAATGCCATGAAAAATTTTGTTAACACGCTTATATCTAGCAAAATGATCGATAATACCATTAAAAGTGGCATGATGTCAATTGGAGGATTATCCTACTCAATAAAAAAAGACAATGACTAAGGGCAAAGAGAAGAACAGGAATGCTAGTGGCAAAAGTCCTGCTAAGTTCAATCAGAATCCACATCCAACACAAGGTATATACTTCCCAAACGTGCTTTATTCATGTTTTAACCCTTACTCATTGGTGCCATAACCAGTTCATTCTATCAAGTTCACTTTAACAATGAGTTTCACATGTAATCTTGTTTAAAATAGTACTTAGAACGCATAACCCCATGACACAAACAACACAAGAGCTCTAAATAATGAACAAGTACCCTAGGAAAGGGAACACTTTGGGCCACTTCTTTACTCTTATAAAAAGATTTGTTGTCGTCTATTTGTGGGTTAGCTAGTGGCCTTGATATTCATAAACTTGAGATCATTGCTCTATCCTAAATGGTATGATGAAAATGCCTAAGTCAAGACACTGATTTGTAAGATATGGCAAGCTTTTATAAAAGCTAGAATAATGTTGAGTGTCAAAAACTAAAGTGAAAAAACCACTAAATCATTTTGCTACCACATGGTCAAGGGCATGTTGTGCAACATTACCTACTTTTCCTAAAGATGGTCGAAGGGATGACGGATCGGTCTAAAATCAAGTTCTATGAGGAATGGGATGAATACATCAGTCTATCTATTAATGCCATAGATGAAGAAATACCTACCATTGACTAGGTTTCTAATTGTTTATCTCTTATAAGCATAGAAAATAGAGCTAATGAAAGCTTTAAGTAGTACACTCTGAGATAGGTGAAAGAAGTGGCCCACATTTACCCTTTGTTGACTGAAAAGAGATGACGGCTAGATTCATGGGTACAATACATGCCTTTTATTCTGAGAAAAGAGTATCTCGAGGAACTTTATGGATGTAGTCATATTTGTTGGAATGATCAATAAGGCCATGAAAAGTGACTCGGGCAAAAAGATACCTATAAGGAAAAAAAAGTTGAGGCTGAACAAGGGCTGAAATCTAGTGTTAGAACTAGCTTATCCAAGCTTATATTGAATCAGATGTAAATAGAATGGCTATTGAAGAGGACTGCGAGATTGTAGAAAAGCATAAATGAGTTCAAGACACTAATGAATCTGGTTTGGTAGATCTTGGTACAAGTTAAATTGGTTAACAGGGTCAAGAGGATAGAAGAAGGCACCAATGACTTTTGTGATTTCCATACCCTCTATGGCCACACTCTTCAAACATGCAAAGAGTTCCATGCTATGGTTCAAAGAATAATGAATCATGACAGCATTGAATTCTATAATAAAAAGCAAGCCTTACATATAAAGTCAGCAAATATGATACCTTCTATCAACACCATGGAAAGAGACGTAAATGATCCTCCCTCTGAGCATAAAAGGTTAATCATCAAAAAATCTAGTCAACAAGCAATAAATGTGGACCTCTTAAGGGTAGGCCATTTAACTCAAAGTGGTAGATGTTATGGCCTAGTTGCATCAAGAAGTGGAACTCAATAAAAAAGCACTACTCGTATTCTTCAAGCACTAAAGTCTGCAACTAAAGAATCTGATCCAATAACTATTAAAGAACCAGTAAGTGAGAAAGAAGCTATAAGATTCCTTAAGTTCATCAAGCATAGCATATATAGCATTATCGATTAGTTGAATAAGTAACTTGCCATGATATATATGATGCAACTGTTATTAAAATCAAAAGCTTATCGAAATGCTCTCATCAAGGTTTTAAATGGGGCTTATGTCCGTTCCAGCATCTTGATAGACTATTTATATTACCTAGAAAGTAACATCACTATTGACAATTATTTCAACAATGATGGAATCCCTCATGGAGGAAAAGGAAACTATAGAGCCTAAAACATCACCATCTACACAAAGGCTACACATTGCCCTAGATGCTCGCTGATAATAGGTTAGTTCTAAATGTAATGCTCGTATCATGCTTGAACAAGCTCCTTATTGATGCGTCTCATATCTATAATAGTCGCATGGTTGTGCAAATGCTTAACAAAACTTGTAGAAACATCATGGAAAACATCACCATTGCACTCCAAATTGGCCCATGCACTTATAAAGTAGACTTTCATGTGATGGACATTGCTCTATCATATAATTACTTGTCATGAAGGCCTTGGGTTCACTCTATAAGGATAGTACCATCATCACTAAATCAAAAGCTGAAATTCATTATTGAAAACAAGGTTGTTGATCGAAAGAGAAAAAGACATTATTGTTGATACCTTGCATATCGAACCCAATGAAGATATTTTGAAATCCTCGTCTTAATCCTTTAAGTTTGTCAATGCCACTTATGTCAAGGAAAGGTTGCTAATGGTTGAGCCTCACCTATCGAGGAACACTTATATGCATCTAAAATTAACTATTGATAAAGGTACTTGGGTTAAAAAAGGACTAAGAAAACATTTCTAAGGAATTGCTAGAGCTCTAAAAGTTTTTAGCTAGATCGATAAAAAGGGGTTGGGGTCTAAGCTCAGTGCATAATTAAAAAAAGAAAAGCTTAAGAGAACCGTGAAAAAAGGATAGACCGTCTGTTAAGACAAGACTTAGGGTAGGAATTAATGCTATTTCCATAGCTTCAAGAAAGTTTTATTCGAGAGGATGTTTGAATGTCGGCTCTGATGATGCTATGCTAGTACTAATCAAGGCAATTGATGATCTTTCCCTCAATGCGATCAATAAGCTAAAGATGTCAAGAACAGACTATAAGACTAGTTTATGCTTTTCAAGATTTGTTTGAAGTGTTTGGACTGAAACCTAGATTCCTGTGTTGTTCAAGTATGTTTCAAAGTAATGCTATGAACTAAACCTACATGCTTCTGCTTAAGAGCACTGTAGGATCCTTTATATGGCCACTATTTTATTAATTATTATCCATGAAAATGAATAAGCATAATGCATTTCATCTTTTATGTTCTTTTTTCATAGTTTTTACTGACTCTTAGACCTTTATCTACGTATTTTTTTGCCAAAATTTTTTTCCATATTTTTAGGTACTCGGATGAAAGTGACATTAATATTCATACTGAGATTCTGGATATCAGTTTTGAGCAACCAATCTACATTGGCAAGGTCAAACCTGAAGAGGATTCTGAAGAGAGTCCTATACCCCTAGACCTTTTGAGATTAATTAAATAGGAAGAAAGACATATATTACCTCACAAAAAACCCACTGAAACCATAAACCTAGGAACAGAAGAGAATTGAAAAGAAGTCAAGATTGGAACCTTCATAAACATATCAACTTGAATTGAATTGATAAATCTCCTCCAAGAATATTAGGATGTGTTTCTTGGTCCTTCTAGGACATGCCTGAATTAGACACTAACATTGTGGTCCATAAACTTCCCCTCGAACTTGAGTGCAAGCCCATACAACAAAAGCTTAGAAGAATAAAATTGGAAATGCTTTTAAAGATATAAAAGGAAATAAAAAAACAATTTAAGGTAAGATTTCTTGAATGAGCTAAGTATCCTGAATGGGTAGCCAATATAGTTTCGGTAGCTAAAAGGACGGTAAGGTATGGAAATATATAAATAATAGGGTCTTGAATCGAGCCAACCCAAATGGCCATTTTTCTTTGTATCACATCGACACCTTAGTGGATAACACCGCCAAAAATGCATCTTTTACCTTCATAAATGGATTCTTAGGTTACAACTAGATTAGAATTGCAAACGAGAAGATGGAGAAGACCACCTTTATGACCACGTAGGGCACCTTCTACTATAAAGTAATGTCTTTTGAGCTCAAGGATACTAGAGCAATCTATCAAAGGCAATGGTAATGTTGTTCTATGATCTAAAGCATAAAGAAATAGAGGTCTATGTGGACAATATGAACGCTAAATTGCCAAAAGAGAGTTAACATATTTCCAACCTATGGAAACTCTTTAAACGGCTTTGCAGATACTAGCTTAAGCTAAATCCTACTAATGCATGTTTGGTGTAATGTCTGCCAAGGTATTGAGCTTCATTGTGAGTGAAAAAAGAATAGAACTCAATCCAGAAAAAGTCAATGCCATTCAGAACCTACCACCGCCTTTGACCAAAAAAAATGAGAAGTTTTTTGGAAAGGTTGAACTACATAGCCCGATTTATATCTGAGCTGACCAATAAACATAATCTAATTTTTTGACTACTTTAAAAATAAAATCTCAAAGAAGGGAATGAAAAATGCTAGGAAGCCTTCGATATAATCAGGCACTATCTTTCAGACCCATAAATACTTATGCCACTAGTGCCTTGTTGACTTTTAATTTTGTGTCTATCAATTTTCAATAGGTCAAAGAGCTGTGCGTTAACATGATGAATCGGATAAGAAGGAATAAGCCATGTACTATTTGAATGAAAAGTTCACAGAATATGAAAATAATTATTCAATAGTAGAGAAGTTATGATGTACTTTAGCTGAGATAGCCTAGAGGTTAAGATGGTACATGCTATAACATACCATGTGGCTGATTGTCAAACTTGATCCCATTAAATATTTATGCGAGGCCCCTACCTTGTTGGGGAGATTAGCGAGGTGGCAAGTTTGCTCTTCAAATATGACATCATGTATATGAACCAAAAGAGCTATCAAAGGTAGTGTAATAGCAAACTTCTTAGCAAGTCGAGCAATGGATGACTATCAACCTTTAGACTTTGAATTTTTTGATAAAGACTTGATGTGCATATCTGAAGAAGAAAACACTTCCAATACTGGTTCATCTTAGAGAATATATTTTGATGGAGCTTTAAATGCATTGGACCATGGATCTGGGCAATTCTTATCTTGTTGATGGAAGCTACTACTCTTAGTCATAAGATTAAACTTTGATTATACCAATAATATAGCTGAGTATGAAGCCTACCTCATAGGACTTCAAGCCGTTGCTAAAAGAGTTATTAGGACTCTTTAAGTATTCGAAGACTCAGCACTAGTTATTTACCAACTAAAAAAAGAATGGCAAATGTGAGATGTTAAAGTGATTCATTATGGGAAGCTGATCGTAGAACTCAAAAAAAAATTTTGGTGATATTAGCTTTCAGCACCTACTTTGGGAAGAGAACCAAACAGCCAATGCCTTGGCCAACTTGTCATCCATATTCAAAGTTAATCAAGAATAGGATGTTGTTCCCATTCATAAAAGCATTTATACAACTTAGGCATATTGTTAAAATGTCAAAGAAAAGAAAGACAACCTGTCATGGTATCATGACATCCTTCAGTCCATCAAAGATCAACAATAACCCAAATATGCTACCAAAACTGATAAAAAAACCATATGAAGGATAGCTACAAGCTTTGCTTTGGATGTTGGAATTTTGTATAAGAAAGGCTGGGATCAAGTACTACTCCAGTTCTAGATGCCTTCAAAGCCAAAAGATTTTTCAAAGAGGTCCATGAAAGAATCTATGGTATACACATCAATGGACACTGAATGGCAAAACAAGTCATGCTATCAAGTTATTATTGGTTAGCTTCTAAGAAGGATTGCATTAACCATGCTCGAAAGTGCCACAAATGCCAAGTCTACGTAAATGAAATCCATGTCCCACCATCACTTTTGCATGTCATGATAGCCCCATGGCTTTTTTTATATAGGGTATGGACATGATTGGATGGATCACCCTTAGGCTTCTAATGGACACTGTTTCATTTTGGTCACTATTGATTATTTCACTAAGTGGGTAGGAGTAACTTCTTTTGCCAATGTCACCAAGTTCGCTGTGTGCAAATATGTAAAATGAAACATCATCTATAGATATGTGCTTCTCGAAGAAATCATCATAGATAATGCGCACAACTTGAAAAACAAGATGATGCAAGCAATCTATTCCAAATTCCAAATTTAGCATCATAGCTCAGTGTCTTATTGTCCGAAAATGAATAAGGCAATTAAAGCAACTAATAAGAATATTAAGAAAATAAGCAAAAAAATGGCTAAAACATATAATGATTGGTATGAGATATTGCTTTTTGCATTATGCACCTCTTATATAGTAGTTTAAACCTCTATAGGTGCTACTCCATTTTCCTTAGTTTAAGGTGTGGAGGCTGTTCTACTTATCAAGGTCGAAATCCCCACACTTAGAGTCTTAATGAATCTCATCAAAGAGAAAAGAATGAAAGTCATTTGTCATGGGCAGATATATCAAAAGTGCATGATGAAAACCTATGTAAAAAAGGTCTATCTTTTCAGTTTCGATAATGTTTAGTACTCAAACAAATCCTTACAATTTATAAAGATGCTCGAGGAAAATGGACTCCAAATTGGGAAAAGCCATACGTGGTAAAATGCATATTTTCTAGAGGAGTCTTGATTTTAACTAAGATAGGCAATAGTGATTTGCCTAATCCTGTCAATTCTGACTTTGTCAAGAAATATTTTATTTAAAAGTACTCTAGGATAAAAACCTAAAAAGGCATCTTATCCTTCATCTTCTTCTTCTTCAAAAAAAAAAAAAAGAGAGAGCGTCTAGAAGACAAATTTGCTTATGTTAAAAACTTAAAAAGTAGGTATAAATAACCAAACTCTTCCTAGAATTTAACCCAATCCTAATCCACCTTTCTTAACCAAACACCAAATCATAACTTGACCCACCTATTCTATGCTGACTACTCTACCATATCTCACTCTTGCCCTTGCCTAGAAAACAGTGTTTACCTAACCTTGGGGCAACCATCCCATAATAAGTCAATCAAAGAATCTTTTCATGAGTTGACCAACACCGAAAGGATTAACCACTTCAAAAAGATCTCCAGAAACACTTAGTGGAGATTCATGTCATCAGCCTTAGGGGCTAAACAGCCAAAAATACCAAATTTAACTTTTTTGTGTCTTAAAATCTTTTGTGATCTCATAATTTTTCATAACTTGTACCCTTTTTCATTTAATTGATAATGCTTGATAAATAAACAGAACTGATAATAGGGTTTCCTAGCATTACTTTAAAAAATGAAACTTTATAGAAATTTTGTTTAATGTCTAAAGATCAAGAATGAATATTGTACCCACAGTCGGTCTTAACTTTAGAACCCCATATCCTAATAATATGCTTAAAACCTATTCCCAATAAACCCAATCCCAAAGATAAGGGGCAAAAATCCTTTTCTAGTTGTTATCCAAACAATTAAAGTTTAAATCAATCTGCCTGGGCCACCAAAGATACCCTCTAAATCGTAATTGAAAAGAAAAATCCTTTATACCTTCTAACAAACTTAACTCAACAAAAAGTCCTCAAACATGAGCTATTCAAGCTCAAAACCATCCTTTCACAATCATAGGCAACCTAAACCTTTTAAAAACAACCTTAACACTTAAAACCTATGGAAGTTTACAATAAGTTTGGTGAATCTTGGGAAAAAAAATCACCATATCAACTAGTTAAAGAACAAACAATTGGAAAAGCCAAAATCGATTGCCAGATTAGGCTTTTAAAATAATTACCTTTGCATCCCTTAAACATGCATCATTCATACAAGCATTAACATATTTTAGTGCAAACCCTTGCCCATAAAAGTCAAACTAGCAAATATCTCAGGTATAAATTTTTATTTTTTGAAAAGCCCTAAAAAGCTCCATGTAAGAATCCCTAACCTCATAAGCTTGCAAATCGAAAAGTCATCTAGGAAAGGTACCTAACTTCATATTGTTTAGTCCATAAATAGCTGAATGCCTTTTTCATTTTATTTCAGAAAGAACTAGATGCCTTTTTTCTTTTCAATCCATAAAGAGCTAGATGCCTTTTTTACTTTTAGTCCACAAAGTGCTGGGCACTTTTTTCCTTGTAGTCCACAAAGAGTTGGATGCCTTTTTCCTTTCAGTCTATAAAAAGTTAAACGCTTTTTTCATTTCAGTCCACAAGGAGCTGGACACCTTTTTCCCTTTTAGTCTACAAAGAGCTAGATGTCTTTTTTCCTTCTAGTCCATAAAGAACTGGGTGCTTTTTCCTTTTTAGACCATAAAGAGCTAGACACTTTTTTCTCTTTAATCCATAAAAAGTTAGACACCTTTTTCCCTTTAGTCCATAAAGAGTTGGATGCCTTTTTTTCCTTTCAGTCCACGAAGAGATGGATGCCTTTTTTTTCCTTTTGGTCTATAGAGAGCTAGATACCATTTTTCCTTTTAGTCCACAAAGAGTTGGACGCTAGTCAAGTCTATTCATAAAGAGTTAGGCACTAACTGAGTTTGTCCGAAAAGAGTCAGGCACCAACTAAATCTATCCACAAAGAGCGGGACACCAATTGAGTCTGTTCACAAAGAGCTGGGTGACTATCTAATTCGCCCATAAAGAGTTGGGTGCCTATTAAGTTAATGTCTATATCAGGTTATGCCTACCTAGGGAGGTCAAACATTAGGAAAGAATCCAATAGCTTAGTAAGTAGGTTAAACCTTACAAGAAACTACTCAAACTTTTAACGAAATTACTATCAATATATTATGATCATCACAGCAAAACATTAATTAAATTTAGTTTTACAGGTATTTAAGAAATATCATTATACCTTGAACAAAATAGTGTCTATTTGTCATTGCCCTGTTCTTAATACTTAGCAAAGGCCAAAGAGGTGCAACTGTAGACACCCTATTTTGTCCATGCCATCATCCAAGGCATCGGAGGTCATTATTCTAGGATCCTTAGAGTCATGTGAATGAGCACATGTCAGTTTTCTATTATTTTCAACCAAGTTGAGGTATTTAAAAAGTTTAAGGTATGTGCAAGTCACATTGGTGCTTAAGTATTGATATGAAGCTTTAACATCTCTAAAAATTCAAAATTTTACATGTAGTATCGATATAAGAGGGTTTGGTATTGATACCTAAGGCGTGGTATCGATACTCAGCTTGCTTGCATCGATATAGGCTTTAACAGTAGCTAAAATTATGAATTTTGGCCAAATGTGTTGATACACAAGCAAAAGTATCAATACAGGCCTTTGCAGTATCGATACTGGTCTCCAAGTCTCGAGATTGGGAACTTTTTTTCTCTATCGATGCAAACTGCATTGTATCGGTACTGTGGGCAAAATTGGCCTTATGTAATTAGATTTGAAAATCTAACTTAAACATGTTTCTTGCACCAAAAATCATTAAAATTCATACCAGACCTTAGCTTTAGATGTGTGATTAGATTTGAACAAATTTTTTAGGCCTAAAAAGCCATGACAAGAAAACATTTTATGATATTATGCAAGTTGCTAAAGGGTAAGACTGATTTTTTTGCAATGTTTAGCTACATAAAATGGCCTTGATCTATAGTTTTTGCTAAGCAAACTAATGAATTTGCATGGTAGTTAAGCAAAATACCTTGTCCCTACATGAGAAACATGCAACCAAAACCCCATAATACCCATACATAAAAAGTAGACAACCATGCACACTACCCATACACATTCTCAATAGAAAACACTCACTTTCATATATTTTCTTAATATTTTTCAGTCACCAAAAAACCAAAAACCCTTCTCCATTCTCGCAGCTCTTTAAAACCATCACTAAAATCTTTTCCAAAGCCCCTAATTCCACTCATTTTTCCTCTTAAAACTCCTTTCCAACACCATAATTGAAAAGCTTTCTTTTTCATCATTTTCTTGCTATTCACAATAAAATAGGGAAGAAGGTGAGTCCAAAATTGATGCTCAAAGAGAAAGGCTAAAGCTTGAAGCTTTTGGTATATTTTCTCCCCTTGCTCTACTTATTTTCTTATTTTTTAGTATATACATCATCCTAGTGACCTTTTTAGGTTACCATGACCCTTTTAAGATTTTTATGCCTTATTATGGCCTTTGTTTATGCTAGTCTTAGGATTTTAATGATCTTCTTGATGCCTTGATGTTATTTAGATGGTCAAACATGCCATGTTTTATTTTCACCACTATAACAGTCCCTGTTCATGCATTTCTTATCTTGTTTCATCCACCTTCAACATGTTTAACTTATATTTGAATGTTCACCCTAACATGTATTGAGCATATTCATGAGTTTTCTTGCATTTTAGTAGGGTTCATGAAACAAAAATGTCATCTTGAAAATTCCAACATGTTTCTTCTTGTCTAAATGTGTTCATATCATTTTCCATATCATGATTCTTCATGCCATTTAGAAAGTTAATATGTCCATACATCTTTCCTAGTTATTTCCTTGCATTTTTGCCATCTTTTCCTTACTAAAATGTCATCTTTGTTTGTTTGTTTAAATGTGTTATCCATGTTCACAGTTATGCATGTTTCATCTTATTCTAACATATTCATCAAAATGTTTACTTATTTGTTGCTAAAATTTGATTTTAGACAAAAACCCCAAGTTAAGCCTATGCTACTTTTAATAGATAGAGACTAGCATAGATTTAATGTTTTCACTAAATTGGTCCTCTAATCTTGGGGACAAATCAAAATTTCCATGATTGGATAAGCTTAAAAATTTTTTTCTTAGAAAAATGATACTTTTTTTTTGTTAAACGATATTAAGCCTTAATCTTAAGTTTAACACCTTCATTTATGGCATGGTCAATGGGTTGCTTCATCGTTTCAAACAACTCTAGTGTTATGGAATGAATTCATGATGCCTATGTCACCCTTTCCTTTCTGTTACGAATGTTTAGACGTCCTTGGCTTTAGTTTAGGCTTAGGAAACCCAAAAATATTGAAAAAACTCCTCTATTTTTACTTTACAGCATTGTGTCTATATTAAAAAAAATTGTTTTTAAGACCAAACACATTTTCTTGGAATTTTATAATATTTTTCCTTGAAATAACATTGAATTACTTTTCTAAGATGTCTTACTTGCACTTGAACCATTCTATATGAGGGAGTTATGATTTTTTGAACCCTCACTATTTGGAACCCTTGGAATCAACAAACTACATTCTTTATGGGCCATTTTGACCAACTAGATTATTTTTTATTTTTTAAAATATTTTTCAGAGAAATTTTTTGAAATTCCCTTTTTGGAAAGGTATTGTTTGTGATCTAGCAATACTGAATGAGTCTGAGGTGGATTGCCAAAGTCTATCATGCCCTTTTCCCTATACATGCTGCCAATATCAAAACAAACCTAATTTTGAAAATTAATTCCACCTAGAAAGAGATTTTCTAGGATTTTTGAAATTTTTTTGTTTTAACCCTCATCGAGTTATCTTTCTAATAGCACCTCATTCACCCTCTAAAGCTTTCAAATAAAGCTAGAACAAATTTGGGAAAGGAGACAGTGCAATGTTGTCCTTTGTTTTTGGAATTAAAATTGATTGAGTTTTTTGAACCACCTTTATCATAATGTTCAAATGTCTCGAAGTGCATCTGATTAAATCCCCATGGGATCACCTACTACAATACAAAAACCTAGGTTCTGATCAACGCTAAATCAAAAAATAATTTTATCCAAATTCTCTATTTTTATTTGTTAAATACTTTTTTTGCCCAGAATATTCCTTGTCTCCATAAATATCAAAATGTAAATCAATAGGGATACTCTAACCCCACTTTTGACGGGATATTCCAATCTCGCTTTTCATTCCGAACTTGAATTTTTTATCTTAGATTTTTTCAAGGTTTTTCGTCAAACCCTTTTTTCAAAAATAAAATTTTCACATTTGGAGATATTCTAACCCTTTTTTGAGGGGATACTCCAATCTTACCTTTCACCTAAAATCTAAATTTTCTCTCTTCCAAAACTTCCTGAGTCTTTTAATCAAAATCTTCTTTTAAACATATCCAAAATCATCACCATTAGGAATACTCCAACTTCGCTTTTAAAGTTTCACTTGAACTCCAAATTCTCTCTTTAGGCTATCTTTGGGCTCATTAATCAAAACCTTTTTTTTCCTATCCTTCAAATTGCCACTAAATCCAAATTTATCTTAAAATTGTTATTTTAATTATTCTTCAATAATCAAAGACAATTAAAAAAATACATTTCTATCATCCCTATTATTTTATGTTTTCTTGTATGGTTTATTTTTATGCAACATTATTATGTTCCTATTCATTATACGAACACATCTCTCTTTGTAATAAAAATTTTGCATTCATATTTTAAAATTGTTTTCAAAAATTACAAGGCAATGTTTCGCACACTGAATATCCAAATTTTCAGAATGCAATCCAAAAATTATTTTCATAAGAAATCCCAATGTTCCCTACACCTCCAAGATCGTAGGTGATCTAAAGTTTCTTTCAAGACCTGGATCTATAATTTTCACAAAAAATCATCTATTAAAGGGATTATTTTGAAATAATGATAAAATAGAACCAATTAAGCTAAAAAAAAGCAAGACATGGTTAATGGGTATCAATTTTGGGTGACATTAGGGTGTTAACCCTTCCCCACATGTAACCAACTCTTGAACCCAATCAATGAATCTTTGGACCTTGCAAACCTCAAAATCAATGTTTTGAGTTTCATAACTCAAAAAATCGTTTTTAACAGGCGCCCAATCTTGCTTAGACCGAAATGATTAGTGGCAATTGGTAGCCTTTTAAGACTAGTCGACTGAGTGATTCTCCCGTTAGTCTTTCTTCCCTTCATATTACTATGCCTAATTCAAATCTCAATCAAGGGATAACCCAAAGGCAACAACATAATCACACCATATTTTTTAAGTCATGCGTATTTCCTTTACAAAATAGTGATAGGATTAATGTGAGTAATTAACTCATGTTAAACTATTATGTTGTCTAAATCCAATTGGGGAGATGACTTGTCTTGGCCATTTGGAGTAGTCTAACTCCTAAATAAAGACGTAGATATATTGCCTAGAGGTGGTGATATAGGACTAGACCAAAGTGTAATTAATCCATTAATAAGTCCATTTGCATGGATTAATTCACTTTTGACATTCATTGTGTAATTATCTAAATCTTGATAAGTGATTGACTTCATGTGTATAACATGTATGCTTTGATGTTCCAAGGGCTCAAGCATCTGAATATAGTAAGTTTCTAGACCAGTTCGTTACGTATATGACTTATACTCGATGAAAGCATTACTACAGATTTGGAATCATAGCTCCTATAAAGAGTTCAGCTTTTTCTTTTAAAAGGCATTGTATGGGATAGCGAAAATGGACAAGGCATTGGTTATTTGTATGTCAAATGATAAATTTTTCATATATAGTAGACAATCATTTTCACATAGAGAATATAATATAACTTTAAGATAAGGTGATCAAGTAGATAAACAGATTTTAAGCTTGAGTTGATCATGAATATCATATGGGGGTATTACACAAGTGACAAGGTTATTGGACTAAAAGTCTATTTATAAAGCTTACATAATATGGTATATAATTGGGAGTGTAGTCTCAAGTCTTTAATGGTATGACTCTAAGATTAGTACTTTTGTGATTATTTATTCGGTATAGAAAAATTACTACATAGATTATTAGAGCCTAATTATATATATCTAGTTAGTGCTTCCACTAGGTTAACATAGTTCCTTAATGAAAGGTTATTGATCGGAATATCCGAAGTTGAAAAATTCTCAAAAAGGTGAAGTTGTATGCTGGATACATTCCTTTCAGAGGTGTAGGCGTTTTCTTCTATAAATAATGAAAAATAATTTTTGGTGCTATTTATTTAGAGTATCTATTTAATTTGATTAAATATTTATTCAAGACAAGAATTAATAATTTAAATTAATTATATTTATCTTTTGATAAATATAAGAATTAATTTAAATTAAAAAATAGATATAGGAAAATTATATAATTAATTTGATATCTATAAAGTCTTGCTTAAATATTTATTTATGAATTAAATATGAATAACATTCAAAATAAATTAAGGAAAATTATTTTATTTATTTTTTAATTTAAGATTAAATTAATTATTTTACTATAGTTAATTCTATTTTGATAATTGTTACATAATTATCCTATTCAAATAAAATTGCTATGATTTTGTTTTGAATTAGAATTAGAGTTATAGAAAATTATCTAGTAAATAAAATTAATGGTTTAATGAGAATTAACTAAGTATTCTGATTAAATAGCTTAAACTATTTAAAATAATTAGGCTAAAATAATCTATGGGTGTATTAGCGCTTGGTCGATTTTGAGGCTTATACCCACACTTGGGTTAGCACCACGTTAGGGTTTTAAGCAGGTGATAAAATAATTATTTTAATTAAATAAAAAATAGGCCTACCTTGTTGCCTAATATAAATAAGAGGTAATGCGTAGGTTTTAGGTTAGACTTTGGCACCACACAATGGGTTTTTAGTCATAACATCTCGTAATTTTTAGCTTGTTGGCACTAGGTGTTCATTAAGGAGAATCAAGCTATACAAATTTAGAGTTGATCGAGTAAAGAGTGCCCACACACTTTACCATTTGGGGATTGAAGAATAGTCAAGAAAACTAGTTAGTTAAAGTTTTCACACAGATTTAAGAATTCTTGGATGGCATCTATAGATATGCATCTTATGTAATTGATTATGGTGCTTTATTGTATATTACAACAGATCTAGTATGATCCGACTTCAATAAATTTTTATAATTTCACTGTCCATCTGATTTGTTTTTCCTACAGTCGATGCCCTAGCCACCATGTATCTATGTTCAAAGTTCGTCAAGAATCAAATGTCGTTACCATTTAAATAAGCATCTATACGACTTTGATGCACTGTCAAAACATTAAAGAATAGAGGGATGGCCTACCATGGTGCCATAACATCCTTCGCTACATTTGGGATCAACAATGCCCTAAACATGCCACAGAAAATGACCAAAGGACCATCAGAAGAATGGCTACATGTTTTGCACTAGATAGGGAAATCCTATATAAGAAAGGTCAAGATCAACTGTTACTTAGATGCGTTGATGCCTTTAATGCCAGAAAGATCTTAGAAAAAGTCTATGAAGGCATTTACAACACACACGCTAACAGACAACGAATGGCGAAACAATTTATAAGGTTAGATATTACTAACTAACCATCAAGAGGGACCGTATCAACTATGTTTGGAAACATCACAAACGTGAGATTTATATAGACAAAATTAACCTCCTATCTTCACCGCTTCATCTTACAATAGTCCCATGGCTCTTCCCAATGTTGAGTATTGATATAATCATGCCTTTCACCCTTAAGGCTTCTAAAAGACACTAATTCATTCTAGTAGCAAACCACTATTTCACTAGATAGCTAGAGGCGGCCTAATACGCTAATCTCACCATTTTACTTGTTTGTAAATTTATGAAGTAGAACATTATCTGTCGATATGTGTTACCCGAACAGATAATTAGAAACAATGTTAGTAAAGCTAAAAAACACCATGATACAGACAGTGTGTTCTCAATTCAAGATTCAACATCATAACTCAATGTTGTATCACCCAAAAATGAATACAAAAGTCAAGGCAGCTAATAAAAACATCAAAAGAATAGTTAAGAAAATGGTTAAGACTTACAAAGATTGGCATGAAAAACTACCCTTGTGCTCCATGCATATAAACATTAGTCCGGACCTCTATGGGTGTTACTTTCTTCTCTTTAGTCAATGGGATAAAAGCTATCCTACCTATCAAAGTTGAGATCCTTTCTTTAAGAGTCTTGAGGGAGGCCAATCTTGAAAAGGCCTTATTAAAGAAAATTGGATGAAAGCAATCTGTCATAGACAATTGTATCAAAAATGCATGATTAAGGCCCATGATGAAAAGGTTCACCTTCTTCAGTTTCATGAAGGAAAATTGGTACTAAAGAAAATCCTCTCGATCCATAAAGACGTTCGAGGCAAATAGACCCCTAATTAGAAAGAACTTTATGTCATGAAACAAGCTTTCTCTGAAGAAGGCTTGATCATAATAGAAATGGATGGCAATGTCTTGCCCAATCTAGTCAATTTAAACTCTTTCAAAAAATATTATGCTTGAAGGATGAAAACCAAAAACTGTGTCCTTAGTAAATAAACAAAAAGAAAGAAAAAGTCAAAAAGGCAAAAAAAAGTAAAAAAGATGTCTCGGATGAAAACTTGAAAAGGCATCTATGTAACTAACCCAACTTAAGTTAAAACCCAAAAGAATGGTTTAAGAAAAACTAGCCTGGACCAAACACAAACCTCATCTAAACCAAATCAAATCTTATCTCAACACCTGTAAAAAAACTTTAGTCAAACCTCACCCTGCCCTGACTATGGCAAATCAAATCCCATTCAACCTTACCCAGACTAAACCCAAATCAAAGTTAAACCTCGTCTAAACTTACTAGAGTGTAGAGGGATAAGAAAGCGAAATACCTAAGTATAGGGCAACTATAAAATGGTAATGGGGCCTTTAAAAGATTAGCTTGCACTAGACATTTCGATCATTTGGGAAAGATCTTGAGGTGCATCAGATGAAGAATTTATGTCATGATTATCAATGGTATCAATCGCCCAAAAGATAACCTTATTGTCATTATACACTTTGTCAAGTGTAGAAAAAATTATATCAATTCCTTCTCATAAATGAAATACTATCTTGTTTCCTTTTAACCCCTTCGCACTACATTATGACTATCATTTAATTGATAATACTTGATAATCAAATGAGATTATTAGAATTTCTTGACATTACTTTGAAAAAGATGAGAAAAATGCAAGAAACTCTATTCATGCCTTAATTGTCAAGATCATGAATCCCTTATACCCAATCAAGACTAACCATAATTATATATAAGACCATTCTTGATTCCCAAAGGTTATCTATTATGAAAAGCTATAAACCCTAGCAAAGCTTATCTAGTTCAATCAAAAGACATTGTAAACACTAACCAATCTAGTCAAAATACATAAATAACCAAGTTAAAAGTCACTCAGTCCTTGAACTATTAGAAAAAGCAACCAACCCTATCAAAAAATATCATCAAATATCTCGAGTCCAGAAACACAAATTCCCAAACTGTCAGAAAGGCCATCAGACATCCCAAGTCAAGAAAATGATCTAGTAAACATCAAGGGTCATAATCATAAAGCCCACAAAGTCTAAAGTTAACACTTTGAATTATAGAATCAAGGAAACAATTGTCAGAGCTCCCTATAAAAAGGATAACTTGCAATATTTATGCCTTTATTAGACTTTATGTCATGATCATATAGTCATATCATCAAGAATTTTACACTTGTATCATCAAAGAATATCATGCATTCACATTGCCATCACATAACATTAATTTGTCAGCATTTGTGTTTGGTAAAATCTGTTAAGCGATAAAAAACTTCTTGGTAAGAATCTCAATATGAAAGGTTGATAGATTAGAAGAAACCCATCTCTTTAAAATATTGTATTAAGAATTTAAGCCCAAACAGCCAACATATGTGCTCTGGAAAAGTTAGCCCATGTCAAGAAAATCAAGCCCAATGATAGCTGCAGGTCAGTTCTAGCAAATTAGCCCATGTAAAAATTAAGCCCAATGACGTTGATATATCAGTTCCATTTAATTTGCCTATGCCAAAAGAATTATGCCTAGTGATATCGATAGGCTAGATCCAATTAATTGGCCCTCGGTAGACTAGTTTCAACTAATTAGCCCAATTATGTTGGTTTGTTAGATCTGACTAATTGGCCCTTCATCAAAAGTCCAACCTAATGATGCAGGTAGGATAGATCCAGCTACTTGGCCTACGTTAAGAGTGAAGCTTAGTGATGCTCGTAGGCTAGTTCTGGATAATTGGCACATATTAAGTCTAATGACACCAATAGGTCAAATTCGACTAATTGGCCCTTCATTAAAAGTTCAAGCCAAGTGATGCTGGCAGGCTAAATTTGGCTAATTGGCCTATGTTAAAAGCGTTAAGCCCAATGACACAAGTATGTCAGATTCGACTAGTTGGCCAATGTCAAAAGAGTCAATCTTAATGACATAGTAGGTTAGATCCAACCAATTGGCCCTTTGTCAAAAGTTAGACCTAATAAAGTTGGTAGGTCAGATCCTACTATTTGGCCCATGTTAAGAGAGTCCAAACCCAATGATGTTGGTAGGTCAATTTTGGCTAGTTGGCACATCTCAAGAAAGTCAACCTAAGGACATTGATAGGCATAGTCGATTAGTTATCTTGTTGAGAACCTATGTTGGGAACTTTTATCAAGAATTTTTTAAAGGAAATTGTTTCTCAATAAATTCTGGTCTTATGCACATATTAGATTTCAAAAATCAACAAAATATCAAGAATAAAGCAGTAAAAATAGTAATCAAAGAAACATCCAGACTTTTTTGTAGATCTTTAAGAATAGACTTATAAGTAATAAATATTAAAATTTTCTATCAAGATTCAAACATCCATACATTAAAAGGTTGCCTTGAATTTTAGCTATTAAAATATAAAATAAATCAACCCCAAGAATCTTGAAAGAAATTGGCTAGGCTTCCATTAGGGTTTTTTGAAGACCACAAGCAACACACATATCATGCCTCTAACGGTTATCCACATAAATGACTGTTAACCTTTTTGAGGCCCAATGGCTCTTTAGTGCTAGCTAGAAGTGTAGAAAACCCTTAAATAAAAGATTATCTTTCTTATTTTTCCAATCAAGAACAAGAATTATTCAAGGATGAAGATGGCACAAAATAAGAACAAGAATGGAGGAATAGGTGACAACAAGAGAAAGAAAAAACCTTGATTTATTTTGTAACCTTTATAAATATTTTTCTCTCGATTTAGGTCAAAATAAATCTTTGATTTTTCTATCCTAATAGGTTTTTATATAATAGCTTAGTCCTAGCCCTAGCTTACTTAAGATGGAAGAGTTTTAACCTAATCAAAACTCCTAAATCAAGTGAAAATATTTTCCCTTGTTTTAGTAGTTTTAATTTTAACCAACCCTAGTTTCAAATAAACTTTTGGCCAGCCTTTCCAACCATCCTTGGTTGAAATATTCACCAAAATTGGGCCAAAGAAATCGGCCCAACAAGCTTGGTCCATAGTCATTGTAAATGGTGCAATAATTAGGGTTTTTGAGTCGAACTTCTGTTTTCATGAATTTAATCCAATTAATTCAATTTTTATTTATTCTTAATAAATAATAATATTTATTTAATAAATATAATTATTGAATACTTATAAAAATTAAATAAAAAAATTGGAAACAAAATTTAGCTAGTATACATACATCATTATGGATTTTGTCATTATAAAACCCTTAATCTAGTCAAAACTATTTTTTTAACTTAATTTTAATATTATTTAACATTAATTATTCCCAAGGATTTTATTGAAGACATGTGGCAGAAAATTTTGATTTACAATCAAAACCCTAGTATAGTAGAAATCCCATTTTAATTAGGACAAGGCATTTCCACCTTAATATAACATGTACTGATTAGACATTATCTCAATGAGACAATATTGTTTTTAATGTCTTAATTAGACAACAAAGTATAGATTTGACAAATTTAATTTTGTCTCAGATAATTGAAGTTTTCAATTAAGTCCTCCATTCAAATTACTTTTTATTTGATAAAGTAATATTTAATTAAATCTCGGATTTAACCCAACAAATCTACCTTATTATGTGTGACCTATGAGGTTCTCAACATGTTAGCAATGAACATAAATAATCTTATTAATCATGTTCATAGATCAAGAACGGGTCTAGCAATCCATCATGACCACCTTAATGTTGACAAAGTTAGTGTGACCTTAAAGAAACCTTTAAGTAATACAGTCCCTCCACCATATATCCCAAATAGAAGAAGAGCATAGTGCAGTGTCTACCCAGACCTCTATCCATAATAGTTCATACAACTTATGATCATGGATCTATGAAAAACTATTACTTATAACCCATTATGCTTTGGCCAAAAACTTCAATCTAATTAACCATAGCTAAGAACATTTGAGATATGTCTCTAATGTCACTTGGAGTAGTGAATCCTCTCTAGATCATTTTTTCATCCACCATATGATTTATGCCATGCCCAAAACCACCTTACCATAAGTAGCCATTTATTATGGACCCATTCGTGATGAAATCAAAGCATTACACTTTTTATATAAGATGGCCTAGCATAACAGGTTAAAGGACTATTATACATGACTAGCACATGAGAACATATTCCATAGACACTTGAGTGACTTATACCAAATAAAGTTCTTAACTGGGCCATGTTTAGTGAACTTGTTTCCAAAAAATAAGCACCTATATGCTATCCTTATATATCTCGTATACTTCAACCTCTATGAGATCAAACGGTTGCATGCATCCAACGCAAGAAAGCTTATCATGTACTAATCTTTGTGCATTGTCAATGCCTCATCTTGACAATATGATGACTAGGAACATTTTTAGAAACATGACTTTGATGCATAAAGATCTTATCATATTAATGGTTTACTAACTTTGCAAAGCCATTGCGTTTTAAGGGTGTTATCCAATAGTATTTGCATAAGTGTCAATCACACTACTAAAGGAAAGCCTATGCTACTTTATGTACTAACTTGTATGTAATTATTTGACAATGCATCTCGTGTCCTAATTTGATAGGTTCAAGGGCATACACCAATATTTTTGTCAAAAACCTTTACCAAGAGATCTTCTTAAAGTCCAGGGCTATTGGAATATGATTTGGCTCATTGCCATCTTTGTCAAGAATCTCTATCAAGAAATCCTTTCAAAGTCCACTATTGTTTATTAATGATCCAGTTTATTGGCATCTCTATCAAGAACCTCTATTGAGAAATCCTTTTAAAGTTTAGTATGGCTAGAACAAGATCTAGCTTATTAGCATCTCTGTCAAGAAATCTTTTCAAAGTCTAGTGTTATTGGAATATGATTAGGCTTATTAGCTTCTCTCTTTAAAATCGCTATTAAGAAATCCTTTAAAGTCTGACAATGCTAGTTGGTTGTGATTAAACTTATTGGCCTTTTCTTATTTTTAGGTTGAACCAAGGGATAGCTCAAGCCTAGAATCGTGGTCTAGGTCTTTCATTTAAAAACCTCTGTCATTTTTAAATCGAACATAGGATAAGTGGAGTCTAGGATCACAGTTTAGGCTTTTATCTAAAAACTTAAACTTTACTTTCTGCAAAAAAAATCAAAATCTTGCTAAAATATTATTCTTATCTTTGCATCATGTTAGTTTTGTTCTCTTCATAAGGCAACATCAAGTAAAGTTTGGATGTTCTCTTTATAAGGCAACATCAAGTAAAGTTTGGACAAAATGGTTTTTATCGATCTTTACTTTGTTCTTGATACTCAACAACAGCCAAAGAGAGGCATCTATAGACATCTTATTTTGTCTGGGCCAATATCCAAAGCATCGAAGGTCCTATTAGATGCATTATCAAGGTCATCTAGGCAAGTATGGATTAGTCACAAATCATCCCCAGGCTAAAGTAAAGTGTTTAGAAAATCAAATGTATGAAAATATGCATTTTTGCATGAATGTAATGTTATATAGCTTGTATGTATCGATACAAGACCTCCATATCATCAAAATATAAAAAATTTATTGTTTATATTGATATAAGAGGCCATGTATCGATATACAAATGCTTAATGTATCATTACATTAGCATGGTATCGATATAAAGTTATATCATCATTAAAATCATAATTTTTTACTAAAATCTATCGATACATATGTGGCTGTATTGATTCAAGCTGATACATTCTTCATTGTATTGATACATTTGGGCAAAATTTGTCTTTTGTATCAATATGAAATGCATTGTATCTATAGACACCCATTTTGTTTGGGACATCATTTAATACATTAAAGGGCACTATTTCGAACATCATCAGGGCCATCCGAATAAGCATGAGTCAGTTATCCATTATTCCCAGCTAAAGTTAGGTGTTCAGGGAGCCAAAGTACGTAAAATCCATATTTACATGAGTAGGTATTAATACATGACCTTTCGGTATTAATACAAGGCCTCTACATCATCAAAATCTCAAAGCCTATTATTGGTATTGATACCAGAAGCCATGTATCGATACATTTGCTATTAGTATTGATACACTTGCTCTTGGTTTTGATACATTAAGCCTTCGTATCGATCCAAAGTTATGTCATAGCTAAATTGCTATTTTTGGCTAACCAGTATAGAAATAAAGAGTGATGGTATCGATATAACATGTTTTTTATCGATACCATGTTCAATGTATCGATACATTTTGGGTTTTTTATCGAATTGTATCATACAAAAAACATAGTATTGATTCGTGCCATCTTCACACCTTTTCACCATGAGATTGAAACATGAATTTTGTCACGATTTTGGTACTAAAAATCATTCAATCTAAGACATAACTTTTTAAAAATCATATGATTTCATTTTTGGGCTTTAAGCATTGGATCGTAACATTTTTAAATGCTTTATTAAGCTTATTACAATGGCATTTCATGCTATAATACGGAGTAATCAAGGGCAAGCCAAAACTTGCCCATTATATTAGCTTATGCATGGTCTCTTGTGGCTGCCAAGGCTATACATCAACCAATGAAATGCTAAAAAGTTGCTTTTTGGTACAATAACTCATCATGTTATATGCCATAAATGTCCTAAATGCCCCACCTCTATTACGCTTTTGATGGCTAAGATTGAATCCTATATAAAATATATTATGTGCTTAGTGAAAAAAAGATACAACACATTTTGCATTAGCCTCCACTCTTTACAAAATACTAATCTCGTAGCTCTCCCCCCTACCCCTCCAAAAATCCTCCATTACCATTACCTTTCTTTTCAAAACTCATTTTTATTGATACTACAACCACTAAGGTCATTCTTAGCCATATTTTCTTGTTAATTCATAGCAAAATAACGGAATTAAGGAGTTATAAGTGTAGAGACTCTTTTGCTTAGCATCACTAATAAGGTTTTCAAGCTTTTGGGGTATATTTCCTATTCTTTCTCTATTCATTTACTTGTTTTTGACATTTTCATCATTGTAGTGAGCCTTAATATGTTGACCATGACTTTATCATTGTAGTGAGCAAATATAGAAAATGCATCTTGTGGCCTTAATTATATTTATATGCTTGGTTGACCCCTCCACCATGTTTTCTTATGTTTATATACTTGGTTGCCTTTAAATCTTTTTTCAATGCTTTCTTAAAAATTATAGTAAGTTTTTTCTTGATGTTGTTCATAGCATGATTCTTGATGTCATTCATGAAGCTAGCACTTCTATGAATTTTTTTTGTTCATTTCCTTGCATTCTTGTCATCATTTTCATGTTTAAACATGTTCATCTCATCTTCCATGGCATGATTCTTGATGTCATTCACAAAGCTAACACCTCAATGCATTTTTTTCTTCATTTCCTTGCATGTTTGTCATCATTTTCATATTTAAATCTCATCTTTGCCTGTCCAAGCATGTCTTCTACATTTTCTACCATGAACATCGTATTTAGTTCATCACACTTTTGTCAAAATGCTTGTTTGTTATGTCTTAATAATCTATTTTCTAAACCCCAAGTTAAGTCTATGCTAACTTCAGTAAATAGAGATTAGGATGGACTTAATGTTTTCTATTTATTGGTCCTTCAATCTTGGGGAAAAATCAAGCTTTCTATGATTGGATTAAAGGTTAAATGAGGCTAGATATTCTAATATTCAAAAAAATGAAATATCTTTTAAATTATCCCAACTTGTTTGTGCCTTGATCTTGTTGCCCAAAATCCCTTATCAGTGACATGGTTAATGACCTATTTCATTATTCCAAACTATACCAAATTATGTGAATAAGCTTGTGAAGCCATTTACCCCTTTTACTCATGAACACTTGAATGTACATTACCTGTGTCTAGTTCTAGGAAAACTGAAAAACCAAAAATTTCCCCTGTTTCATGCTAACAACACTGTAGTCATGACTTGAAAAATCATTTTTGAAACCTAAACAATTTTTCTTGAATTTTTTGATATTTTTCTATTAAAGGGCATAAAATTATCTTTCCAATAGTATTTTCTTTTCCCTTAGATCATTATGGATGAGGGAATTACAATTTTTCAAATCAACACTATCTAGAACCTTGGAATCAACAATAAACATTATGTTCAAGCCATTTCAGCCTAGTAGATGATTTTTCTAAATTTCCTAGATTTTTTCTTGAAAATTGATGAAATTCCCTTTCCAAAAAGATATTGTTTATGATTTAATGATTCTGAATAAGTCTAAAATAATTTTTCAAAATCTACTACATCACATCTGTTGTACATGTTATCAATGTCGAATGAATCTCGACTTCAAAAATTACTTCATCTTGGAAAGCAATTTTAAAGACTTTTGGAATATTTTTATATTAATCCTCATTGAGTCACCTTGTCAACAAAATTTTACCTAACCTAGGCTTCTTGCGGTTTAATCCAAAATAAAATTAAAAAAGAAGGATACGACGATGTTGTCCCATGTTCTTAGCATCTATCAAAGCTAGTCAATTTCTCTGAAACCCTCCTCTAAGATATTTGAACCCCTCAAGATGGATCTGACCAACCCTTATTAATTCAAAAAACATGTGTCAACTCCTATAGGCTTGGATCAAGGTACAAGCATTTCTCTAAATTTTATCAACTTCTATTTTTGTCAATTCCCATCTTTTAAATAAAATATTGTTGGTTTTGTCAAGAAATGTTAAAAATGTCATTCCTATCAAGAAGTAGTTGATTTTTGTCAATTCAATTTTTCTAACCTTACCTTTTTACAAATTGTCAAGAAAAAAATTTTCTCTTTCCTGGATCTTCTTTGAACTTTAAAAAAATTCAAATCTAATTTTCATGCCACAATTAACCAACGGATCCTAACATGTCTCCAATATTGTTAATTTGATTATTTCAATATAACCGATGAAAATTACAATAAACATTTTGATCGCCATTTCCCTTTCTTTTTTTATTTTGTATGATTTATTTTATGCGATTTAATATGTGCAATATGATTTTGGCTTTTGTCTTACTAACTTATTTTTCTTCGTGGTTTCCATCTTGAATTTATATTCCCAAAATCATTTTCAAAAAAATCACAAAATTAGTGTTTCTCATTTGTATCCCTCTAGTGCTTACGCAAAATATCAAGTTTTCAAAATTAAATTTGGAGATAATTTTTATCAAAAATCTTTATTTTTCCCACCTTTCTGGGACACATATAGGATTAAAATTTTCATTCAAACCTGAATTTATCATTTTATCAAAATTCATACATAAAAAGTGATTATATTGAAACAATAGTAAGTCAAAACTGAGGAAACCAAAACCAGGTCAAAACATAGCTAGAAAGCACTAATTTAAAGTGACATGGGGATGTTTGTACATCCTTGCATATAACCAACTCCCGAACCCAACCAATGAATCTTTGGACCATACAGACCATGGAATCGATGTTTCGAGTTTCATGACTCAGGATATCAATTTCAATGGGCATCTGCCTATGCCCAGCCTAAATGATCAGTGGTGACTAAAGCCTTGGCCATTTTAGGGTTGCCATCCAAGATTAGTTGGATGAGCAATTCGTCTGATGGTCCTTACTTAGGACTGAGACCTGAAAATCTGCACTTTCTCACTCTTATCACATCAAAAAAAGAGAGTCTCGATCAAAAGGACACTTCCTCGTTAACAATATATTTTTAAGTTATGTGTGGCTCCCATTCTGCAAGGATCTCTGAAGGCACATTGCCAATCATTACACATAGTCAAAATGGCTCAGTTCGAGACATTTTCATCTTTTAGCACCATTACATTAAAACTCAAATTGGACAATGTTTTTTGCACCAAAAATCATCTAAATTCATATAGCCCTCAACATTGGACTTGGGATTAGGTTAATTGAATTTTTGAGGCCTAAATAGCCATTTCTTAGGATATTTTGATGACTTAATTTAATTTGTTAGAGGGCAACATTGGTCTTTCTTACTTGGTGCAGCTGCATAAAATAGCCTTGATTCACTATTTTTGCAGAGCAAACTAATGGAATTAATAGACAGCTGAGCATGGTACCTTGTCCACATTAGACTACATGCATTAAACCCTAAAATACCCATACTTTTTGCATTTTGTCTTAACTATTTACATAGCTATATAGGCTAATTTTGGCTCAGCAAACCATAATTAGACATATTCATTCTCCCACTCTTTTAACATTTTTTAGCCACCAAAAAACCTCTAACATTCCCTATTTTTGTAGCTCTCCTCAAAACACTTTCAAGACATAATTTCAAGCCATTTTACTTATTTTTCTTTTTGCTAACTCATAAAAAGTAAAGAAAAGTTAGAAAGGCAACATTTTTAATATGAAAGAGTTCACCTTTTTAGGAGAAAAGCTGCTAAAACATTATTGGCATATTATCTCCACTCGTCTCTTTATGTTGCTTTTTGCATATCTTACATCATGTTAATAACCCCTTTCATGCAACCTGAACCATTTATAGGTTTTATGCATTTTTTTAATGTTTTCTTCATAGTTTGTAACCTTGTCATGCATCCATGCATCAAAATTATATCTTCATGTTGCTTATGACCTTGTTCATTTCATAAAAACATCTTCTTTCACACTCATATCATGGTCCATGCTTCCATAAACCTATTTTGGTATATCTATGCATTCTTCTAGCACAAAAATCATAACTTTATGCTATCAAGAACTTTTTAGGTTATGCTTATGTCATGAAAACACTTTTTCTTATGCTTATATCATGTTTCATGCATTAATAACATATCATTGTATGTTCATGCATCATCCATACTTTTTCTTATATTTTTAATACTTTTTCCATAAAAATGATGTCTTGATGATGTTCTATAATGTTTCTAGTATTAGATGCCATGTTTAAATGTTTTTCATAATTAAAAATGCTTGCTTGATGCTTTGTTCTTGTTGCAAAAATTTATTTAAAAAAAAAAACAAGTTGAAGTCCATGTTAGCTTCAATATATAAAAATTAACATCGATTTAATGTTTTCACTAGTTGGTCCTCTAATATTCGGGAAACCTCAAGTTTTTCATGTTTGGATTAAAGGTTACATGAGGCTAAAATGTTCTGAATTTTCAAAAGGAAAATGTCTTTTTTAATTTGTCTAAAGTTACTTTGTGCCTTGATATTATTGTATTATGTACCCTACTATTGACATGGTTAACAGGCCATTACCTCATCCTAAACTACTCTAGGATTGTTCAAATGAGCTTATAAAGCTATTGTCACTGACCATTCTCTTTATCATGGACACTCAAATGTTTGTGACTCAAGTCTAGTCATAGGAAACCCAATAATCAAAGGGTTCCCCTATTTTCATGCAAGTAGCATTGTAATCATAACTAGAAAAATCATTTTCAAACCCTAAATGACTTTTACCAAAATTTTTGATATTTTTCCCAAAAAAGGCACCAAATTACTTTCCAATGGTATCTTTTTTGCCTCTGAATCACTCTAGGTGAGGGACTTTTTATTTTTTGAATCAACATTATTTGGAACCTCAAGAATCAACGATTTGCATTTTGTTTGGGCCATTTTAGCCTATCAAATGATTTTTTTGAGATTTTAAACATATTTTTCCTAAAAAACTTGTGAAATTCTCTTTTTGAAAAGATATTATTTGCAATTTAATGATTCTCAATGAGTCAGGAATGACTTTGTGAAGCTTTCTGGCCACTTTTCCTATACACAGAGTTAGTGTCAAGCTAGACCAAATTTTAAAAAGTATTTCCTCCTAAAAAGAAATTTTCTAAAATTTTATGAATATTTTTATATTAACCTATGTCGAGTCACCTTTCTAAGATACCTTATTCGACTCCTATAACCTTTAGATTTGTCTAGAATAAAATAAAAAAAGGACAAACGTAATGTTATCCTTTGTTAAAATTAATTGATTTTTTTTAAGTCCTTCTTTGTAGTATTCTAGTGCCTCTAAGTGAATTTGACCAACTCCCATCGAGTAAAAAAAAACATGTGTCAACCCCCTTTAGGTTCAGATCAAGGCACAACCATTTCTCAAAATTATCATTCCCATATTTTATTAGTTCCCACCATTTAGATCAAAATCATTGATTTTGTCAAAAAACTTCAAAAATGTCAATTTTGTCAAGAAATAGTCAACTTTCATTGATTTAAATTTTCCAATCTTGCCTTTTCAAAAATCATTAAAAAATTAAATTTTCTCTTTCTTGGATTACTTTGGATTTTTTAAAATTTAAACTCAATTTTCACACCTAAGTCAACCAATGGATCTAAATGCATAAAATTATTAATTTGGTTATTTCAAGATAATCGATGATAATTACGAGATAAATTTCGGTTATCCCTTCCCTTTCCTTTTTTGCTTTGTGTGATTTATTTTGTACAATATTACCTTATTTTTTATCTTACTAACATATTTTTCTTCATGGTGTTCATCTTGCATTCATATTTCCAAAATCATTTAAAAAAAATCACAATGACAATGTTTCATGTTGGTATCACTCCAATGCTTGACACAAAATTATTAGTTTTCAAAGTCAAATTCGAAGCTTAATTTTGTCTAAAATCTCTATGTTTCCTACCTTTCCTAGATGCATATGGGATTAAAATTTTCATTAAAACCTACATTTATCATTTTATCCAAATTCATGCATAAAAAGGGATTATATCGAAATAATGGCAAGCCAAAATCGAGAAAACTGAAACCAAGTTAAGACATGGCTAGAAGGTACTGATTTTGGGCATCGTAGGGATTTTAGTACTTCCTCACATGTAACTAACTCCAAAAACCAATTGATGACTTTCTAGATCCCATAGATCTTGAAACTAAGTTTTTGAGTTTTAACTCGAAATATCAGTTTTAACAAGCATCCGATCACGCCTAGCCCAAATGATTGGTGGCGACTCCAAGCATTGGCCACTTCGTGGTGGCCATCCAAAACCATTGGATAAGTGATTTGTTTGACTATCCGAACTTATGATTAAGAGCTAAGAATCAGTATTTTCTCATTCCAATAACATCAAAAGTGAAAAGTCCAAGTTGAGATGACATTTTTCTTCATCTTCATCAAGAAAATTAATTTTTTAGTAAATATTATGCTTTCTTCACAAAGAGAAGGAAGGTTGCGACAAGCAAAACCAAGACAAAGGTAAGAGCATATATAAATAAAGATGATACTTAAAGATGAATAGAATTGTGGCAATATTTATTGCAAAAAACAAAAGTGTAATACCATGATCTCATCAAGAATAATCACTTGAAAGAGAATCAATAAAAATTTAAAAAAAATTAAAGATAAAGAAAAAAAGCAAGAACAACTTATCTGTAATCAAAACAAACCAACATTAGTTTATAATTAAACAGATAGACCATAGTGAATATTGTAAAATAAAACAATACTAAATATTAGTTATAGGCGCTCTGTTTTGTTTAGGCCAACATCCAAGGCACCAAAGGTCATTATTCTAGGCATCATCAAGGTTATCCGAACAAGTATGGATCAGTTACCTATCATTCTCAGCTAAAAAGAGGTGTTTAGGGAGTCAAAGGTGCAAAAAAATCCATATTTTTGCATGCACATATTGATATACGCCTATATGTATCGATACAAGGCCTCCATGTCATCAGAATTCAAAATTCCAC
Source organism: Adansonia madagascariensis (assembly GCA_038381835.1). Lineage (NCBI taxonomy): Eukaryota > Viridiplantae > Streptophyta > Magnoliopsida > Malvales > Malvaceae > Adansonia > Adansonia madagascariensis. The sequence goes on along the minus strand of JBBYHL010000014.1, from coordinate 2,872,763 downwards.
TAGTTGTATTGATACGAAGGGTAATGTATCGATATACTTGCTTAATATATTGATGCATTTGTCAATTGTATCGATACAGAGTTATGTCATAGCTAAAATTTGATAGTTGGCCAAAATGTATCGATATATAAAGGATTGTATTGATAAATTCTAGAAATGTATCGATACATCCTGTATTTTACCTAGTTCATGGCATTTTTCACCCCTTTGCCTCATTGCCTTAAAACACAAACTTGGCCATGATTTTGGCTCCAAAAAACATTCTGTTTAAAACATAGCCTCATCAAAATCATGTGGACTTCATTTTTGGGGTTTAAGCATTGGCTTATAACATTTTTGAATGGTCCATTAAGCTTGTCAAACAAGCATTTCATGCTATAATGTGGATTAATGAAAGGCAACCTAGACCTTGCTCATTATGTCAGCTCATGCATAGTTTCTTCCTATTGCCAAGGCTACATACCAACCAATGAAATGCTAAAATCTTGCTGATTGGTACAATGACCCATCATGTGGTCATCATGTTATACACAACAAATGACCTCAAGGCCTTATCTTTGCCAGGTTTTTTATGGCTAAAATTAAATCCTATATAAGATACGTTATGTGCTTGATCAAATGGATTCTCTACAATAATACATTAGCCTTTAGCCTTAGAAAAAGCATTTTTCCCATAGCTTCCTCTTAACCTCTCCCAAAACCTTCCTAAGAAATTTCCATTACCTTCATATTTCCTAAAAAAGCTCTTATCTTTTGATATCACAGCCATCAAGCTCTTCTTTGCATTCCCTTTTTGATAATTCATAGCAAAAAAAAGGAAATAAGTGAGCTTCTTAGTATAACTTCCATCTTTTCTTTATTTTTAATTTCTTTTATTAAATCATTTTCATCATTTTTATTAAGCCATATCCATGTGATCATGATCCTATCCTTAGTATTCTTATGCATCTTGTTAGCTTGTTTATGCTAGACTTAGGACTTTTGGTGCTTTGTTAACCCTTCCATAATGTTTCAGTATGCTTATGAGCTTGGTTCATATTGAAAGCATGTTTTAATGCTGTCTTGGAAATTCCAGCAAGCTTTTCTTGTTTAAACATGTTCATATCACATCCCACGGCATGATTCTTTATGTCATTCATGAAGCTAACTTTTGTATGTATTTATTGTTCATTTTCTAGCCATTTTGTCATCATTTCATGTCAAAATGTAATCTTTGTTTGTTTAAACATGCTCTATATGTTTATTGCTATGAATATTATTTTTAGTTTATAATATGTTAGTCAAGATACTTGTTTGATGCTTGTCAAAATCTATTTTTTCAAAACCCTAAAGTTAAGTCCATGTTACCTTTAATAAATGGAGATTAACATGGATTTGATTTTTTTCACTAATTAGGCTTCCAATCTTGGGGAAAAATCAAGTTTTTTATGTTTAGATTTAAGGTTAAATAAGGCTACAATGTTCTAATTTTTCAAAAAATATCTCTTCTAATTTGTCTTAAATTACTTTGATGCCTTGATCTTATTGCTTAATGTCCCTTCTAGTGATATGGTTAACAAGATGTTACATTATCCTAAACTACTTTGAGATTATAAGAATAAGCATGTGAAGCCACTATCATTAACCTTCTCCTTGTTACAAACATTTGAATGTCTATAAACCAAGTCTAGTTATAAGAAAACAAAAGCCAAAAAATTCCCCTATCTTGTGCTAGTAGTAGCACTATAAAAATGAATTGAAAATTATTTTCAAACCTTAAACTATTTTTATATAATATTTTGATATTTTTCCTTAAAGGACATCGAATGACCTTTCCAATGGTATCTCGCTTGCCTTTGCATCATTTCCGTTAAGAAAGTTATGATTTTTCAAACTGATGCTATCTGGAAATTCTGAATCAGCAATTTACATTCTGTTTGGACCATGTCAACTTAGCAGGTGATTTTTACTGGATTTTCTAAATAATTCCCCCAAAACGATCATGAAATTCCATTTTTTGAAAGGTATTGTTCATAATTTTATGATTCTAAATAAGTCTGGAATGATTTTTCCAATTCTACTATGCCATTTCCTCTGTATATGCTTATTCCCAACTACAAAAAATTATTTCCACATAGAATGCAATTTGTTGGGTTTTTGGAATATTTTTTATATTAAACCATGTCGAGTCACCTTTCCAATGGTGCCTCCCTAGCCCTTAAAACCTTCAAACTTGTCTGAGATAAAATCAGGAATAGGGATAGTGCAATGTTGTCCCCTATTTTAGCATTGGTCAAAATTAATTAATTTTCTGCAATACCATCTCTAAAGCATTTGATGCCTCTAGATGAGTCTGATTAACCCCCATTGAGTTTAAAAACTTATGTCAACCTCCCTCTAGGCTAAGGTCAAGGAACAAGCTTTTTTCAAATTTTATCAATTTCCATTTTCATCAATGCCTACTTTTTTAGAATTAAAAATTTGTTAATTTTGTCAAGAAATGTCAAAAATGTCATTTTTGTCAAGAAATAGTCAATTTTAGTTAATTTAAGTTTCCAATCTCATTTTTTAAAAGAATACCAAAAGTCAAATTTTCTCTCTCCCAGATTCTCTCTGGACTAGTTAAAATTTAAACTTAGTTTTCATGCCTCAATCAACCAATGGATCCAAACATATCTTAAAAATTGTTAACTTGGTTATTTCTAAATAACTGATGATAATTATTAGATACATTTTGATCGTCCATCTTTTTTTTCTGTGCCATTTATTTTATGTGATATTATCTCATTTTTTTGCCTTATAACACGTTCCTCTTTATGGTGTTCACTTTGCATTCATATTTTCAAATTATTTTAAAAAAATCATAAAGGCAATTTTTGTGTCGGTACCTTCTAGTACTTAACATGAAATATTCGATTTTCAAAACAAAATTCAGAGATCATTTTTATTGAAACTCTATATTTCTTGGCACTCTAGGATGCATATGAGATTAAAATTTTCATTAAAACCCGAATTAGTAATTTTATTCAAATTCATGCACAGAAAGGGGATTATATCAAAATAATGACAAATTAAAATTTAAAAAATCGAAACCAAGTTAAGGAATAGATAGAAGGTACCAATTTCGGGCCTCAAAAGGATGCTAATATTTTCTTATGCATAACTAACTCCTAAACCCAACCACAAATCTCTATACCATGTAAACCATGGAATTGATGTTTTGAGTTTCGAAACTTAGAATATCGATTTCAATAGGCATCTGATCATGCCTAGCCTAAATGATTGATGGCGACTCCAAACATTGGCCATTTCATGGTAGCCATCCGAGGCCAGTTGGATCAGCAACTCATCCGACAATCGTCACTCATGATCAAGAGCCAAGAATCAGTACTTTCTCACTCCCAGCATGTCAAAAAAGAAGAGTCCCAGTTAAGATGACACTTTTTTGTTCAAAGAATTATTTTCAAGTTGCAACGATTCCTTCACGATGGGAGGCACATTGTGACATTAGTAATTAAAAATTATATGTGCATCATACTCATATTGATTTGGACACCAAATTTAATTTAAAAGAGCTCATTAACGAGAAGCATATATAGATAATGATATGAATACTTGTAATGAAAAAATGTAAAACAAATATTTAAAAACTAAAAGAGTTTTACCTCTATCATTTAAAGCCAAAAATATTGTTGCATCTTTTTTTTAGGTTTTCAAGTTTGTTAGGTAAAGTATTGTTCAAAAGCCTTCGTATGCAATAAATTTTAATTAGAATCATATAGTGAAAAAAGACATGCAAATTTAGCAAGATGAAGCCAAAACAAAATCTTAAATACATATATTCTAACTATGTTCTTATTTGGTATGATATATACTGCGAAGCTAGTTTATGCAACTCAACAGCAATGAAATTGACATGAATATCAAGGGCCATTTCTACTAGATAAGCCTACAAAGAACCAAGACTAAAAAGAATAGAATATGCAAAAGTGGGGATATTCTTGAATGTGCAATTGATATAAAGGAACATAACTTAAACACTAACCTTGCTTAAACCAAGAAGGCTTGTCTTAGTAACTCATAAAAAACATACGTAGTCTAAGATATGTAGGGTTTCACTTATCTTTTGGTAACTGCAAAGCAGGATTCACTTATCTCTCAATAACTGCAAAAGCATTTTTAAGTAATCAGCATGAAATTGACTATCAAATTTATTCTCAAGCATTTAAAAAAATTCTCTATGATAATAATGTTTGTAGGAACAACATGTCATTATCAACTTGTGAAACAATCTTTGTAAAATAACAATGAACTATCCTAAAAAAATTAAAATAGTTCACATAAAAATAATTAAAAGTCCAACTTATAATCCGAACCCTATTTAATTTCTAAATAACAATAGATATATAATTTAAAAATTCATTAAGAAACTTAATTAAAGATAAAAGAATGAAAATTTAAACCTTTCCTATTTTTCCTTGTTCTTAGGAAGCTTTGAATCCTATTAGAAGAATAACAGGTCCAATTAAATTATTACACAACAAAAAATATATAATATAAATTTTAAACAAAAAACATAAAGTAATTGTATTCATATACTATCCATATAACAAAAACAATAACTTTATATTTTATATACTCATAAATCAGTAGTTGTTGAAAGTAATCTATGATCTCCCTTTTAGTATTCTAGGTAAGCCAATTGATGGTAGTCCTTTCAATGCTTCTATTAACTTTCATGCTTGCCTGTTTTTTGTCCTTTTAAGAAGTGAAATAGACATTCAGTCAACCCTGTGAAGAACTAAAGCAATAAATAAAAGCGAAAAAGGTGTAAATCAAGAGAATACATGTTTAAAATCTCAATGGGACATGTTTCCACAGCTAAAACCTATTTTAATTGAAACTTCAAATCCAGACGTTTCATGCCAAATTTGACTTTATTATCATCGAAAATAGTTTAAAACATGATGCATCTGCCAAAAAAAATTGATTAAAAAGCAAAAAAAATGAAAACCCTTAAACTAGTAAATCGTCAAAATGCTAAATACAAGAAATAGTTTCGAACAATTAAAATCATTCTAAAGAATCCAACATTAATCAAATATGAAAATTAGAGCTCACTTTAAAAATTTCAATAGCATAAACTTACAAAGAAAAACAAAAACTGAATGACAGATAGTTAAAACTCAACTCAATCTTTATATAAAAATTGAACATTTATTGATCCTAAACAGCTGGTGGGTGTTTTATTTGCGTTGGTTGGTGGAGCATTAAACTTCCCATTTACTAATTTTTCTCTCCATTTGTTCCAGATTAAATAGATAAAAGATAAAAGCTTAATGTTTTAAGAAAGATTCAAACATCCATGTGTTAGAAGGTTACCTTGAATTTTAGATGTCAAAATCTAAAACAAAACTACCCTAAGAATCTTAAAAGAAATTGGCTTGGCTTTTATTAGGGTTTCCTCAAGACCACAAGCAGCACATGTGACATTCCTTAATGTTTATCCATATAGGTGACTGTTGAAACCTTTTTGAGGCTTAGTGGTTCTCTAGTACTACATAGTAGGGTGGCAAACCCTTAATTAAAACATAACCTCTTCTCTCTTGTTTTCCTAAACAAAAACCAAGAACACTTCTTAGTAGAAGTTGGCACAATAAGCAAGAAAAAAGAAAAGGAGGTGGAAACAATATGGTGGAAACCATGAAAATACTTTGTAACCCTTACAAATATTTTCTCTCAAATTAGGTCAAAAGAAAACCTTCAATTTTTCTCCCCAACATGTCTTTATATAATAGCTTAATCCTAGCCCTAGCTTGACTTAAGATGCAAGAGTTTTAATCTAATTAAAAGTCCTAAATCAAGTGTAACTCTTTCCCTTGTTTTAATTGTTTTAATTTAACTAACCCTAGTTTCACAAGTTTATGGTCAGCCCTTCCTTCCCATGCCTTAGCCGAAACCCATCCCTCTAGGGTCATTGGATTCATCCCAACAAGCTTGGACCAGAATCCTTATAATTGGCACAATATAGGTTTTCGAACCAGTCTTGTGTTTCCATGAATTTAATCCAAATAATTAAATAAAAATTATTTATTTAATAAATATATTTATCAATAATTATAAAAATTAAATGAATAAATCAAAAACACAAATTATCTAGTATACATACTTCCCATGGATTTTATCACTATAAAATCTTTAAATCAGTTAAAACTATTTTTAACTTAATTATAATATTATTTAACATTAATTACAAATAATTAAAATTACAATAATGTTTCTAGGGATTTAGTTCAAGAAATGTGATAGAAAAATTTGATTTACAATCAAAACCCTTATCCAGTAGAAATACCATTTTAATTAGGATAAGGCTTCTCCACCTCAATATAACATGTACTAATTAGACATTATCTGAATAAGACAATCTTATTTTTAATTTCTTAATTAGACAACAAAAAATATCTAGATTTCATAAATCTAATTTTATCTTAACTTATTGAACATCTTTCATTCAAAACATCTTTCATTTAATCAATTCATACTCAATTAAATCTCGAATTTAATCCAATAGATCGACCTTATTGTGTATAACCCATAAAGTTCCCAACATTTTAGCAATGAACATAAATAATCTCATTAATCATTTTCATAGATTAAGAGTAGGATTTAGCAACCCATCATAACCATCCAAATGTTAAAGAAGTTAGTGTTACATTAAAGAAGCCTTTCAGTGTAATATGGTCCTTTCACCATATATCCAAGATAGAATATGAACATGGTGCAGTGTCTACCTAAACCTCGATCCAAATTAGTTCTTGCAACTCATGGTTAATAATCATGGATCTTTGAGGAATTATTCCTTATAACCCATTGTGCTTTGGCCAAAGACTTTAATCCAATTAACCATAGTCTAAAACACTTAAGATATGTCAATCATAGTGGTGAATCCTTTTTAGATCACTCATTCATCCACCATATGATTCATGCTATAACCAAAACCACCCTAGCATAAGCATCCATCTATTATGGGCTCATTCGTGATGGAATCAAAGCATAACAATCCTCATATGGAATAACCTAGTATCACAAGTTAAAAGACTATTATACATGACTGGCACATGAGAACATATTCCATAGACACTTCAATGATTTATACCAAATAGAGTTCTCATTCGGGGCATGTTCAGTGAACCGTTTCCACAAAACAAGCACCCATGTGCTATCCGTATATATCTCATATACTTCAACCTATATAAGATCAAAAGGTTGCATACATCCAGTGCATGAAAGCTTAACATATACTAGTCTTTATGCATTATCTATCAATACCCTATCTTGATAATACAATAACTAGGAATATTTTTAGAAACATGACTTTGATGCATAAAGATCTCATCGTTGTAATAGTTTACTAACTTTGCAAGGCCATTGTGTTTCAAAGGTTTCATCTAATTAGTGTTTGCATGAGTGTCAATCATGCCACTAACATGAAGAAAAACTCTATGTTGCTTTAAGTTTTGTAACATGCATGATGTTATTTAACCATGTATCCCATGTCCCAATCTAATTAGTTCAAGTGCCTACACCAATATCTCATAATTTCACTTGAAGCAATCATATTGTTTATGTGGAGTTTATTAGTGATAATCTTTATTATCAAGTCATCAATCTATTTGGACCTTAATAAGACCATGATTCCATTCATATGGCTCGGTTATCGTATAACTATAAGAATCAACTTATTAGCTTGATAACTAATAAACCATCTTGGAAGCCATAAGAAAATAATTTGTTTGATGGCTTTCAGATATAAATATGTAATCTCTCTAGTTGAAACTCTTTTCAATATTACATCTAAGTAGTATGTCTTTTGATTATCACTTATTCATGAATATTAACCTTTAATATCTCATGAATGCTCTTGCTAATCTTACATATACAAGATTCTTGCAAGGAATCTCCTTTTGAATTCAATTTAATCATTGCTTTAATATATCGAGCATATATTAAGACGGTATAAACTAAGTGATAGGCCAAGTTATAGAACAATTCTACCATGATTTATTAATTGGGGAAATAGTATGGCATTTATATGCCAACATAAATAGATATATGCTTGTAATATGATTTAAAATTATATCCTTGCATTTGGCCCATAATGTTTTTAAAAATAGAAAATCTAAATGTCCTATAATAAATCAGAAAAGTTTTATAAACTTTCCTAGATTAATCAACAAGCCTGATCTATATCAATTAGGTTGCCTATTCCATTTTAGCCCATCATTATTTCTTAATACAATTGTAAGTTTATGTTTGAGAATATAGAGACCATGACATAGAACCAATTCTATGATATCCCAAAATAAATAAAATTTTCAAAACATTAAAAGGGCAAGTTTTAATCAATATCTTTAAAATTGCCTTTCTCATGGTCTATCTTCACTATTCCTTTCATTTGATTCTAACAATATGTCACACATATTTAAGTGCCAACATCTAGATATCATATACCCAGAGAAGTGAATAAATCTCAAAACATGTCATCTACAAAACTTTTATAAGCTTCTTACCTTGATCATATTAAAGTATTCCTTGCAATTTTTTCTCTACTAATCTAGTTCTCCATAAGTATGGCATGTTTCTTTTTTTACATTTCATGTATAACAATCACAAATAGATCACAATCCATGACACATCAATGTGCTTAAGTCTTGAAATATATCCTGTCACATGAGGCTTACTTAGGTACTTCAGACGTCTTGCTTAGGAACAATTCTTGAGAGATTTCAAACCTCTTATTGTGATTATACTTATTGAACTATTCAATAAATTTTGAATGCTTTCAAGAGCACTGATTACCACTTGGCCCTTACAGAGTTTAGGTGCTTTACTAGTCATCATCATAATATGCCTAGATCAAAGTCATCTTTATGAACTAGATAAGCCATGCCTAGTGGACTTTTCTCAAATATGTCATTCAATAGACTAGATAATGAGGTTTGGCTCAGTCAACTTATTAGCATCAAGTATGTTATGTAGTGACAAGTTTGAAGTCATATTTCTTATTTATGTCCTATGTGAATTCAAAACATATCTAATGTTAATAACATACATAAAATAATCATTTAGTCAAGTTTTAACACTAGATTAATTGTTCCTCATTATTTTTGTGTAATTATAGCCCTTAACTATAGCACAGGAAGTTCAACCTTTGAATCCTCTTAATGATTTAAGATCTCTTTCGTCTTTGCATAATCTTGTAGTTAGCCCAACAAGCCATGCAAGAACTAATTGAGTAGGTAATTTAACGTACCAATTGCATCTTTATGCAACTCTTAGATTAGTTAGGTGGTAACGCTTTACCTAAATACATCATTTGTATTTCACCTAACCATCGCCTCTAATGTCATGGGGTCAAGTTTGTAAGCATTCGACAACACAGCTTTAGTTAAGTAAGGCCCATTAATTATAACTCAAGCAGCTCGAGCGAAAGGGACTTGGGGTTAGCCTAATAAATCCTTACGGTCAAAACTCTAGTATCTTGTTATAATTTAATGGAAGGCATCTTATCATGTTTAGGTATGGACTCGATATTTTACGAGGCATTTCTTTTATGACTATTTAAGTCTTATTAATTCATATTTGATTGCATGGCATCGGCATTTATTTCAAGTGCATATACATCATATATATATATCAACATAAATTAAATCCATCACATGTAATCTACTAAGATGATTATGGATTTTTAACTAAACTAGTTTCCTTAAGCCATTAAGAAACTAAGTGGTCAATTTTCGAAAGATACTAATTGCACACCATATAAGTCTTCATGGTAATCTCCTTGGACTTTGTTTTAGTACCATCTCCTTTGTATCTTAGAACTTATAAAGTCTCTAATTCTAACCTAATTTTAGATTTCTAACTATGTAACAATTACATAAGTTTGAAGAAAATTTAAGTTACATACGAGGGAAGTAAGGAGAGAAGAGCATTTTACAACCCAAGATAATAAAGAGATCAAGCAATGTTTGTAGACCTTTTTTATAAAAGGAAATACCAAAATAAATAAAATTAACCATCCATAACCTAGTCATACTAAGGTCTAAGTCCATAATCATCCTTCATGCTTTAACAATTATGGCATAACAATAACGTATAGCTAATATCACATCATAATCACATGTATACAATGTATATATAAACAAATCTATAATATTTAACAAAGCATCTATAAGCATTGGCCATAGTGATTAAACACATTTAATCTTATTCCTATCTTTTAGGAAACTAGTCTTAAACTAGACATTTTACCTAAGCTTTAGGCAATTTGTCTCAACAAGCACAAAGACTTTTATTTGCATGCTTAAATTAGGTTTCCAAAATGAACATATTTAAAGAATTAAAATTAACTTATTTAATTAAACAATTTAAGAAAACAAGTTTTGAAATCTTAATTCTTTTTAAAACATGTGTATTTAAAGAATCCTAGTTGACTTTAAACTTTATAAATATTTCTAACTTTTAAGAACCAAGTTCTATTAGATAACTCTTTTTCTAATCCAACTTAAACTCATTCCATAATTCAAGGAATCTAATTCCTAATTTTAAGGAATTTCACTCCCAATAGAAAACTAGTTCCAAATGAAGTAGGACTCTAACAATTAGTGCCCTTGGTTTTAGCAATGTTTAAAGGCTATGTTAATAGCCTTTGACAGCCACCTTTAGATGATGTTTTAAAGGATAATTCAAGTGCTGAAAAGTCAGATTAGATGCTGCCAAGTTCAAAGTTGTATCCATGAAGGTAAACAACCTTGCCTCAAATCGCAAGTCACAAGAAAACCTGGGAAGTGGCATTACCTTGTCGCAATCCTTAATCTTGATGCCTAATTTTCCACACCAAAGGAGGATGTTTATATACTGATTGTAGATGCTGGAAAATCATTCAAGATGCTGCCAAATTTTGAACCAAAGCAGCAAACTCAATGACAATAAATTGTTATACAAATCACAAATCACATGGGCACACATTCCATGGATGTGGCATCAACATGCCTTGATTTTCAGCAATTAAGATCCATTCAAGAGTCATATATTCTTTGATTAACTTGTTGTCCTAAAGTGCAACAAACCTATGGAACTTTTTCTTAAATATTTCAAGGGGTATTAGGTGCAAGAACCTATCGAAGAATAGCCAACAACACCATACTATGCCATTTCATCAAGAAAATTCAAGATTGCTTTTCTTTGTTTTTAATCATTTTTAAATAAATTAAAATTGACTTTTATAAGTTTAATATGATAAAATCAAATCATAAAATCACTTTTTATAGCAAAGAAATCATCAAGAAATCTCCCTAGTGAAATCATAAATTACCAGGCAAACATGTCTCAAGCTTTTGTCAATTCATTGTGTATTCGATCTAAATAAATAAAAACTAATTTTTATTAATTATCAAACTTTTTAATAGTGATCAATATACTTTCTAACATGCTGTCCATAGTTAAGAAAATTTATAAAATTTATTTTACAAAATTTTATGGCTCGAAACTTCATAAATCTACACATGTTACATCAATTACTATGAATTAATCTCATGCATATTTTGGACAAAATCTCAAGAATAGAGCAATGGAAATAGTAATCAGAGAAATAGTTGGACTTTCTTATAGATCTTTAGGGAATGACCTACAAGTAGTAAACATTAAAATTTGCTAACAAAATTCAAACATCCATATGTTAGAAGGTTACATTGAATTTTAGATGTTGAAATCTAAAACAAAACTACCCCAAGAATCTTGAAAGAAATTGTTATTAGGGTTTTTTAAAGAGCAGGAACAACACATGTGTCTTGCCTCTATTGTTTTACCTATACAGGTGATTGTTGAAACCTTCTTGAGGTGCAGTGGTTCTCTAGTGCTAGCTAGAAGGGCAATAAACTTTTACCCAAATGATAATATTTTTTTCCCAAACAAAAACTAAGAAACTTACCCAATGGAGGTTGGTGCAATAAGCAAGAGACAAGAAAAAGAAGGTAGTGATAATATGGTGGAAACCTTAAAGATATTTTGTAAACCTTATAAATATTTTTCTCTCAAATTAGGTCAAAAGAAAACTTTAAACTTTTCTATCTCAACAAGTCTTTATATAATAGCTTAATCCTAGCCCTAGCTTGACTTAGGATTGAAAAGTTTTAACCTAATCAAAACTCCTAAATCAAGTGAAACTTTTTCCTTGTTTTAGTTGTTTTAATTTAACCAACTCTAGTTTTAAAAACTTTATGGTATCTCTTCCTTCCCATGCCTTAGCTGAAATCTATCTTTATTGGGCCATTGGATTTAACCCAACAAGCTTGGACCATAATACTTAAAACTGATGCAATATAGGTTTTCGGGTCACTCTTGTGTTACCATGAATTTAATCCAGTTAATTCAATTTTATTTATTCTAAATAAATAAACATTATTTATTTAATAAATATAATTATCAAATAATTACAAAAAATAAATAAATAAATCAAAAACACAAATTAGCTAGTATACATACATCCCTATGCATTTTATCACTATAAAATCCTTAAATAAGTTAAAACTATTTTTGACATATGATAGAAAATTTTGATTCATAATTAAAACCCTCGTTTAGTAGAAGTCCCACTTCAAGAAGAACAAGGTTTTTCTACCTGAATATAACATGTACTAATTAGATATTATCTCAATAAGATAATCTTATTTTTAATTTCTTAATTAGATAATACAAAATCTAGATTTCACAAATCTAATATTATCTTAACTTATTAAACTATTTAATTAATTCATCCATTCAAATCATCTTTTATTTAGTCAAGTCATACTCAATTAAATCTTAAATTTAATCGATAGATCTATCTTATTATGTGTGACCCATTAGGTTTCCAACATGTTGGCAATGAACATAAACAATCTCATTAATCATGTCATAGATCAAAAGTGGGATCTAGCAACCCATCATGACTACCCAAATGTTGAAGAAGTTAGTGTGACCTTAATGAAACCTTTTAGTAACTAGCCTCTCAGTGTAATACAGTCCCTTCACCATATATCCCAGATAGAAGATAAACATAGCGCAGTGTCTACCTAAACCTCTACCATATTAGTTCTTGTAATCATGGTTAATAATCATGGATTCATGAGGAACTATTCCTTAAAACCCATTGTGCTTTAGCTAAAGACTTTAATTCAATTAATCATAGTCTATAACACTCGAGATAAGTCTTCTATATCACTTGAAATGGTGAATCCTCTCTAGATCACTCATTCACATGCCGTATGGTTCATGCTATACCCAAAACCACTCTACAATAAGCATCTATTTATTGTGGACCCATTTGTGATAGAATCAAAGCATAACACTTTTCATACTAGATGACCTAATATCATAAGTTAAAATACTCTTCTATACGACAGGCAAATGAAAACATGTTCCATAGACACTGAAGTGACTTTTACCAAATGGAGTTCTCATTTGGGCCATTTTTAATGAACTTGTTTCTACAAAACAAACACCCATATGCTATCCCCAAGTATCTCATATACTTCAACCTTTATGAAATCAAAGGGTTGCAAGTATCCAATGCACGGAGACTTAGCATATACTAGTCTTTATGCATTGTTAATGCCCTACCTTAACAATAGATAACTAAAAACATTTTTAGAAACACAGGTTTTATGCATAAGGATTTCATTGTCATACCAGTTTATTAACTTTGCAAGGCCATCGTGTTTCAAGGCTTCATCCAATTAATGTTCGCATGAGTGACAATCGTGCCATGAACATGAAGGAAAACTTATGTTACTTTAAAATTTATATGATATTATTTGACAATGTATCCCATGTCCCAATCCGATTGGTTCAAAGGCATACAACAACTGTGTATCAATTGGTGTTCATGGGCTACCCATCAATGAATATTTAAAAGGATTTTGAATTAGCAATCAGTCTTTTTTTCTTTTTTTTTTTAAGATGTAATTTATTATGGTTCAAGGGACAAATAATCTGCTTAGCTTATCAATAGTATTTTCTCTTATTTGTGCAATTAGTATGGGCTCTTATGACGAGCATAATATAATGTGATAGAACTATATTTGTTTTTGCCATGAATTTGTTTGTTTGAGTTTGTCTTTTTTGTTTTTCAATTAAGCATTTCTTATCTACTAATTTTGTTTTTTAAGGGATGAGAGAGATTGTGAGAAAAAAGGAGATTACATGCTTTAATCTTCATCTTGGGAGATGTTTTATTCGATGATATGTGTAAAAATTTTCTTTTACTTTGCAAATATGTTGAAGCGTTCTATTATTAAATTTTGATCTGTTTTGTTCTAAAATTGATTTTCATTTGTATATTTTTTTACTGTACTAGACAAAAAAATTGTAATATATGAAGCATCTTCATTTAAAGAAAGGAGCTTGCTTTAGTTGAAAATTTTAGGTAGTTGATTTGATTCATTTTATCTGCTTTGTTTTAATAAAAAAAAAAAGGCCTCAGTCTAAAGATAGGGGAAAAGGTATTTTTATTAATCCAATGCAATTTTAATCAAAGTGCTTTAGGATGGTATTCCAAAAATATTAGCAACTCTTAATGTGTGTTTAAAAGAGGATTTTCACGAAGGAATTTATTTCTAGAGAAACTTTTAAAATTTTAAAATGATTTTTTTTTGTTTAGCAAAATATAAATTAAAATTCTTAAAATTTGAAAGAAAAATTTTAAACGTTTCAAATTTCTTTTCCAAAATCCACTTTTAGAAGTTGAATTTGTGAAATTCTTTGGTTTTTTATTAAGATATTAGCATTTACTATGTTTCTTCTTTTAACGCAATTATTATTTTTTCAATTATAGCTACAAAAAACTTATTTTTATTTTACCAGGAATATTTATATATTTTTACAAATCTAATGACATCTATATTGTATATTTTCTTATTTTATTTTTAATTATTTACTATTTCATCAAACTCCAATTTTTAAAATTTTATTTTTAAAAATATTTATCCAAGCTATTCAATTATAAATACTAATACTTTGAATTGATAAATTTTAAAATACTAGCATTTAAAATTCCTTACCCAAACACATCCTTAATGAATATTACTAACAGTCTAAAACATTGTTTATGCTTGATATATATTTATGACCTCTCTAGTTAGTAATTATGGCTTTTACAGGATTAAGATTCCTTTTTTCATTAAGCTATCAAATTTTTTGAATATAAGTGTTTTTATTTTGTTTTTAAGCTCAACATATGAGTTAATAGTATTTTTTTGTTCTATTCGATAATTAGAGTTGGTGATTGACTCATCCTAACTTAGATTTGTTTAAACCATTTTCTCTTTGGTTGTTTGAAACATTTAGAAAGGATGCTTATTTCATGTGTCTATATGCCGACAAAATTATAGCATATGTTCCTATGTTTTTTATTCTTAAGGCTTAGGGTTGTCAATGTAACATTTTTATCTGATATAATTTTTTTAAGGTTTGTATTTAATCCACTAGCAATGTATAAATTTATACATTGTTAGAAAACCATCTCATGCTACCTTAATAAAATAAAATTAGGCAAAGTCCATTATCCCATTCTTTGGCATGTATGACACTTAACTTATTGTACTTTTTTTTATTGATATTTAAACCCCTATGAATAGGCTGATATGAAAAAAGCAAACAATGTCATTATATTTTTTTCCTAACTAATAATTTTATACCGAAACTACCTTTTTTTTTCTTTTTTTCTTCTTTTCCTTTTTCTTCTTCTCACATTAAAACTCTAAACCTAAAAATAGTTGAAACTTCATCAATCTTAATAAATAACCAAGAACTAATTCAATTAAACCCAAGATGGAAACAACCCATTTTTCCAAGTTTCAAATCCTATTTAAAAACATATTAAAGCTTTAAATTCCTTTAAATTCCAAAGTCTCAAGATGAAAAATTATTTTAAATTCATGAAAGAAAAGGCTTAACTCTAAGCTTACTTATTTTCCATTAAAGCAATTCAATCTGCACCTACACCTTAGGCACTCATAGAAGTTATTAATAAAAAAGCTAGCAATTGTAATCCCCACTGAAAACTCTAAATCATTTTTATCTTTTAAGTTCAGCCACTTTGGGATTTAAGGGATTTTGGATTCAATTTGATAATAGGAACAATAAGGATCAAGGTTAGGACATTAAGAGGTTGTGTTTCGATTCTAACATCGATCTAACGGCCAGTAAAAAAGATCAAAAGGGTATGGGCCAAACCTTTATGGCTAGATTTATAAGGTTGGAACACATTTTTAAGAAAAAAAAACCTTCGATGTGAAAATAGATGGTCAAGGAGATCATCAGGGAGAAGTTTATGGTCAAATGACTGCCAACAAGTAGTGGTCAATGTTGGTGATCGATGGGTGGCGCAACGGTCGATCATTAGATTTTGGTTCAGAGGGTTTTTTTGGGCTTGGTTGATGAACATGTAGAGAGAAAGAAGAGAATAGAAAAAGAAAGAAAAAAGGAAGAAAATGAAGTAAAAAATAAAAGAGATAAGGGTATAATAGTCATTTACCTCGAAAATAGAATGGTGTAACACAATGATAGATAGAGCTGGTAAAGCAAGCCCAAGCTCGAAAGCCCCATGAGCTTATTTGAGACCGAATCCAATTCAATCTGAATTGACTTAAAAGTTAAAAGCTCAAATTCAAAATGTTCAAGCCCAAAAAAACCCGAAATTGAAAAAACTCAAGTTTGAAAAAACCCAAAATTGAAAAGGCTTAAAATTGGTAAAAGCTTGAATCTATTACAATATGAGCTTGAGACCGCTCTGAAACTCATAAAGGAACTGAAATCGAAGCTTGCAATTGATCTTATTCGAGCTTGAGACCAATTCGATCCAAAACCTTAAAAAATTGAAAAAGCAATAAACTATAATTATATTATTTTATTTATGAAAATATGTTTTTAAGTATTATACAATTATATCAATGATATATTATTAAATAATAATTAATAGTAAATTAGTAATGTTCCAATTGTTATATTTTTAACTGTCTTTAAATCCTAACTGTTTTTTTAATTTACTATTATTTTAGCAATTGCAATATCATATAACATTATAGTACACTAAAATAATACTTATTTATTTATAGTATATCCATTATTAATAGTTCATAATTTATATAATACTTTATTTAATAGTGTCATATTATATCTTATATTATAATAGTATATTAAATTATATTTACAAACTCTTAGTTGCATATACTAAGCAAATTATATATTGTTTATCAATATTTACTATTTTACATATATATATATATATATACTAAAGTTAAATTATTAATATTTCATATTAATGTTTTTAGTGATAATATACATCTAATTTTATAACACAGTGATATGTATAGAATAATTATGTTATATATTAAGCTATAATATCTATTTTGTGGTGAATATAATATGTGTTACAAATACTAAATATGAAGTAAATTTATTAATTGTATAACTCAGTAATAAGAATTAATATTTATATAGTAATATAATAACACAAAATATATGATAACTTTATAAACTTAAATATTAATAAGATATAGTATGTATTACATGTACTAAATAGGGAATAAATGTATTAATTGTATAATTTAATAATATCAATTAATAGTTATATAGCAATACAGTAACATGAAGTATATACTAACTATATAAAATTAAATATTAATAATATACATAAATAATGTGTATAATATATTGTCCTTACTCTTATATTAATATTATAAATAGAACCATGATACAATATATTATAGTTACTTATTATTAAAGATTATAGAGTATACTATATAAAATTAAATTATATATCTTATGTTATCAATTAATTTAAATATTACATAATATAAATATTATAATATCAATAGTTGTATAAAAGTTTACTGTACTATACATATACATAACTATAGATATATTGTATTATATATTATGACTTTATATAAATGTTTACCATTCTATACAGTATCAATAGTTATTTATGTATTGATTACAATTACACATATTTATATAATTATTAAATATCATATTTTATTATATTATAATATACAGATACATTTAGTAATGATTTATACAATCTATTTTTTTATAATTATATATAGTACATAATTAATATATGTTATATCATCTACAATATATTTGCAATTTTATTATAAATATTATACATACAATAAATTATATTATATTATATTATATGATAAGTATATTTCCATTATACTAAATATTTTATATTTTAATATTTGTTTTAATTAAAAAGTACATAAATTTATTACAAGGTCATTTTGCAAAAACTAAAATAAAAATAAAATAAATTTTATCATTAAATTGATTTAACTAAGTAAATTGAATAAGTTATCAAATATTATTTTATAATATTGCTTGATTTTTAAAAGTTAAACGTATTTATAATTATTATTATTATTAGATTGGAAAAAATATATTTAAACTATTATTATATTTCATTGTAGTTGATATAATTTAACTTTGGTAGCATATTATTCCAAAATTTAAGTGTAGCTCATTGATTAAAAGCTTTGGGTGGTTTTTTTAGGTCAAGGTTCGAATCTCCATGCTATAAACTTTAGTATTTTACAAATATTTTTTAAATGATTATAATGTTTATATTGTGTAATATTTTTAAGGTTCGAATCTTCATGGTATAATATTTTTAAATAATAATAAAATATTTATTCTTTTTTAAAATTTTAATTCTAGTATTTTTGTCATTATGTAAAAGTAAAATTAATTATTAAAATCAAAATTAAAAAAAAAATTTATACCTTATAAAATTTGAAAATGCTTCTAATCAGTCTAAGCTAGCCTGAGCTCGAATCGATCTGAATCTAAAATAATCTAAACCCGAAAAAGCTGGTATCCAAAATGGCCCGAACACGAGATAGTCTAAGCCTAAAATTATCTAAACACGAAAATATCTAAATCAAAAATATCCAAGCCTAATATAATTCGAGCTCGAAATAAATTTGAGCCTGAAATAATGCAAGTCTAAAGACAACCCAATCCGAACCCATCTGTTTGCCACCTCTATCGACAAATGGAATAAAACTCAAAGGGTATAAGTGTCAAAACGGAGGATTTTTTGTCACTCAATTAAAGCATAGAAGGTAAAAATAGATTTTTCTCAATAAAATTTTATTTTAGCGAGGTGGCATCATCAAGGTCATTAATAATGTATAATTTTATATACTGTCAGTACATTAAATATAAATCATTTTTTGAGGGTTTGTATCTGATACATAATGTATAAATCTATATACTGACAAAAAATTCCAACCATACTACTCATTAATTTTTTTAAGTATATACATATAATTTTTATCTAAATGAAATAACATCATATAGTTTATTTACAATATATAATTTATACACATCATTAAATGTTGTTTTGTCTCTTGGTCAATTTGCATGCAGTTAGTGAGTAAATCCATTTGGTAAAT
This sequence comes from Adansonia madagascariensis, assembly GCA_038381835.1. NCBI lineage: Eukaryota > Viridiplantae > Streptophyta > Magnoliopsida > Malvales > Malvaceae > Adansonia > Adansonia madagascariensis. The sequence continues at coordinate 2,853,282 of JBBYHL010000014.1, read as the reverse complement.
TTAATGCATATGATCCCTTTGGCGTAGAAGATGGTTTTTTTTTTTTTTCTTGACTAACTTTACAAGTGTAAAGGTTGAATTTTTTTTTTTTTGGTGCTGTTAAGCTATCAAAATCTTTTAATTTCTAATGAAATTACAGTTTATATTTAAATAAGATACTGGATCGTTGTTAAAAATAGTATCTTTTAAAGCCATCTTCTTGGGTCAGCTACCTTCTAAACCTAAAATTTTATTCAATATTTGAAAGGATTAAGCACAAAATTTGATCTAAAAAATAAATTTTAAAAAAAAATAAAACATTTTCAAAAGACGAGCTAGTCTTGCTCTAACATTTAAGATTTGAATCTTGTCTAGCTTATTTTTTAATTATATAAGATATCAATTTTATAATTATATATATTATATAATTTTTATGATATAAGGAATAAATATATATGATATTATAATATAACATTCTAGCTCATTTTTTAATTATATAAGATATTAATTTTATAATTATATATATTATATAATTTTTATGATATAAAAAATAAATATATATAATATTATAATATAACATTGAAAAGTATATTAAGTTATTTATATTTTAAAACTTAATAAAAGAAACTTATTAAATTACTTAAGATTAGATTTAAAAAAACATATTTTTTTAAAACAAATTAAAAAAATATAAGTAAACTTAAATAAACTTAAATTATCTATTTATAAATATGAAAAGACTTAAGTATACTTTGAGGCTCACATTTCAATTGAACTTGAATAAATATAAATGGTGTTAATACTAGATTTAAGCCCAATCCAATAACTAACCACCATTTTAACTTGAAAAAATGAGTGTATTTTAAGGATTTATTGAAAACTACTGAAAAAAAATCAATATACGATTATTTTATACAGTTGGAGGAGCAAGAAAAGATCTATGTAAAAAAAGCTTGTAGTCATAGACTATACGATACATTTGGAGATAAGCTTTTACTAGATATTGGGCTTTAGATGTTGTCATAAGATTAAGGTACCCCGTTCTTCAATTTATCAGTTTTTGTTTGTTTCTAAACTTTCTTTAGTCACTTAGGATAAGAATATTTTGTGAAGAAGAAAATGATCATCAATCTTGAATATGTAGATTAGGCGAAGTAAAAATTTGGTATCATCGTACATTCAATAATGGATTCCCGCAGCAAAGCATGGGATCCGTTCTAGTTCAAATAATCATTTATATGAGCAAATTACGCAAAACGCATAATAAATATTTAAACTGTTAACATTTTCTTTTTTGGTTCATATGAAGAAGTTTAAAAGGGGGGGGGGAGGGGATAACGTAACTTTTAAGTAATTTTCCAGTCGGCAGTACAGTATGCATAAGAATAGTAGCATTCGCCGCCTGTGTTTCAAATCTCAAAAGTGAACTATTTTATTCCAACAGGCCGACTGTAGCATTAAATATAGGATAGTTACCGTCACCGATTTCAACCGCTGTGAAGCATCGGATCATTGCGCCATTGCTGCTGTTACCAGACTTGAAGAGTTTGTCAAGGATTCCAGGCCAAACAGCATCGTCATCAAAAAACCCAGCTTCACGAACCATAGCATAGGCCTACAATTATAGCTTTGGTTTTTAACAAATCATATCCAACATAATGTAGGGACTGAAGCTAGGCCTAGCTCCATTTGAATCGGACTGGGCAAGATTTTCAAAGCCCAAACTTGACCTAGTTCGGTGGAATATTATTTTAATTAATAAATTTATTTTATTAAATTTAAATTATAATATATATTTAAAATTATTAAATATTAATTATAAAAATAATATTTTAATATTTTAAAAGTAGTTTTAGGTTTTTTTGGTTCTACAAATCTTGTCAAATCTTGGACAAAAATTTTAAAATCTCACCTATCTCTGTTCATTGACACTTCTAACCAAGATTTTATATATATATATATATAGGTGATTAACTTAAATTGGCTTGGAGAAAGTTACGAATTTTTGAACGCATTTCTTTTGACGAGACAATCAGGAATAATTTTAAACTTGTGCTAAAGTTAAATCTATTTGTACTAACTCAAGTAATCTTGTTTATGTATAGTACGGGTATCTTATTGATTTTATAATTATTGTCCATACTTAAATTTAATAGTTACCTTGTTTGGAAAATTGGGTAGGTTGCTCCACGATAGCAAGCAATCACAGAATTGTCCTGCCTTATTTTGGACACGGTACACAACAGCTCCGATGGAACCATCAATTTTTCCAGCATGCTGAAATGAACGAGACTCGCTGCTGGGGATCTCTTGCGGGTAACCGGCAGGTCCAACATGTCCCTGCCAATCATGGAACTTCTGAAAAGTGATCTTGCCGTAACCCTCATTCTTGACCTCGCAATCAGTGGTTACTTGCACATCCGACATGTAGGTGGTACCATTTTTGCTGTAGTTTTTATAATTGTAAAGCCTTTCAGTTCCTTTGCCTCTCAAGTTCATTGTATCAATCCAACCATTCACGCACCAAATCCAAATCACTAACAAGCTAAGAAAGATATTAGGAGCTATGATTAACTTCATTGCAGTTTCACTGCCAGGAAAGATATGGCTTGAAAAAGGGGAGGTGGATATGTTGACAAGTGCTAAGCAGAGAAAAGAACGAAGGGATATTTCTTTTTAGTGTGAAGAAAAGATTAAGGCCGAATCAACCTTTTAAATTTCTTCCATTCCTAATCCTATATCCAATTAAAGGCAATGGGAAAGCGGAAATAGGACAAGGAAAATATTTATGTTGATGGAATTATTGTACACCTTCACATTCCCTCTCGTCTTGTGGGTGCTATCAGTTCGATCCATGCTTTCACTTTCAATTATTGTTTCTCATAAGTCAATATGTCATACACACCTACCTAAAATGTACGTGTAAAAGAAACCGAGTTTATTTATTTTTTTATTTTATTTATTATTATATTATGAGTTTGTTTTATTTTATATTTATTATAATTAAAGTTTTTAAATTTTACACGTAAACTAAGAAAATAATAATTATATTTTTATATTAACTTTTATATATTTTTGTTATATCTATAGAGAAACGTATCATCTTCCTACTAGATTTGTTAGTTTTAAACTTGACTTATGATGCATCGAAATATTTTTTTATTCTGTAAGTATATGTTTCGTTTATAGATGGCCGCCACTTACCAATGCCCTACATAAAGCCAGAGGTGGCAATTGGGTGAATTTGGGCCGGTTCAGATCAAGTTTTTTTGAATTTAAATTTTTTTTATTAAATTATTTTGGGTTTAAATTATTTTTAGTTTTGGTCAAGTCTGGTTCGAACCTTTGCAAGCCCAAGTTCGGGTTCAAATATTTTTTATATTATTTTTTATTTTATATTAAATATAATTTTTTTTATTTTAAGTAAATTTTTGTTCCAATAAAATTTAATAAGTAACATCTAGGGATAATCAGTAAATTAATAAATTATTAATTTTTATTAAAATAAATTTAATAATTAACATCTAGGGATAATCGGTATGTAAGTATTTTTTAAAAAATGCTTATCATGTTGTTTAAATCAAATAAAAAAATGAAATTAGAAATAAAAAAAATTAAAAGTGAAAAAGCAATGAGAAAACAACTAGGTTTATTTATTTAATTTATTTTGAAAGAATTTTTTATTATTTTTAATTTAATGTTCTACTTACTCAAACTAGAGGTAGAGGTGGTAAAATGAACCCGAATTTAAAAATTCGCTCAAAAAAATTCGAACCAAACCTGATTTGACAGTGACCCGAACTCTAGAAAACCTAAACCTAAAATGGCCTGAACCTGAAATAGCCTGAACCCGAAATGACCCGAACCTGAAAAAACCTGAACTCGAAATGACCCGAACCTGCGCTTGACCCGAACCTGAACTAGAATTTAATACTAAAAATAAATATGAAAAAATTATAATTATATAATTTTTAGTAAATAAAAAACTTTAATTATGAATTTTATTTTAATATTCTTTTAATAATTTAATTAAATATTAAACATTTAATTTTTATGTTAAATATGATTAAACTTGCTCATGGGTTGAACAGGGTCGGGGCCTAAATTTTTTAAAATGCCAAGCCCAAACCCTTATTTAACGTGCTCAGACCTACCTATTAAAGCTAGAATTATTGTTTATCACATTAAAAAAATACTTTTTATTAATAATATATATTTTTATAATTAAATTTAAATAAAATATATTAATTTAAAATTATTGTTCTAAGCCGGGTCCGGCTAGTCTGATATAAAAATATGAGAACCTTGGTCTAGGCCTAATTGGGTTAGATGGATAACCTAACCCTTGAACAGGTCTATATATAATAAAATATTAATTTATCAAAAAATAAATCATATCATTAGCTTTGAAAACATTATCAATAAATCATATTATATATTTATCATATATTTTTTAATTTTATTAGTTAAACTTATTAAATATTGAGAGTTTGTGTATGTTAGTATTAAAATTTTAAATATTTCTTTGAACATTATTCTTATTTTATGATTATTATTATTTACAACAGTAATTAAAATCTGATAATAGTATAACAAAGTCATAAGATAAATTAAAAAATATGAAAGTCATAGAAAGATAATATTATATAAAAAAATGATTAATACCATGTATAATTTAATTAAATATTAAAATTTATATTTATATTTTATATATGATTAAACTTGCTCATGGATCAGGTTGAACTGCAACCTAAATTTTTTTAAAATCCCAAGCCTATGCTCTTATTTAACGTGCTTATTCCTGCCTATTTAAGCTAGAATTATTATTTATCACATTAAATAATATTTTTTATTATTATTTATATATTTTATAATTAAATTTAAATAAAATATGAATTATTTTAATTTAAAATCATTGTTCCGACTGAGTTAAGCTAGTCTAAGACGAAAACATGAAAATCCAAGCCCAAACCCAATTGGGTCAAGTGGGTAGCCTAACCTTTGAGCAGATCTATAGATGATAAAATAATAATTTATCAAAAAGTAAATCATATTATGAGCTTTGAAAACATTATCGATAAAGTATATTATTGATTTATCATATTTTTTAATTTAATTAGCTAAACTCATTAACTATTGAGAGTTTACATATGTTAGTGGTAAAATTTTAAATACTTTTTTGAATATTTTTCTTATTATTATTATTATTATTATTATTTCAAATAAGGATAATTAGAGTCTGATAATGATATAACAAAATAATAAGATAAATTAAAAAATATGGAAGTCATAATAGATAATATCATATAAAAAATGAATGAAATATTAAATATTAAACATTAATACAATAATAATCTAATTAAATACTAAAAACTTAATTTATATTTGATATGTGATTAAGCATACTCATGGGTTAGGCCGAGCTGCAGCTTGAGTTTTTTAAAATCCCAAGCTCACACCCTTATTTAATGTGCCTATACCCGCCTGTTTAAGCCATAATTATTATTCATCACATTAAAGAATATTTTTATTAATATTTATATATCTTATAATTAAATTCAAATAAAATATATGTTATTTCAATTTAAAATCACTGTTCTGACTGTGTCGAGCTAATATAAGACAAAAACATAAGAACACAAGGCCAGGCCTAATTAGGTCAGGTGGATAGCCCAACCCTTGATTAAGTCTATATATAATAAAATAATAATTTATTACAAAGTAAATTATATTATGAGCTTTGAAAACATTGTCAATAAAGTATCTTATTGATTTATCATTTTTTTTAATTTAACTAGTTAAACTCATTAACTATTAAGAGTTTATATATGTTAGTTATAAAATTTTAAATGCTTCTTTGAATATTTTTCTTCTTCTTCTTCTTCTTCTTCTTCTTGTTATTATTATTATTATTATTATTATTATTATTATTTCAAGTAAGGATAATTAGTGTCTAATATAGTATAACAAAATAATAAGATAAATTAAAAAAATATGAAATTCATAATAGATAATACTATATAAAAATGAATTAAATATTAAATATTAATATCATATATAATTTAATTAAACATTAAAAACTTAATTTATATTTTATATGTGATTAAACATGCTCATGGGTTGGGTCAAGTTGCAGCTTGAATTTTTTAAAATCCCAAGCCCAGACTCTTATTTAACGTGCCTAGACCCGCGTATTTAAGCTATAATTATTATTCATCATATTAAAGAATATTTTTTATTAATATTTATATATTTTATAATTAAATTCAAATAAAATATATGTTATTTCAATTTAAAATCACTATTTCGACTAGGTCGAGCTAATCTAAGACAAAAACATGAAAACTCAAGCCCAGGCTCATTTGGGCTGAGTGGGTAGCCCGATCCTTAAGCAGGTCTATATATGATAAAATAGTAACTTATCAAAAAGTAAATCATATCATGAGTTTTGAAAAGCATTGTCAATAAAATATATCATCCATTTATCGCCTTTTTTTTTTTTATAATTTAATTAGTCAAACTCATTAAATATTGAGAGTTTATGCATGTTAGTAGTAAAATTTAAACTACTTCTTTGAATATTATTATTTTTTCAAGTAATAATAATTAGAGTCTGATAATAATATAACAAAGTAATAAGATAAATCAAAAACATGAAAGCCATAATATCACATATTAGACTAGCAACTAAAATTGCCAATGGGCCAAATAGCCTGCCAAACACAATAGGCCAACACGATTAGACCGAAGTCTTAGATTTTAAGTTTCAAGCACGCTCGACCTGAAATGGTATTTTTTTTAAATAAAATAATATATTTTATTTAAATTTAATAATAAAACATGTAAATATTAGTATAAAAATAATTTTTTAATATTATGAACAATGATTTGTATTTAAATGGGTTGGCCAGGCTAAATTTGGCCTTGAGCTTAGATTCAAAATTTTTTTGGACCGCGGCTAAGCCCATAGAACCGAACTAAGATTTTTTCAAGCTTGATCAGGCCAAATTCAGGCTTAGACTTAGAATTCAAATTTACGTAACAGTGATTATGTTTAATATAAAATAAAAAAATAATGTAAAATATACTCAAACCAGAACCCGACGTGAACTCGAACTCGAACTCGAATTAGCCCGAACCCGAATGACCTAAATTCGAATTGGCCAGAACCTGAATAGACCTGAACCCGAATTGATTCGAATCGAAATTGGCCGGAACCCGAAAGAATTCAAACTCGAATAAACTCAATCCGAATCAACCCGAATCCAAAAAATGTAAATTTAAAATAATCTGTCCCGCACCCATCCAATTGCCACCTCTAACTAGAGGTTTGAAAATGACTTAATTAGTAATATTTTGAATTAATTAACAAAAATTAAAAAAAAATCTAATTAACAAAGTTTAGGTGACCTTATTTATATATAAAAATTATATATATATTTATTAAACACCTATCTTTATCATAGTGATACTATTTATTAGGCATTATATAAAAACTATATTTAATAAAACATGTTTATTTTTTTTCTTTTTTTGTCTTTTTTCCTAGAAACCTGATTCCCTAAATTTATTTTGCTTCTTTGTACTATTGTCGTCGCTCATTTCACTTCTTCAAAGAAAACTCTTTGTTTTCATTTCTTCATCAGCTGAGCCTAGTCCCCTCCTGGTGGGTCTCATCAATTCAGCTCAACGCCCCTCCCCGTCAGTCTCATCAACTCAGTTCAGCCCTCAATGTCATCAGTTTGACTCAGTCCCTTCCTGCTGGTCTTATTAGCTCAGCTCAGCCCCTTCTCTGCTGTTTTCATCAACTCAGCTCAGCCCTCCTCCATGCTGGTCTACCCTCCTCGATACACCGGCCAGCTTCCTCTTTATAACCACCCCACGCAACTATTTCAACCAATCTACTTCAAGATCTCACTTGGCCTGCCTCGAGCATCTCATTGTAAGGCTTCCCCAATCTTTTTTTCCCCACTTGGTTTTGAGCATATATTTTGTGCCCGTAGCAACTTACTGTAAAAAGAGCTGTAAACTAGTAGAAAGATAATAATAATACGGCTTGACAGATTATTTGTAAATCGAGTGTGGTGTTAGTGAACCTCTTTTTAGCTGTTAAGATGGAAGATATTTAGGTTTCAGTTAGGTCTTCACTTTTCATTTCAGGAATTGATTTTTGCAGTTGCTTTGTATCACCATCCATCATGTTAAAACCAATTGTCACTGTAGTAGTAGCAATGGATAATTACTTCCTTTTTTTGGTTACTTTCAGTACAAAGCAATTTTATATTCTTGAATATATAAAAATTTATATGGATTATTTGAATTTGAAATTACAGAAAAGCTTTTACCTTTTAGCCCAAGCAATTTGCTATAATTTAGGCTTTTAGCTTGAGCTAGAATTACAATTTCCTGGAGTTCATACCCCTTTCATTTTTCTCAATTTATTAGGCGAGCTTCTTTTTGATTTTAGTTAGTATTAAATTAATACAAAATAAGCTTCTTTCTATGGAATTTTCTTTTATTTTTTTGACATTATCAAAAATAAAAATATAATATAATATAATAATATTATAGTTTATTAGAAATGTGTAAAACCTTGGCACTTGACACTGGGAGTTGCAATTTATTAGGCAGCTTCTTTTTTATTTTAATTCAAAATAAGCTTCTTTTTATGGAATTTTCTTTTACCCAATATTCATAGAAAGTAAGCAATTTGCTATGATTTAGGCTTTCAGATTAAACTAGATTTGCAATTTCCCCTTAGTCACATGGGACTTTACAGCCCTTCCACGTTTATTGCCAAACTCTATCAAATCAACATATAAAAATTAACCCTAATGTCATGTATTCATAGAAATACAAACATTGGAACATGTTCGAAATGCATGGAATAAAACAAGGAGCATAAAGCCAAATTAGAAAAAAAAAAAAACTAATAAAAAAGCTTAGATAAAAACTATATATGTAGATAAAGATTATATTAATTCTTCGTGTAGATAATATAATATAAGTAGAGCATGAAACAGTGCATAATTAAAGGGTAAACTAAGATTGACAGAAAAGAGAGAGCATGCTTAAAAACCATATAGGAATTAAAAGGAAATCATATTATTTTAATATTTTATCTGAATAATCAATTGGATGCATCTATTTTTTTTTAGCTTTAGAAATGGAATCACATACGATGGGTTGTAATAGTCATTAAGAGTCTGTTAATGAGTATGTAGCATCTTCCATTACTCCTACTTCTTCAAGAAAGTGATCTAAAGCTTGTAAAAAAAATTATTGTGCTCGAACTTGATGAAAAAGGAGATATCAACAAGAATGTAGAGATTCAAAAAAAAGTAAATGCATACACTGTGGGAAGGTTTTACTTGGTGAGTCTCATTTAGGTACTAGTTCTCTGAATCGTCGTTTGAATAGATGCCCTAAACATCTTGTATTTGAAGATGAAGTAGGGGTACGAGCATCAAGCAAGATAGAATAAGACATTCATCGAGAAATGATAGCTAAATGAGTAATTGAGCATAGTTATCTGTTTGAATGGGTTGAACATAGAAAAACTAGAGCCTTATGTTGCTATCTAATTAAGGATTTAAAACCCATTTTTCGGAATACTTGGAAGGCTAAGTGCTTAAAACTACACAAGAAAATGAAAGAAACCTTAAATCTAGTTTGGAAAAAGTTTTAAGTAGGATTTCTTTGACATCGATATATGGATGTCATGCACATCTGATTGATATCTTTCTTTGACTGCTTATTATATTGATGCTGATTGGAAATTGAATAGCAAAATTTTGAGTTTCTGTCATGTTGGAACCCCACACTCTGCAAATATTTTGTATAATATCATCTATGATTTGTTGAAAGATTACGAAATTGAAAGAAATAATTTTACTATCCCCTTAGACAATGCAAGTAAAGCATGCAACAGATGTTGTGTAGTCAACTTGATCAGAAATATGCTTTGATATATCATGGTCAGTTTTTTCACATTCTTTGGTATGCTTATATATTGAATTTTACTGTTCAATGCAGTTTAGAAGTGATTAAAGAAAGCTTGGTGAAAGTAAAAAATTATGTGAAATATGTTGAAGGTTCAAAAGCTAGGAAGATTAAGTTTCATGAATGTGTAGTTCTATCTAGATTGAATTATTCCAAGGTATTATCGTTGGATGTTCCAACTAGATGAAAGTCGATTTATTTGATGCTAGAAAGGTTTCTTTAGTATCTTGCTGCTTTTAGAAATTTGGTAAGGGGCAGATCACACTTTGAATTATTTTTTTCTAAAAGATGATGGGATTACTTAAATTAAGAAGATTTTTCACTTTTTGAAGCCTTTTTATAACACAAGCACCTTGTTTTCAAGAACGAAATATCCTACCTTTAACTAAAACTTTGAAAATCTGTGCCAAATTCAGAAAAATATTGAGAAAGAATTTCTATCTGAAGATCCAATTATTAAGCAAATGGCAATAAATAGGAAAAGTAAATTTACAAAGTATTGGGAGGAACGCACTTTGGCACTATCTTTCGCAGCCATACTTGACCATCGTTTTAAGTTGCAATGGTTGCAAAATGTCTTCTCACAATTGTGTCCACAATATGAAAATAAGTGAGTAGGTATTCATAAACAAATAAAAAAGCTTTTTGAATAGTACCAGAGTAAATTTAGGGAGAATCAATCTGCTTTATCTAGTGATATTAAAAGTAGTAGATAAAGAGTAATTTCTGAAGACATGAGAGTAAGTTACATTTTTTACATTTTTGTTAAATTATTACTAAAATTCAATATTTAATTTTTTTTTAACTTTTATTTTATTTTACGATTATTATCACAATATGATATTTGACATTGTTTATTTTGTTATTATAAAGTTCTTTTTTTTATTTTGATTCTCAATCCAATTCAAATAGATCAAGTTGGATATATATTTTGATGAAGTTAGAAAGGACTACTGCAAGGACATTGATATTCTTAATTATTGGAAAAAAATGAATTTTGATATCCTTTCCTTTCACAAATAGCAAAGGATGTCTTAAGCATTCCAATCACTATGGTTGCTGAGAATCAGCATTTAGCATGTGTGGTAGTGTTATCAACATATAGAGAAGTTGTTTTTTGGCTAGAATGTAGAAATGTTATTACCACTTGAAATTGGTTATATGGATATAAGGATAATTCTTTTTTTGAAACTATTTCTAAATAATATTTATATGATTTAGTAGATATTTTTAATCACATTTGTTTTAGATGAGGAGAAGATTTAATCACATTTGAAAGGGAGATTGTTTATCTTTAATTACCTTTCGAATTATCGAGATCTTGTAGTTCGTAACTATGCCTATAATTTATAATATTTTTACCTTTAATATTAGTTTTGCAATCATAAAGAGTTAATATAAGTTTCACTGTATTTGACTACGTTTCTCATTTTCTTTCATACTTAGCAAAGTTCATGAATTGTGATGTTGGATATTATGCAGATATGTCTTTTTCTTCTTTTTTTTTAATGTTTTGCATATTTGTTGGGTCAGTAGCACCTTCTTTGTCCAGGTATAAATTAAGCTTTTTATGGTGGCAAATTGCAAGGGTTTTACTACTTTTGTACAAGGCAGCTAATGCAAGGTTTGTTTACTTCCACTTAAAGCTTGAATTGATATCTTTACCCTAATTTTGGTTGAAATGTATGATGGGTATGCTTGTGAAAGAAAAGCATAATCAATTTGAAGGAGATATTCATAACTATATCGAGCATATTTACAATTTTTTAATTGCTATATATTATTACTAAGCATGTTATCAGAATCTTATCTTTTTATTTGTTTAGTGTTTCAGATTCTTATATTGTTACTATTTACATTTAATAGTATGTTATTGAATTCTTATATTGTTACTACATATGATATCTTTGGTTATTTAGTGTTATTATATTGTACTTATTTTCTCTTTACCATTAAAGTACTATTAAATGTAGTTTTTGAAAGTACTTTTTGCATTTACTTTTAACATCTTTTTATTTGTGATTGGGTTTAGCTATAGATATTGCCTGATAATATATACTATTTTTTAAGTTTTTTTTATTATGTTACCCTTATATTTTCTTCTACCATGTTGCTAGTTTAAATTTAATACATGATTATTTTTTTCATTTTTATATAATCTTCTCTATAATGGCTTTTATATTTCATTTACTTTATTATTTTGTTATATTATTACAGACTCTAATTATCATTATTTGACATAGCTATAATAGTATAAGAATAATATTCAAATAAGCACTTAAAATTTCACTACTAGAATAGATAAGCTCTTATTATTTGATCCGTTCAACTAATTAAATTAAAGTAAATATGATAAGTGGATGATATACAGCATTAACAATATTTTCAAAGCTTATGATATAATTTATATTTTGATAAATTATTATTTCATCATATATAAAATATAAATTAAGTTTTTAATGTTTAGTTAAATTACTAAAGGAATATTAAAAAATGAAATTGACAATTAAAGTTTTTTGCTTTATAATAATTATTTAATTACAATTTTATCCTTTTTATTTTTAGTATTAAATTCAGGTTTGGGTTCGATTTAGTCTTAGGTTTAGCTCATTCCAAGTTCAAGTTTTTTTAGGTTGGGTTTATTTCAAGTTTAGGTTTTTTCAAATTTGGATTCTTTCATGTTCGAGCTATTTCAGATTTAGGCCATTTTAGGTTCGAGTTTTCTCAGGTTCAAAATTTTTTTTTTGGTCAAATCGAGTTTGAATTTTTTGGGGGGGGTTTTAGGTTCGGATTCATTTTACCACCTTTACATAGACTACCATGCCCGAACTAAAAGCCTACTAGAGTTGATCCAAGATCAAATTGGCTTCAACTTAATTTAAAAGCCAAAAGCTCGAATTTGAAGAAATTCAAACACAAAAAGCTCCAAATTGACATGACTTAAAACCTGAAAAGATTGAAACCCTAACTCAAGATAATCCAATCTAAAACCTGTAAAGCCTTAATTTTAAATTGAAAACCCAAACCATAGTTATCTGATTTTATTTAAAATAAAAGAAAAAATCAATAAGTTACAAAAATTTTTCATAAATAAAATACTTAATTTACTAAAAGGATTTTATAATTATTATACAATTATATTAATAATGAATTATCATTAAAAGTAATTAATAGTGAATCTTTAAATTAGATTATGAAAAAAAATTATTTGAAACATATCAAATATTAGTCAAATAATTTTTAGTCCTATCATTATTATATATATAACAATTAATCATAACAAAATAGTATTATTAATTTAAAATTTGATCTATCATAAAATAAACATGTACAATATTTAATTATACTTATTCCACATTTAAAATTTAATTTTAATAAAATGACAACCGAATGTACAAAAAGGATACTATAATTTCAATATATTATTAAACTTGATGTTTTGCGTAATAATAATAAAATTATTAACAAATTTAATTTTAAATTATATTTCTCTTAATGTTTCAAATAAATAAAATGTTAAATTTACATGAAAATAAAGATATTATCTTGTAAATCTAAATATAAAAATTAAAAAAAATAAATATTAAATTAAACAATATAACATTCAAACAAAATATATTTAAATACTACTACAGCGTGCCTCTACTCGATCACTCAGATGATGGAATGCGCATGACTTAAATATAAGCTTTTATGTATCCCTTGATCGGGATTTGAAGTAGGCATGATGAGGTAAAAGTAGACAGGAGATCGTCGAATAAATCATTTGTCCAACTAGTTTTGGATGGCCACCATGAAGTGGCTAAGACTTAGAGTTGCCACCAATCATTTGGGATAGCATGATTAAATGCCTATTGAAACTAACATTCCAGTTACGAAACTCGAAACATCAATTTCATGGTCTACGTATTTGTCAGTTGGGTTTAAGAGTTGGTTACTCATGGGGAAGCCGTGCTTGAAAATCAGTACCATTTAGTCATGTCTTACATTAGTTTCAGTTTTCTCAATTTTAACTTGTCATTATTTTGATATAATACCCTTTTATGCATGAATTTATATGAAATAGTATCTTCGGGTTTCAATGAAAATTTTGATCCCATAGGCATCTCGAAAAAGTGGAAACATAGAAATTTTCAACAAAAACGATTTGCAAATTTCTTATTGAAAATAACATATTTTGTGTCAAGCACTAGAGGGATACCTACATTCATAATTTTTTAAAACAATTTAGAAATATAAATGCATGATGAATCATCATAAAAAGAAATGTGTTACTAAAATGAAAAAAATGAAATAATTTCACAAAAAATAAATCACACAAGACAATAAAAAAAAAGAAAGGACGATTGGAATGTATCTTTTAATTGCCCTTGATTATCGAGGAATAACCAAAATGATAATTTTAAGATATGTTTGGACTTAATGGTCACTTGAGGCATGAGAAAAAGTATTTGATTATAAAGGTTTGAGGAGGTCCGAGAGAGAAAATTTAAACTTTGAGTGAAGTTTGAAATGCAAGGTTGGAATATCCCTTTGGAAAATGGGGTTAAAGTATCCCCAATGACAAAAAATTTATAATTTATTGAGAATGGAGTGCTTTTAGTGAAAATGTGGATTTTGGATGGTAATTAAGGTAAACGGCAAAATTAACATTTTTTAGCCTTTGATCCATGCCTAGTCGAACTCATGTTAGGACACATGACTCCATAAGGAGAATTAATCAAATTTTCTTCGAGGCATTGAATACCTAAGATGTGATTCAAGAAAGTTTCATCAATTATGCCTAAGGTTCGAAAATAGGGGGTAACATTTCATTGTTTGCCTTCTCAAATCTGTTCTACACTAATCTTAAGGCTTCAGAGGGCAAATGAGATGCTATTAGGAAGGTAACTCAACAGGATTAATATAAAAATATTTCAAAAGTACTAGAAAATCATTTTCTACAAGGAATTAATTTTTAAAGTTGGGTCCAATTCAGCATTGTCAGCATATGCAAGGAAAAAGGTGTCGTGGACTTTAAAAAATCATCTAGATTCATTCAGAATCATTATATCACAAAAATACCTTTCTAGAAAGAAAATTTCATAAACCTTTTAGGAAAAATATTTAAAAAAAAAAACCAAGAATGTCATTTGATGGGCCAAATTGATCCAAACAAAATTTAAGTTACTGATTTTAGGGGTTTTGGACAGCAAAGGTTCAAAAAATCATAACTCCCTTACTCGAGCACATCTATGGGCAAATGAGGTAATGTTGGAAAATTAATTTGATGCCTTTTAAGGTAAAAATATTAGAATATTCCAAAAAAATCATCTAGGGTTCAAAATCAATTTTTAAATTCGAAGTTGCAATGCTAAAGGCACCAAAACAGGGGAGTTTTTGGTTTTCGGGTGTCCTATTACTAGACTCAGGTCACAGGCATTCAAATGTCCATGACAAGGAGGAGAGTCGTGACAGTGGTCTCATAATCTCATTCACACAATTGTAGAGTAGTTTGGGACAGTGTGATAACTTGTTAGACATATCACCTATAGGGGACATTATAACAAGATTAAGGCACAATACAACTTAGGATAAATTTAAAAGAGACATTTTTTTTGAAAAACCTAGGTAATTAGCCTCATCTAACCTTTAGTCTTAAACATGGAGAGTTTTACTTTCCTCAGGATCGGAAAGCTAATTAGTGAAAACATTAAGTCTAAGTTAACATCCATTTCTCAAAGGTAACATAGACTTAACTTGGGGGTTTTTTGAAAATGGATTTTTGCAAACAATCATAGAGGCATTTGAACAAATATATGACAAATTAAATATAGTGGAAACATCAAACATGGATGTACATTCTAAATAGCACTGTAAATCAACATCTAATCAATCCAAATATGCTAGAAATGCAATCAAGTTCATGGTTATTCTCAAAACATTCTTGGATGAACATTTAAACATAAAATGATCATGTGGAAATGAATCAGGCATAATAAAAATGCATGAAGAGAGGCTGTTACGATGGCAAAGTGAAACATGGCACTTTTAGTCATCCAAATAGCATCAGAACATCAAGAGTCATAGAAATCTTAGAACTACCACAACCAATGCCACAATAATGTATAAGGCATGAGGGTTCTAACAAGGTCATAGTAACATGGATGGCTAACTAAGATAAATGCAAATGATATAAAAACAAAAAATAAATGGATAACGGATGGAAAGTTTACCAAGAAGCCCTAAACTTTAGCCTTGCCTTCAAGCAGAAAATAACTTTAGCTTTAAGCTCACTTTATTCCATCTATTTGCTATTGTTTAGCAAGAAAGGAATGAAAAAAAAAAAGGAGATTTTTGGTTATGGTATCAATGAAAGGGAGTTTAAAGGGTGAAATGAGAGGTTTTGGAAGAGTTTGGGGAAGAGCTAAGAGGAAGCTACGGGAATAGTCAAATGGAGGGTGCTTTAGAGGCCAAGGTGATGATATTGTTGTTAAAAATCTTAGCTGAGCATGAAAACATCTTATATATAGAGATCAATCTTAGCAACCAAATTAGCTTAGTAATATAGGCATTTAGGACTTTTGCATGTACAATATGGTGACTCATTGTACCAAAAAGCAAGCTTTCAGCTTTTTATTAGCTAATGTATAGCCTTGGTAGCAAAAAGAGACCATGCATGAGCTAACATAATGAGCAAGGTCTAACTTGCCCTTTATTAATCCACATTATAGCATGAAATGCCTTTTTGCCAAGCTTAATAGACCATTCAAAAAAATGCTAAAATCCAATGCTTAAGGCCTAGAATAAAATTCACATGATTTTAGTGGAGTTATGATTAAAGTAGATTGATTTTTGGAGCCAAAATCATGACCAAGTTTGTTTTAAAACAACGAGGCAAATGGGTAAAGAATATCATGAACTAGGCAAAATATACAAGTTATATTGATACATTCATGTTGTATCGGTACATCTAGGCAAACACCCAAAATATATTATTACAATAAAGATTGTATCGATACATTTTCAGAATGTACGGATACATTTTGGCCAAAGTCAAATTTTAGCTATGACGTAGCCCTGTATCGATACAGTTGGTTCATGTTTGATACATTAACTTATGTATGGATACATTTCCCTTTTGTATCGATACAAACAATGAAATTTTGAATTTTAATGACATATAGGCCTTGTATCAAAACATGTATGCAAAAATATGGATTTTTTATACTTTTGACTCTTCAAACACCTCACTTTAATCGAAAATGGTAGGGGACTAATGCATGCTCATCTGAATGACTCTAATGGTGCCTTTGGTGATGGCTTTTCATGCCTTGAATATTAGGCCAGACAAAATGGGATGTCTACAGCTGCTATTCTTTGATCGTTGATAAGTATCAAGAATAGGGCAAAGACAAATAAACACCATTTTATCTGGGGTGGACTGACCATTAAATGCCTACAAAATGGATTTTAATTAATATTGTGCCATGATAGGTATGATATATTGGTGATAATTTTGATTGGTACAAAATAAACTAAAAGGGTTTTTAAAGGTTTGACCTTCTACTAAGCTTTGGGTTTTTCAAAGCTTGACCTGCTTAAAGAAGTGCCAACTGATGTGGACTTAGACTCAACAAGTGTCTAGTCCTTTGTAGACAAACTTAATAGGCATCCACTTTTTATGAATAGACTCAATAGGTACCTAGCTCTTTGTGGACAGACTTGATAAGTGCCCAACTCCTTATGGACTTACTCTATAGGCATCCAGCTCTTTATGGATTGACTCGATAGGTGTCTAGCTCTTTATAAAATGACTCTATAGGCATCTAGCCCTGTGGACTAACTTAATAGGCATCTAGTTTTTTATAAACTAACCCAATAAATGTCCAACTCTTTGTAGACTAACTCGATAGATGTCTAGCTCTTTGTGGACTGACTCGATTGGTGTCTAACTTTTTGTTAATTGAAAAGATGGGTGTCTAGCTGTTTATGGACTAAGAAGATAGGTGTCTAGCTCTTTATGAAATAAGTCAAATTGAGTTTAAATATGTTACCTGGATAGCTGTTTCAACTTTGTAAGCTCATAGGGTCTAGAGTTCTTACCTGGAGTTCCTTGAGGGTTTTGGGAAGTAAGAATATGTACCTAAAGTTCTTTACTAGTTTAGGACATTTAGAGCCAGGAATCCTACCTAAAAGATTATTAATTGTTTCATGAATGATGCATGGGATGCAAATGCATGTTTAAGTGACGGAGCACAATGGTTTAGAAGTCTAATTTGATGAATGACCATGGTATGGTGCCATGGATTGCTTTCATTTGAGGATTCCATCGGTAGTGGTTCACTAATCTTACTCTTGACAACCAGAGCTTTGGGTGGTTCAAATTGTGTTAGAAGGTATGGGTAGATTGTAACTTATGGTGGAAGGTTCTTAAGCTTGATTGGCCCGAGTTTGGGATTATTTGGACTAAGTTTGCTTTTAAGCTTGATGGATTTTTTTTAATTTATCTTAAAGAATTATTTTCTTTTGGTGTTGACTCTAGGGATTAGAAATGGATTCTTTGGCTTTTACCTTTCAACTATGGTTTGTTTGGAAGAAAGTTCTGAGCATGTTTTCAAAATAGAAATGTCTAAGGGTAAGACTGACTATAGTTCCTGAGTTTATTCTTAACTTTTAGATGTGAAAATATTTTCGTATAAAATTTAGTCTTCTTTGAAGTAATACTAGGAAATCCTATTATCAATTTCTACATTTATCAAGTATTATCAACTAAATGGTAAGCATGATGCAACATGAAAAATAAGTGTGACAAAGAAGAATTGAAAGAAAACAAGTAATTACATTTTACTCAAAAAAGAGAAAAGTACAACTTATAAATTTTGAGATATACAAAAAGAGTGTTAAGGTAGTTTTTTTTAGCAATTGGTGCCCCTAATTCTAGCTACATGAATATTTTGTTGAGTACTTTTACAGACTTTTCTGGAATGATCAATCCTTCCAGTATCAGCTGATCCTTTGAGGAACCCTTCGATTTCTCATGAAAAGATAGTTGCCTTGAGCTTAGGTGGACATTACCTTTTTCTCTCTGGGTCCAATAGGATAAAAGTGGAGTGTAGTAAACTAGGTTAGGGTAGGACAGATAGGTCAGGTTATAACTTGGTGTTTCAATCAAGGTAGGGTAGAAGAATTAGGTTTAATGGCTGTGTTTAGTGAGGTTTGGCTAAGAGTAAGCTTTGGTTATTTAAACTACCTTTTTCAGTTTTTCAATTTTTACCTAAAGTTTGTTTTTTTCTAAGGTTATGGGACACCATCTTGGGTTTTCATCATTTTCAAGGATAATACTTCTTTACGAAATCTGAGTTGATAGGGTTAGGCAAGTCATCGCATCTATTTTGACTAGGATCAGGGCTTTACTAAGAAAGACTTATTTCACTACACTCTTTCGCAGTTTGAGGTCTATTTCTCTCGTACATCTTTATGGATTGGGAGGATCTTTTTGAACACCGAGTTACCTTTTCAAAACTAACAAGGATAGACTTTCTTATAGTAAGCTCTCATCATATGCTTTTGGTAAATTTGCCCATAACTGATAGCTTTTACTCTTCTCACATCAATGAGATTAAGTTGCTCATATTAATCTTTGACTCATTCAACTTCTTCGAGCTATGATTCCATTAAGACCCTCAGTAAGGTGCTCTCAACATCAATAGGTAGAATAGCTTCCATTCCATAGACCAGGGAAAATAAGATAGCACCCGTAGAAGTCCAAACCACTATGTGGTAGGCATGTAACATAAATAGTAGCTTTTGTGCTAGCCTTTGTATGTTTTAGCCATTTTCTTGACTATTTTCTTAATGTTCCTATTTGCTGCTTCGACTGCCCCATTTGTTTTAGAAAGGGATGGCACTGAGTTGTGATGTTGGATTTTAAGCTAAAAATAAACTAGTTACATCATCTTATTTTTCAAGTTGTTTGCATTATCTATGATGATTTGTTTAAGAAGCTGATTCATACAAATGATGTCTCTTTTTACAAATTTGTACATAATAAATTTGATGACTTTGGCATAAGAAGCCGCTTTTACCTATTTGGTGAAATAATACCAAAAGAAACAGTGCTTGTTAGAGGCCTTAGGGGTAATAGGTCTTATCATATCCATGCCTCACATCAATCATGGCTACGAGACTGTCGTAACATGTAGAAATGATAGTGAAACATGAAGTTTGTCCACATAAATTTGGCACTTATGGCATTTTTAAGTGTATGGATGTGATCTCTTTCAATGGTTGACCAATAGCAGTCCGATCTTATGGTTTATTTTACCATTCAATATCCTTTGACATGCATGCTATAAATTCCCTCATGAACTTCTTGCAAAATTCTCTTAGCTTTAAAAACATCTACACATTTAGCAATACCTGATTTTGGCCTTTCTTATATAAAATCCTATCCTCTAAAGTGAAACTCATAGGCTTTCCTAGACATTTTTTTTTCAATTTTAGTACCATGTTTGGGGTACTATTAGTCTCAAACGCATAATAGAATGTCATGTTACCATGGTAATCCATCCTTTTCTTCCTCTATGCTATGATAGTGTGCTAGAGTTTCATGGGTGCTCATCTGAATAGGGGTGACCTCTAACTCTTGGTTTACCTTGAACATTAACGCCAACATTGCTAAAGTGTCGACCGTTTGGTTTTCTTTTTGAAGTAAATGTTAGAAGCTGATTTCATCAAATTCTTGTCTTAGTTTAGAGATTAGCTTCTCGTATTGGACTAGCTTAACATCTTAAGTTTCCCATTCCTTTCGAGCTGGTAAATTACTAGGGCAGAGTCCCTAAAATCTCATAAAGTTTTAATACCCCTTTAAATGGTGACTTGGAGTCCTATGACACATGCCTCGTATTCAACTTTGTTGTGTGTAAAGACAAAGGTCAATCTAGCAATGGGGGGATAATAGTTTTCATCAGGTAGGATCAAAATTACCCTGATTCCATGCCTAATGCATTTAAAACTCCATAAAAAATGTCTTCCAAAACTGTCTAAAGTCAGAGGTGTCTTCTCCCCAAAATATGCATATTAGATTCTCATCTGGGAACTTAAATTCTAATGGCTCGTAATCAGCAACCATTTGGCTGGCTAAGAAGTCAACTATCACACTGCCCTTAATGGATTTCTAGTTCACATATGTTATATCATACTTGGAGTGTAAGACTTGCCACCTAGCTAATCCTTTTGATAAGGTAGGGCTTACATAAATATTTAATGAGGTCAAGTTTGGTGATTAGCCATATGGTATGGTACAATTTGTATTGCCTTAAGCTCTGAGCTGTCCATGCTAGAGCACAACAACATAGCTTCTTAACTGTTGAGTAGTTATTTTTGCACTCCATGAACTTTTTAATCAGATAATAGATAGCTCATTCTTTCTTACCTGGCACGTCATGTTAGCCTAATACATAGCACATAGACTTGTTAAAAACTAATATATACAAGATTAAAGGCTGATTGAGCACCAGTGGTACAAGTATTGGCTAAATAAAATGAACAAGTGTGTAACCATGATGAGAAATAGATAAGTGATCACTATTAATAATATAAGACAAAGAATTGGTAGTTTTATAAAGGATACCCTTGATAGATGAAATATTATTAAAGAGCATTCTTTAGCAAAAGAATGGATATTCATACATGGTGTAGGTGTTGATCTTGTGAATCTTCAAGATACAAGTATTTATAAAAGTTCACCATGTAGCATGGGAAATTAACATAGCTATGTTAGTAATTTAGGGATGAGGTATAAGCCTATAATATTAAATCACCCATGATGGAAACTCGACTCAACACTTGGTATAACGTCAACTCTTGAGTTCAATGAGACAAAGTACATTATCTGTATATGGCTGCAAGCACTATAATATTATATAATATATCATACTAAGTAAAGTGCTAGGTAACCGTAATGATAAGGGAATGGTGAGTATATATACTCTTAATAGACCCATAACATAAATATGTTAGAGTGTTATAGTTATGGGAACACTCTCGATGGGATCTACTTATATGAGTGTGAAGTGTGGCTACTTCTAGGAGCTTAAAGGCTTGGCTCTAACAGCACTTATGAAAAGAAGACACAGACACTTGGCCATAATAGTGTCCCCGGATATTATGCATTAACTGGTGTTGAAATCTTTATGTGAAATGTGTTCGGTTAACCAAATGGAATAGCTGGTTCAAAGCATAGTCTACCATGCAATTTTGGTTAACTTTAGCATGTTTTCACTAAGTGAAGTTTCAATCGTAAGACACTTTTATTTATGCAATAGATTTCCAAAATTATCAAATTTTGGTTTATTTTGAAATTGGTGGGGATTGTTGGAACATTTTAAAAATAATGAAAGGTCATGCCTTCAATAATCGTAAAGTAATGTCTCTTAATTATTTAATTAAGAGTAATGTCTATTGATTATTTTCTAAATGGTGTGACTATCCAAATGGACACGTATTTGAAAAAGTTATGCCTACATCAAGAGGTATTTCTTTGCCTATAAATAGAACCCTCTCATTTGGAAAATGTAGATAGAAAATTATATAGCAAGTTACAAATAGAATTTTGATAGTTTTGCTATACACTGCTTTGTGCATAGTAGATTGATGTTGTCAATGCAAAATGCCGTTAATCGTAGGGCTTTATTGTTTCCTCGAGGTTTATACACTGATAACTTTTTTGTATACCTTATTAATAGTAGGGGTGAATAAAACCTTAAAGAAAGTGACACTGCTACACGCCTTGAAGCCTTCATTAATTTCTCGTGTTTGTCGGTTCCCCACATACTAACAAACACAACCCATAATTTCAAAATATATTGTTAAACATCTTCAGCTTGTTGGGATAGAACCCATGCCTATGATAGTAAGGGTGGGTTCATAAGTAAGTGAACCAACTCCTAAAGGCAATACTGCAACTAAATTTAAACACAATTTTTAGAAATTGAATTAAACAAAATTATAACAATTAGCAAACAAAAAATAGGAATAAAAGTATGGTTTTATCGAATAAAAAGACTTGAAATTGAAAGATTAAATCAAGGTTTGGAACCTTTGACCTTAAGACATTTATTGCTTACTTCAAGTGTGCTCGACAGATTTCATAACACATCTCCAAGGTCTCCTCGACCTTATCGCAGTTGATGGCACTTACAATAGCAACTCAATGAACCAAAAGGTGATGATAATCTCTCTTATGGGAATTGACTCTTTCTTAAATGCAGAAAAGAAAAGCAACAGCAGAGGAAAAATGAAATTAAAGGTAAAATGGTAATTATAGTCTCTTTATTAATAATTCTTATAATTGTTATTTCCTTCTTCTGAATTATTTTTCTTGCTTTTACATTTTTTTAATAATTATTTTTATATTTTACTTTTTTGGAACTTTTATGTTATAGCAAAAAAAAAAAAAAGAAAAAAATATGTGTTCGGCATTGAGAACTTGCCATACTGGTGGTACCCTGGGAACTCGTCATCTAGTATGCTGAGTTCGCAGCATACCTCCTTCTTGCCACATCTCATGGCGAGTTTTCAGTTTAAAATAAAATTTATCACACTTCGAGAATTAATTTCAGAACAACATAAAACGGGAAATAAAAAAATTTACATTATTTGTATAAAAAAGCCACTAATATATATACCAAATACATAAGCTTTAAACTTTCAATGTGGGATTCTCTATCACCCATCAACACCAATTTTCTATTCTTTTTCAAATGGGCATCTGGAGAATAATTTCTTATTCACCATAGATATCAATTGTGTACTTTATCCTTATGCTATGTATCCATGTATAATAACTTATGTATTCATATACGTATTTTATATTATACACTTTTAATTTAACATTAATATCCAACACAAAATATTTATGGTGAAAATACTTCTTATTTTATAGGAAAAACTAGCTTCTTAACTTGACAAAAAAATCGCCATGTATCATCCAATATATAAATGTCAAAGCCTTTGACTGAAAAAAGGAATTGTACGATGTAGATGCCTATAATATTGGCATGTAGACAATTTTGAAAAACCTTCTTGTGTCATCTAATAAAAGAATTTTATTTTATTTGAATTACAATATAAAAATCAATTAATTACATTTATTGCTATTACTATTCAGCATTAGTCACTTTCAATTAGCATTCATATAAGGTAAATTGTGTCTATTAATAAATATATTTGATGTGATTTTGTATCTTTTTAGTTTAAAAAATTAATTTATTTAGAAAAATCAATCATAAAATAAATTGATTTGACTGCTTATAAATTTTTTTAAATTTAGAGATATGTAATTATTTTATAATTTAATTTATTTAAAAAAAATATTTTAAGAAACAACTCTTAATTTCTCACCCTCAAATTACATTAAAAATAATTATAATTTTATGTGTAGAAATTATTTTTAATTTCTATAACCTTATATCATAAAAGAAAACCATGGCGAGACAACAAATTAATGAAATTTTATTGCAATTATTGAAACCACTGCGTGGGACGTACCAAAAACTAGTAACAAAAAAAATATCAATAGTCTCGAATTGATTAAAATTAATGTGGAATTGCCTTTGTTAGTTACAGGCTTATTTTCATTTTGGGCACATGCTGTTTGGTACAACCAAAACCAAATCAATAATAATAATAATAATAATAAACGAAAACAGTTGTACTAAGATGGACATTAAATAGACTTGCAATGTTAGAGACTAAACTATGACGTGAATACAATGAGAAAAAAATAATTAAAATATGATAAGATATAAAAAATAATATAATATGATAAGAATATTAGAATATTTTAAAATTTATATAATATGAATTATTAAAGTATAAAAAATTATATTAAATAAAATATTTTAAACATAATTATAATATAACAAAATACACAAATACAACATGAATAAACAAGTTGTCAATAAACTTTTAAATGCAGCTCTATCATTTTTACAATTGTTACTAGCCATTTTAATAAATCATTGTCTTGGAATATTTTTCTTTACATCCAATGGTAATGTAAGCAACTCTACTATTATAATCACCAAATGATTTAAATATCTCTTTCAAAAAAAAATCTCTTGCCCTTTTAGGGAAAGGAAAAAAAATTTCCTTTTACAATTTGGATTAAATAAAATTTTTGATAAATAAAATAATATTTAATTTAAGTTTTTGATAATAATAATAATAATAATATTCTAAAATCAAAATAATTGCACGAAGATGGACTCAGCTTCAGCATTTTTACGGCTGTTAATGGCCATTTTAACAAACCATTGTCTTTTAATATTTTCTTTACATCCAATCTTAACGTAAACAACTATTATAAACCAATGGATTTACACTTCTCTCTTTCAAAAAATATTTTTTTCCCATTTGGGGAAAGAAATGCAATTTGCACACATGTAATTGATATAATAAGTGAATTGTTGTCTTTTTGTGCCCAAAAAAAAAAAAAACTAGTACACCAACCTATTTGTAAGTATTGGCTAGCTTATTATGATATTATATTTATTATTTCTAGTAAATTAATATTTTTAAAAGAATAAAATATATGTAGTTAAAATTCAAGTCAATCTTTTAAAGTGATTTAAATTTGATTATTTTGAATTCATATCACTATGAGTTTGAGTTCTGGCCAATTTCAAATTCAGATTAAATAAATTTAAATTATTGAGTCAATTTACATCACTTTAGATCAAAATCGATTTTACTTTTCTTTTAAGAAAATGTCATCCAACAAAGCAAGGGAAGTGACAAAGGGAACAATGAAAAGTTGAATTTCCAAAAGTTAGTGTACCGGTTTGTT
>JBBYHL010000014.1:2794315-2827369 GCA_038381835.1 Adansonia madagascariensis | reverse complement strand
GCAGTTGGTATTCTTGTTTCTGCTTTCCAATCTATACTACAATCCAAACAACTAATAGCCAGCCTCGTATACCAGATATAAAGATCAGAGGGTTTTTGATAGATAGCAAGCACATTGGCGGTTACGTTCTAGCACATTGGCGAGCACTAGCACTAGCACTACTAGCAGTCTATTACGATCTAGACTATTAGATTGAATTTGGCAGCCATTAAAACTCTACTATGTTCATATGTTTGTTATGTGTTATGCAATAATATTTTACTTTTCTACAAATCGCAAAACTTTATACATTTGCAACCAATATGTAATTTTGTTTCTTTGCAACTTGATCCATATGCTCTCTCCCATTGCCACAAATTCAAGTTTCACCAATACCAATTGGAAAGTAGATTAAATTAAAAATTTAAAGTTATATATTTTACAATTTCTTTCTAAATTTTTGAATACAAATTAATGACAACTTTATAATATTTGAAAATTTTGCTTCCTTAAACTATTTAAATTCATAGATATATATAATTATTCAAGAAATTATATAATTAAACTCTCAAAAATAAAAGAATCTAGTAAATTCAAATTAATTTATTTAAAATATTTGGGGGAAAAATAATTAAACATTGATAAAAAGATATTTGGAGAAAGTTGAAAAGGTTAATAAATAAAATAAAATAAAATAAAATGCTTTCTAGATAAACATTCAAAATTAAAATTGCTGTACTAGCATTACATGATACACATGAAATATGAACCACTATATTTATTAAATAAAACTCATCTACTTTTTTTATACTTTTTTCTTTTTATATGTTTTTTAATTTTATACCATTTAATTGTAAGTTATTTAATAAACCAAATTGATCATTAAGAAAAAAATAATGAAATCGATTGAAGTGATTATGATGTATGTAAAGAGAAGGATATTATCTATTTTAAATATTCTTTCTTGTATTCTCTTTTAAATATTACCAATTAAATGATAGTAAATTTAGTAAGTATGCTTGAGTAGAATATTGTTGTTGCTTTTTTAGTAAAAAATGCAATATTATATATATTTATACTAATAATTAAAAATCTTACTAAATTTGAAAATAAAATGCCAAATGTAATGAATTAAATTAATTCAAACACAATATAGAAAGAAGATATTCAAATTAATTTACTTTGTAATTGAAACTATGAACTTTTATTGTTTAAGGCAAATTGAATTTATAAGGATATATAAAATTAATTTGGTTAAGCCTTTATTTTTAAATAAATAAAAATTAATTAGTCACAAAATTATTTTGAAATTGAGTAAAAGGTAAGTAAGATAGAAACTAAAAACAAAATGATGTTACATTAAAAGAAAGAAATTTTAATTTATAATTCAATTAGATTTCCATTACATTTATACATATTTTCGTCGGACTGTTGACAAATTATACAATAACATTTTAACTTTTATCTTTTTTTTCTTCCTTGAAACCTAAATTATAACAAAAAGGAGTAATCTCTTAACGTAACAAAAAGGTTTGTTTTCTATGAATTAGCCTTGTAAGTTCTCTTGATTTTAAAGTTTTTGCAATGCTCTCTATCATCCCATGGACTTCTTGCATCGTTCTGCCTAATTTCCACAGTTCCTTTGGTATCATCGTAAGATACTTTAATCATATAATAATTTTTTTTTTTGTAAATTACTTAATTCCACAAAGCCACAAATTTTCAAACTAATAGATTTATTATTCAAAGGTAAAGCGAACTTACTATCTACAACTGCCTAATTTTCTATCTTGCGTTAAAAAAAATTAGAAAATTTTCAATTCAGCATATAAGTTAACTAACATTACCCATATAATGCAATATAATCATATATAACTAAATAATAAAATTATTATATATGGACAATGTTAACAAATCCATAGGTAAGTGGCGGAATTCACAATTCCTTTATTATAGATTGATTATCACCCTTCACACGAAAAGCATCATCTTCTATTTTAGTTTCAACTGAAGATACGACTTTCTTCTCATGGCAGGAACCTTCAGCTTTGACCTGGCTGTAAATAGGTTTATTTCATTAAACCTTGCCAAAAATCCCATACAATCCATATAGTGCTATATCAATCTTAGAAAAAATAAGCAACATAAAAAATATTAAACAAATAAGCAAATAAACAAATCGTTTCATGCTTGGACAAATAAATGAAATGAATGTAATGTAAATAAAAACGAAAAAACAAAATATAGGAAAATTTAAAAGAATTACCTTCAAACATGGTTTTTAGGGTTTGTAAGAACTCTTGTTTATAATTGTCCAATACATAGTAAAAGTTAAGTTAATTAAAAATGTATATGGTAATAAAATCTAAATTAAATCATATAAAAAATAATTAAACGTATGAATCATAACAATTATTTTAAAATTTAAATCAAATCAAATTCAAATAATTAAATGTATGATTCATGACAATGATTTAAGTAAAATCTACTATCAAAAAATTAAAATATCCATGTGAGATAATTACTTCTTTTTTTTTTTTGGTCGAAGGTTTTAGTTTTTATATATTTACATAAGATTCGATATGTTAGCATTTATTGAGACACAACATAATGACTCAGATTTTAGCACCTAGCATACATTAGTATAAAAAATCTTCATTTTCAATATATAAAAAAATAATTTATATTTCATTCTCTTTAGAAATACCAAAAACAAGATTCATATTTGGACATATATTAAATCAAAATTAAATTCTTCACACTTTTAAGCTATTAACAATGTAAAAACTCCTTTTGAACCATAATTTTCTTTAACAAATTCTTCTAGCTTTCAAAATTTATTTGGACAAGATTGCCCCATTCTAGCCTTGAAAAAGTGTTTTTTTTCGGTTAACTTCTCATCCAAAAACAATTTCCATTATTTTACTCCAAATGTTTATCTAATCAAAAGTCAAAGAACTTAATAACAAAGGTACCCTAGACAAATATTTTCTAGTATCGAAAGTAATGAACATGCTTTATTTAAAGATTGGGAAAGAAAAAAAAAAAGGAGTGTTAGGTTTTTTTTTTCAAAATTCTTTGGGTTTGTTTTGATATTTTCGATTTTTTTTGGCAATTTTTGAATTTTTTGACTAGGTTGGAGTTTCTAATACTAAAATACGACGATACACGATCGTTCTTCGGAGTTTATACATACGCAGTGGTGCAATACTAGATTTTGAAGAACATCAGCGGTCTGAAACCCTAAAGCTATCTAGAAAGAAAAGTAGGCTGAGAGAGAAATTCGATTGGAAAAAAAAAGAGGTAAAAATCTATTCTAAATTTTGTTAACAGGTGGATTAAGATCACGGGTTTGCATATTACTTACTCGCATGAAAGTTTAATTTTATTATTTTGTTGGCTCTGCCAGCTGGTTGAATGGTAGTCATGGGATTAATTAGACCTGCTCGTGGGTCGGGCCATATCGAATTTAGGTCGAGTTTGAACATGGTATTAACATTAAATATATTTCTCCAAGCCCGTTCATATTTGTAAATAGATAGTTTAAGTCCGTTTAGTAGACCTGCTCAAGAGCCGGGCTACCCGCCTAAGCCCGAAGGTCCGCCCAAAATTTGAGAGGGTTTGGACAAATATAATAAGCCCAAAAAGTGGGCTTGGATAAAAAAATAGGCCTGATTAAAAAATGGGTTGGGCCTTGGGCTTGATTTTCAAAGTTCAATCCCGGCCCGGTCCATTTTACTATTATATTATATATATTTATTTTATATTTTATGTATTATGTAATTTTTATCATATAAACAATACATATATATATAAAATATTATAGTATAAACTTTAAAAGTTAAGTTAAATTATATATATTTATAAACTTAATAAAAAAATTATTAAATTAATAAAAATTAAATTAAAAAATATATATTTAAAAAAAATAAATTATAAAAAAATATAATATGGGCGGGCCTAAACGAGCTTGGACTATATATTTACAAATATGGGCGGGCTTGGGCAACATTTGAGGCTCATATTTCGGGCCGAGCCGAGCTTGGGCAAGCATATTTAATATTAATATCATGCTTAAGCCCAGTCTGAATCCGACCCGGCCCACGAGCAGGTCTACCATTTAGGCCCTGCTTATATTATATTTTTTTATAATTTATTTTTTAAAAAAAATATTTTTTTTAAATTTAAATTTTATTAATTTAATAATTTTCTTTTATTATGTTTATAAAAATAAATAATTTAATTTAACTTTTAAAGTTTACACTATAATACTATATATGTATCGTTTATATGATAAAAATTATATAATACATAAAATATAAAATAAATATATATAATGTAATAGTAAAATGGGTCGGGCCGGGCCAGCTCGGGCTTTGAAAGTTAAACCTAAAGCCCGGCCCATTTTTTAATCAGACCTGTTTTGTTTGTCCAAGCCTATTTTTCGAGCCTATTATGTTTGTCCAAACCCTTTCAAATATCAGGCGGACCTTCAATCTTGGGCGGGTAGCCCGACCTTGAGCAAGTCTAGGATTGACGTCATGATGACATTACCAATGATTTTTTTTCCTTAAAAATGTTTTATTTACTTTCAGATTTATTTTATATATAGTTATTAATAGATCTCGTTTTTTTTTTTGGTTTTTAGGTTTAATTTAATATTATTCTATGATTAATTATTTTGATTTTAAGTCAATTTTTTATTTTGATTAATAAATTTCAAGATAATAAATAAATTAGGATAAGATGATTTAGATTTAAATTAAATTAAGACCATTCAGTTTAAATGCAATTTAGGATAATATGGGATTAATTAGGTATTATCTTAGATAGGCATTTTGGGAGGTGTCGATCATTCCTCAAACATAACCGAATTTTCGAACCTCGTTTTGGTAAGCAGACAAGGACCTATTCTTTTTAATGCCTTGATCAAGCTTAGAATTACATTAAAAGAGGATAGATCATATAGGTAACTAATTACACTTAGATAAAAATAATTAGTGGTAACTCCATAAATTAAATCTAATGTGCTAAATTCGTATTTGGTACATAATATAATCCACCATGCATGGGAATAATTATTGAATATTTTGGAAGTTAGCTTTTTGGACATGCATGTGTTATAATTGGCCAAACATCAATGCATGTAAGAGATGTAAGAGGTCTAGCAAGTAATATTGCATAGGGATTGGACAAAAACTAAAAGATGAAGCAAATTTTGGTGAAATAAAAAAAAAATATAAGATCCAATGAAAGTGATGCCAAGGAGAGAGAGTGGGTTTTGTTTTTGGCTCATCTTTTCTTATTTACTTAAACACCAATCTTGAGTGAACCTTGAGAGAAAAAAGAAAAACAAAAGTTTTTCAGCATTTTAATTTAAGGTAGATGATTACCCTTTTTTTTTTTTTCTTTATTTAATTTTCATTATCATTATCATTTTCATCTTCATCTTGTTTTATCTTCGAAGTTTTCATTTTATTTTATTTTTTTAAGTTATTTTTGTCATTTTTCATTACTTTTAAAGCCTGATAATCTAAAGTTCATGCTTAGATGATGTTTGAGCTAAGGTTGTATCAATCATTTTAGATGCTAAACTATAAGCAAATTATTTGCTTTAATGTTCTTATTAATTTAATTAATTCATTGCTTTGGTTATTTTATTTAATTTTTTCTTTTATAATTTTCAAAGCTTGATAATCTTAAGTTTTAACTTAGGTGATTGCTTGAGCTTAAGGTTTTAAATGTTTTTAGTGGCCAAGCATGAGCAAAATTTTTTTATGCTCTTACTAATTTATTTAATCTATTGTTATACTTACTTTATGTTGCAAGTTAAAGCTTGATGACCCTAAGTTAAGCTTAAGGGATGTCTGAACCAAAGTTGTGAAAAATATTTTTAAGGCCAAACTTTGAGTAAAATTTTACCTTTAATGTTATTTAAATTAGACTCATTTACTTTTCTTCTATTGTTGTTATAATATTCATGTTCTTAATTTCAATTTTTTCCATCCTTTTCATTATTATTTCATGTTTATGTTCTTTACTTATTTTCCATGTTACTTACATTGTCTTGATATATTGTTATCGTGTGTAAGAATGGTAGATGAGGTTGTCATCCTCACTTGAATATTTTGTTGACATTAGGCGATATTAGCTTGTAAATGAACTTTCAAATTGGAATCGAGATTTTTAAGCTTATGCTTATGCATTTAATATTTCCAAGGTCTTTATTTGAAAAACAAAAATTTTTTAGCACATTTTCACCCTTGGCCAAGCCAAGGAAGACATTTTATTAATTTTCTAAAGTTAAAAATACATGGCAAAGGCATTTTGGTCTTTTATATTAGTTCCTAGAACTACCACAACCGAAGTCACAACCATGCATAAAGGTTCTAATAAGGTCATGGCTACTTGGATATGGCTCACTAAAGATGATCTTAATGATGAAAAATAGAAAATAAATAGAAAAAGGATAGAAAACGTATCCTAGTAGCTTTGCTCCTTAGCTTTTCCTCTAAAAAAAGTGTTCAAATTTTGAGCTTACTTTCTTTCTTCACTTTGCTATGTAATAACAAGAAGGGAATGAAAAGAAAAGAGCTTAAGGGTGATGGTATCAATGGAGAAGTGATTGGAGATGAGAAATAAAGGAAATGGAAAGTTTTAAAAGGGCTTTAGGAAAGGTGAAGAGTGGGCTATGGAAATAGTGTTTAGGCAATGGGAGAGTGTTTTAGAGGCTGAGGTAAAAAATATGTATCCCCTTTGGCTGAACATGGCAATTAGATCATATAGGATCATATTTCAATTATCAAAATAACCAAGCAAAAAGGATATTTGGGACCTTTGGCATGTATAACATGGTGACTTATTGTAAAAAGAGCAAGCTTTCAGCATTTCATTGGCTGATATACAACTTTGGTAGCAGAGGGAGGCCATGCATGAGTTAACATAGTGATCAAGCTCTACCTCACCCTTGACTAATCTACATTATAGCATGAAATGTCCCTATTCTATGCTTAATAGGCCATGCAAAATGTGTTAATCTAATGCTTGAAGTCCAAAAATGATGGTCACGTGATATAGATAAAGCCATGTCTGAAATTAAATGATTTTTGGGGCTAAAATTATGGCCAAGTTCGTGTTTTAAGGCAATAGGGCAAAAGGTTGAAAAATGCCACAAACTGCATAATATGTATCAATAAAATGAAGAATGTATCAGTATATTCCCAAATTGTATTGATACGTTTTGGCCAAAAATCAAATTTTAGCCATGACTTAGCCAATATCAATATAATTGACTAAAGTATCAATACATTGATTTGTGTATTGATATATTACCTTGTTATATCGATACAAATAGTGAAATTTTGAATTTTGATAATATTGAAACCCTGTATCAATACTTATAAGCTATGTATCGATACATGCATACAAAAATGTGGATTTTTCTTACTTTTTGCTCTCCGAACACCTCACTTTAGCCAAAAATAATAGGGAATTACTCCATGCTTATCTGAATGACTTCGATGATGACTTTAATGGTGACCTTCGATGCCTTTTTCGTTTTCTTAATATGGTTCCAAGGCATTTCAAACCTTCCCCAAAAAAATATTTTCACTTGGTGCCATGTCGCTTAATAGTGCATGGCGACATGGCAGCCGAGAGTTTTCCCCATTTTTATTTTTATTATTTTATTCTCTTACCTTTCTATTAAGTCTTAAGATGCTAGAAATTGGCTTAGACAAAATAAGGTGACTATATCCTACAACTTTCAAACTTTGCAAAATGGTCCTAAATGCCATAAAATTAAGAAACAAACTTCATTTAAAGCCATAAACATGCTTGGTTAAGTTCAATCAACCAAGAAATTTTTCTTTTTTTCAACATAAACGTATATCCTAATTTCTACCAAGCTTAAATCAACATTGACATTTATGAAACTATAAACAAAATAAACATATAAGCATATTTTATAAATATATTCATAAAAAATACCAAGGAACATAGCATAATCATCAATATATTTACATGATAAAATAAGCAACATATCAATGAAAACATGTTTTCTTGATGAAAATCAAGTTTTTGTTAAGTGAAAAATCAAATTTCACAACTTAATCAAGAACTTGTTCATGGCTTTCAACACTTGGCCTTTAAACATGGATCAAAATCCATGAGCACAAATGATAATCAAGCTCACTAAAAGGAACCAAAATGATGGAAAATGAAGAAGATAAGCAAAAATGGTAAGATTTCTATGTGAAACTACCTTTAAAAGCTTGAAAATTCTCAAGTGAAATGGCAAAATTTGGCTATGGAAGCCATTATCATTATTTGAAAACTCCCCTTATTTTATAAAGAAGGATTCGACCAAGGTGGAGGTAAACCCCTCTTGGCTGAATTTTAAGCCATTTTTTGTTTTTTATTTTATTTTTTCATGATTTTTCCTTGATTTTTCTAATTTGGATAAAAGCTAATTAAATTATTCTTATCATCTTACATCGCTCCCCATATATGAGTCATCATTATCTTGAAGCATGGTTTCAAGATAAGCTTAGAAATTATATCATAAAAATTAATTGAAAGGATTAAATTGTAACAAGATAAAAGTTATGTATTTAAAATAAAACTTCCCATGACAAATTCCTTTAAGAATTTAATCAAGTGAGAGGTTCAATTAAAAATCTGTAATTTTATATGTAAGAAAAAGGTCATTAAAAATTCAAAACTTGTAAAAATTTTACAACAAAAACCCTTATCAAGGAAAATTCTTAATAAAAATGAATTGGAATTTCAAAATTTTAAGTCCAGGTTATTTTATGGAAATAAGTGAAAAGATTTAAAATTTCAAATTCTAAAAAATTTTATAGAAAAAAATTTATAGAGAAAAAAGTCATATTTTGGAGTCGAGAAAATTTTAAAAATACATTCAAATTTATAAAAATGAATTAAATTCACCATATTATTAAAAATAATAAATAATAACTGGAGTAGGTTGACTTCTATCGAGGCGATTACTCAATTCTCCATCTCTGATATTTTAGACTATTGGAAAAAAGGGCCCAGATGAAATTAGGTGTCTACATGATATTTTTAGATACTTTTCCTAGCTTTGTCTAACCCAAGAAGAGTATTTTGGACTTTTCCTAAGTCAAACATGCATTCTGGGGGCATTTTGGTTTCTTGGCCAAACTTAGAATTAAAACTGTGTCGCTTACGTTAAACCATGTCAATTAGCTCATACCAAGTTCATTATATCAAAGCCTAGTCTTGAGGGTCGTACTAGCACTTTCATATCAAAATATGTCCTCAAAATCGTTTTAGTGATTTCCACCCAAAATTGGTCTTTAGGGTTGTGTTACCATTTTTACGTCAAAACCAAATCATTAGGGACATTTTGCTACTTTTAGGGTCATATTAGCACTTTCATATCAAAATATATCATTCAAGGTCATTTTAGTAATTTCATCCAAAATTGGGTCGTTAGGGTCGTATTAGCATTTTGATGTCAAAACTGAACCTTTAGGATCTTTTTGGTACTTTTAGGGTAATATCATCACTTTCATGTCAGCATGTATCCTTTAAAGTTCTTCAAGTCATTTTACATCAAAACATATTTCTTAGGATCGTATTAGCACTTTCACATCAATTTCAAACCTTTATTTGGAATATTTATACCATTTACTAACCTTTAGGATCGTGTTAGCACTTTCTAGTCAAAACCAAACTTAGGGGTATTTTTTATGTCATTTTCCTAACCTTAGGGGTTATGTTAGGTTTTTATATCAAGACCAAACCTTTAGGGCTATTTTAGTATATTTTGTCTTTTTGCTTACCTTTAGGGTCGTCTAGTGCTTTCATGCCAAAACCGAACCTTTAGATCATTTTAGACTTTTCTTACCAAAACCATACCTTTAGAATCATGTAAGAACTTTCATATCAACACACGTCCACTAAGGTTATTTTATTGAAATTAAGTGTTTATGTTGGTTAGTATTTTTACATTAGTACCAAACCCTTAGAATTTTTATAATTTTCCTTAGGTTAACATGGAGTTTTTAACATTTCCTTTACAATACATATGTTTTTTAATAATCGAGGCAATATTCTAAAAATTAAAAATTGTCTATAAATTTCATCTAGTAGACGAAAGGAATCTCATTGATTATTTTTAACAATGGAAAATCTTTCTCAAAATAATTGAATCAAAATTTTTTTTCAAATAAAATATAAAAAAACTTCGTAGCGAAATACAAAGAATTTCACTAGGTATACTAGCGAAATACAAAGAATTTCCTTTATATGCGAAAAACTTAATTCACATAACAAAACAAATTCAATGAATTATTTTTAAATGCCTAAAAATTAAAATCAATTAATAATCGAGATTTAATATAACATGTGGTCAATGGATACCAATTTATGTGTGCTGTGCGAGGCTCATCCTTCTCCACACGTAATCAACTCCTGAACATTTTCATGTGATCTTTAGTTTACTACCTTGAGATTCATTCGGAGGGTTTAATAACTCCAAAATACGAATCCCAAAAGGAGGCCAATCACACTTATCCAAAAAAAATTAGTGGCTTTGGACCATTTTATAATGTCCATGTTGAAAGTCGGGTGAGCGACTCACTCCATCGACTTGGTCATAATTCCATACTAGGTTTTATTTTCTCCACTCTAACGTGTCAGATTTGCATCAAGCATAATGCGACATGTTGTTTACATTGGTAGCCTGGAGTTTGCTCTAAATCAGACACTAGTCATCATTTAAAATTGTTAAATTGATTTTCTTTTGTGGATTTTCAATGATTTATTTAAGCTAAGAAATATATAATTAAATAAATAAATACTCATATGCGATGAAATTTTTTTAATAGTTATATTATATTAAAAAAATTTTAAGAAGTATATATATTTATTTAGACTTGGAACTAGTACAATATATATAATTTTTTTTTAAGATTTTAAGCTATAAATTAAATCTTAAACATTTTTTATAAATTATGAAATTAGACAAGTAATAAAATATTTTAAGCATATTTGTTTATACATATTTATATGACAAAATTTTGAATTACTTTAACACTTATTTTTTAATTTAATATAGTAAATAATGTTTTTCTAATTTAGTGACGTTTGTTACTCATACCAATTATGTTATATATACATCTCTAATAAATGTTTGTCTTTTATAAACAATTACACCAATTGATTATATTAGTGACAAATAAAAAATGCCATAATTCATAACCTAAAACACTCGGGTGACAAAACTCTTTTGTCACTAATAATAACTTTTGAGTGACAAACAACTCATGATCTTATTAACGACATATCAATTTCGTCATTAATGATAATAAAATTCATCAGAGAACAAAAATGTTCAGTAATTCATCACTAATAAAATGTCGAATTAAAGACAGCAAAAAAAATATAACATAATAGTCACAATGTCACCAAAAAATTTCTTGCCAAACTTTTTTCCGGTGAAAAATTTTGGCGCCAAATAATTGATTTTTTAAAATCATCGTATCAAACATAACAATGACCAAAAAAAAAAAAAGTAGGGAATGATTACATTAGTCACGTTCGACGTATTTTTTGTGACAAAATAAATGCATCACTTAAAAATTTCATTACTAATGCACATATTCGTTGTACAAGGGTTGTGAAGGTAAATCTCGTTGCTGGCAGTACTAGAGCTTGTGTAGCTGAATATTATCTAATAGCTGAATCAGAGGCTTTAGAGCAGGGTGCCATTGTAGTAGAGCAAGTCTAGAAGTCTATCCATTATTTTAGATAGTTTAAGCAAAAATATTATTCTAAAAATGATTTTGGATGAAAAAATAAAACCCATATGAAGTATGGGTCGAACCTTGGCTCCAATATTTAAAGTTCGAGCTCGGCTCGACTTGACCCTTTTTAATTATATAATATATAAATTTTGTATCTATATATATTATGTAATTTTTATCGTATAAAAATTAAATATATAATATTATAATGTAAGCATTAAAAAATATATTAAGTTATTTATATTTTAAAACTTAACTAAAGAAACTTATTGAATTAATAAAGATTAAATTTAAAAAAATATTTTTTAAAAACGAAAATTAAAAATATATAATATGAGCAAAGCCTAAACAGACTTAGACTATCCATTTATAAATATAGGCAGATTTGGATAAAATATGAGAACTATATTTTAGATCGGACCATGCTTGAGTACATATGAATAATATAAATACCATCCTTAGGCCGGATGCGAACTGACCCATGAACACGTTTACATTGTAGCAAAAGAAAATTATTTTCAGAAGCTTTATTTTTGGAATTTGATTATTTTAACCTGTTAAATTAGATCGTGGATAAAAAAGAGGATTAAAACTAGATTGACGATTTTCCCTTCCAACCTAAATTTATGCAGCTAGCGTCAGCAACACATCAGAGGGGTGAAGTTCAGTTTGATGGCTCACTGGATTGCCAGCTTGTAAGTAAGAAAGGAGGATTTGTCTGAAAATTGGGTTCATCAACCCCATCTTCCTTGGACGCGGATGATCTCTTCCACCACCTCCACAATTAGAATTTAATCCTACATTCATCAAGCATTTTATCTTCAATCTCGAGGAGCTGTAACCTCATGTTTGTGTTTATATAAATTTTTTTTTGGTGATCAATTTTTTTTTTTTTGAGTACAACAGAGGTCATAATTTGAAATAAGAGAAGAATTGTAGATATTAAAATTTAAATTTTAAATATATTAAATGTTTCACTAAATATTTAAATCAATTAAAGATAAGCTTCATATTCGGTGATCAATAAATATATATATATATATATGTAGTTCTCTTAAACTATAACCTATTGAGGGTCATTATCTACATCAAGTCTTTGTCATTATTTCACGTGTATGGGACATCTAACCTAATGGCTTTGTAGATTATTGTACATAAAGTCATTCTTTATTATTCATTAACAATATTAGTAGCTTTCCTCGTCGTTTCCCTTGTCATAAACAACATGCTAATAGTGTGAAAACGAATATCTATAAAATATGTGAAATTAATTATTGCATTATAGGACAAGGTGGTCCACTTTTATCAAAAAGAAAAAACAATAAAAAAGAGTCCCACTTTTCGATTTTAATAGTATTTAATTGGAATTAAAAAGAAACTATTTCATTTCATATATACATCATGTTCATTTTCCTTTTAATAACTATAGGAAAAAAGCATTGCATCATAGTATTAAATAGAGAGCTAATTGGAAGATTTTTTTTTTAAAGAAATTTGGAGGACCAATTGAAACAACAAACAACAGTAAATGAAGAAACTTGGATTGCGGTTACCTTGAGAACGTGGCATACAACAAGTTTTTGGATTGAGTTCAAACTAGAATGCTTTTAACCAAAGAAAGAAATTATCTTATTAGAAATTTAACTAGTTCGAGAATTGAAATAAGAATTAGTCAAAACGTACAGAAAATTGCTGGTTCAGTTGTTATATTCTCAGTCAAGAGCAAGTTTGCAACTTTCTGCTTTTCACACTCTTAGCCATCAGTCAAAGTTAAGGAAGAATCCACAGCTCTCTCGAAAAAGAAAAAATTATAGTTTATTGACAATTGTCCATATCTTTAGTCTGCATTCTGCACAAACTTGTTTTATATCGAGGGTAATACTCATTCACTTAAACACAGTTAATCCTGAAACAAGAGAAATCTACTTGTCTCTACATTCTGTTATCACTTTCTTGTTTTCTCATTCGCAGTTCTTTTTCTCTGTCTTCGAAATCATTGTCAAGGATAAGAAGGAAACTATCTGATCTTGCTTTGGTAGAAGTCATTCCCAGAGTTAGTTTCAACCCTTCGATTATTTCTTAAAACAGGCCTTATTTCGGACATAACTGTTGTTGTTAATTGCTCTTCCGATTCTTCGCATCGGTTCTTAGTTTTTCTGTTATCGTTCGTCTTGCTTGTTAGAATTGGCTGCTTCACTCTACCGGAACTCCAGACTAAGAGAAAAAGTAATGGAAGCAGTTATTACTTCGGTTGGTGAAAAGGCTGGGGAGTTGGCATTTGATCTCATCAAACATGAGATAACTTATATATTGAACTATAAAAGCAACGTTGAGAATCTCAGGGAGGGAATCGACGACCTGAAAGATGCAAGACGGAGAGTGCAGCAATCTGTTGACAATGCTAAAAGGAAAGGGCGGAAGATTTATAAAGATGTGGAGAAATGGTTAAGTATGGTAGATCAGAAGATCTCCAAGGAAGCTGCTGCCAAATTAAAGGAAGATGAAGACAAAGCAGCAAATGAAAGGTGTTTCATAGGATTCGTTCCAAACTTAAAGTCTCGTTACCAGCTCAGCAAGAAAGCCGAGGAGGAGGCCCACGCCATTGCTCAGCTCTTGGAAAAAGGCCGATTCGACAGCGTTTCCTATCTTCCTGCTCCACAAGGGACATGTATCAGATCCGTCAAAGGCTACAAGGCCTTTGATTCAAGAACAGGTGCTCTGAACGCTGTCATGGAGGCCTTGAAAAATGGTAATTCCAACATGGTTGGGGTGTACGGAATGGGTAGAGCACCAATGACAACACTAGTCAAAGAGATCGCTAGACTTGCCAAGGCGGAGTTGTTTGACAAGGTGGCCATCGCCACCATAACACAAACTCTAAACATTGAAAAAATTCAGAACGAGATCGCGGAGAACTTGGGCCTGAACGTTGATGACGCAAGCCTGGATGCAAAGAGAGTTCGGCTGCTTGATAGACTGAAAAAAGAGAAGGTTCTTATTATTTTGGATGATATTTGGGTGACACTAGATTTGGAGGTTCTTGGGATTCCCTCTAGAAGTGAAAACATGGGTTGCAAGATCTTGTTGACATCTAGAAAGTTCAATGTTTTATCCTCCATGGGTGTTGAAAAACCTTTTGCAATCAATGTTTTCAATATAGAAGAAGCATGGAAACTGTTTAAAAACATGGCCGCTGACATTGTTGAAAGATCTGACTCGTATTGTACAACAATTGAATTGGCCCAAAAATGTGCAGATTTGCCGATTGCCATTGCAACAATTGCAGAGACTTTGAAGATTAAGAAAACGTTGTTTGAATTGAAGAATGCTTCGCAAGAGCTAGAAAGGCCTTTCTTAAGAAACTTCAAAAGGAACTTCGGTAATGCATATCCACTGGATGTGGCAAAAGGCTGGGATTGGGCAGATTTGGATCAGGTTGATTTTGCATCTGGATCATTTCAAATTTTAGTTGATTTCAGTTTAGGATCATTTCGTGTACGGGTTACACCGGGTTCAAACTGTCTTCAGTTTAGTCTTTTTCAAGTTCGAATCATTTTTATATCCGAACAATTTCAAATTTGGATCACATCAAATGAATGATTTTGTGGTGGATTAAGTCACTTTAAGTTTTAATCCACTTTCTTGTAATCATCTTTGTCAAATGAAATAATGATTTTATTTTATTTTCCCTTTTATTTAAGCAACCAAAAGGTTACAAAGATCAAGCTAGCATCACAAAAGAGACTGACGCATATAGCATGGACAATATCTCTGCGCCCAAAAAACTCAAAGCAGTCAGAAATATGGCCAACACTAAAGAAGAAACACGACGCAGATAACATACCAGGAACATATCGACGTTAGAACTGAACAATGCTGAGAATAACGGCAACCTTCATGAAATCACCACAAATATCGCTTTACAGTTAAAAGTATGTTTTGATTCTGACTATGCATGAAATGTTGATGATAAACTTGTACTTCAGCTAAATTTATCTTGGTGGCAAGCCCTTTCTTGAAATTCTAAGCAAAAACCAGATGTTATGTCCTCCATAGAAGCTGAGTACAAAGCTATCGCTACCGCAGTTTCTAAACTGGGATATATTTTCCCCTTCAGGAGCTCCATATCACCAAGCAATGAAATTTTCATTTCTGTCCACCCTAACCTTAGCTAAAGAATATGTCATTCCACATGCAATAAACCAACGAGTGATATGTCACTGAGCCAACAGTCCTAGAATTTCAAAGCCCGACGACCCGAACCAATAAACCCCCAGGCAAACAAAAATGGACAATAATCCAACACCCTCCTTTCTAAAGCATTTGAGCTAATTTTTTTGAAATAAACAACCATGCTAATGTAACGAGAAACCTGTCTAATCTATTCATTCGATTGTCCCACCCGAACCACGCATATTATTCCATTGATCGGCGTATCCCATTCGCATGTTGAGCTCCAGCATCTGATCCATTTGTCCCATCCGTCCCACTAAAAGTAAATTTATTAATATCATTAATATCACCACTACCATTAGAACCGCTATTCCGTTCAAACTATAATCTTACTGCATTGACACGTCCCCCGCCACACACTGATTCTAGGCATAGATGAATTGAGCTTCAACATATCCTCCCTCAAACCTCTTTTTCCAATTGCATCACAGTTCACAAGGAGCATAAACATTGCCAATAACATAGTTGAAATTCCACTTAATCCACTTACCCTTAACTGTTAGAAATTGATCTTTGCTGATTTTACAATCATATTCAAAAGACATCTTATCCCACACCATAAGCAGACCCCTCAGAAACCATAAGACTTAGAATATACCCAATCAAGATTACTGTGGCCTCAAAGTTGGAAAATTAAAGAATCAGGGGTAAATTGAAGCATTGCTTCCTGAATAAGCAGCATCTGAGCAATATAAGCAACCAAAAGTTTCTTCAAACGCTTAATAACGGAACCCAGCCCCTAAATATTCCAACAAATAATATTCATACTTTCACCCCTCCCTACAAATCTTTCTAACTGAAATGACAGCAGCCTTTTAACTCCCAATGACATTCACGAAATAAAACAATAATATACCAACAACCACAAACACACAAAAGAGCTAGATTATATTACTCACGTAGGCACGCCGTCGACCCTCAATTTCAAGATCCACAATTCTGTTGATAACAGAATCATCGTCACAGCTAGCTGAACATCCAAGCATTTTATCAATCTTCCACGTAGTCTTGGCATCCTCTTCAAGACTATTTTTCAAATCCTTAAAGTCGCCTTCTGATAAGGATTCGTTTACAATTTTCTAATCAAGCTTCTTAATCACAGCCCCTTGTTTTCTTTGCACGCTTATCTCCTTTTCTTTCTGACAAGTAATGATTTTATTTGTTTTGTAACTACGACGGATCAGCATAGTGTATTAGCATAATTTTTTATGAAAAAGTTTAAAAAAGTAAAACTAATAAATATTAGCAGGAAAATAAGAGTCTCAAATAACCGTATTATATATCTACGTTCTAAATATGAAAAAAATATTAAAAAAAAAATTCTTTTATAATAGTTTGTGATCTCTTAAAGAATCACGGATAATTTTTTAATTCTTTTACCACGGAATGCGCTTCTCTCTGGTCCAAATATTGGACTGAACAGATCAGTCAATTTTATGATCTTGCTAAGTGTAACAAAAAAAAGCTAATTAACGCTCTAAATTAAATCCAGTGTTTTTACTAATTTTTTATTTCACTTAATTTGAACCATTGATTGTTTGTTTTATACACTTGGCAAGACTATAATATGTTCCAGTCCAAATATTAGACTAGAGAGGAGCCCATCTCCTTTTATCACAATTTCATAAATTAAGAGTAAGGGTGGTAAAATGAACCCGAACTTAAAAATTTATTCAAAAAAAAATTTGAATACGATTCAAACTCGATTTGATCAAAAAGTCAATGACTCGAGCTTAAGAAAATCTGAACCCGAAATAACCTAAACCAGAAATAGTCCAAACCCAAACTCAAATTTAATACTAAAAATAAATATGACGAAATTATAATTAAATAATTTCTTATAAAGCAAAAACTTTAATTATCAATTTTATTTTAATATTCTTCTAATAATTTAATTAAACATTAAAATCTTAATTTATATGTTATATATGA
Organism: Adansonia madagascariensis; assembly: GCA_038381835.1. Lineage (NCBI taxonomy): Eukaryota > Viridiplantae > Streptophyta > Magnoliopsida > Malvales > Malvaceae > Adansonia > Adansonia madagascariensis. The sequence goes on along the minus strand of JBBYHL010000014.1, from coordinate 2,809,430 downwards.
TTAAACTTGCTCATGGTTAGGTCAGGCCACGATCCTAATTTTTTTAAAATCCTAAGCCCAAACCCTTATTTAATGTCCCCAGACCGGCTTATTTAAGCCAAAATTACTGTTCATCACATAAAAATATATTTTTATTAATATTTGTATATTTTATAATTAAATTTAAATAAAATATATGTTATTTTAATTTAAAATCACTGTTCTGAGCAAGGATAGGCTAGTCTAAAACAAAAATATGCCCAATTCAGCTGAGTGGGTAGTCCAACCCTTGAGTAGAAAAAAGTAAATCATATCATGAACTTTAAAAATATTATCAATAAAGCATATTATCCATTTGTTATATTTTCTTTAACTTAGTTAAATTCGTTAAATATTAAGAGTTTATGTATGTTAGTAATAAAATTTTAAATACTTCATAGAATACTATTATTATTGTTGTTGTTGTTGTTGTTGTTGTTGTTGTTGTTATTGTTGTTATTATTATTATAATTAGAGTCTGATAATAGTATAACAAAATAATAAGATAAATTAATAAAATATGAAAATCATAATAGATAATACCATGCTAAAAAAAAAAAATCATATGTTAGACTAGCAACTACACCTGCTCACAGGTCAGACAATGCGCCCAGCTCAATAGGCCCGAGTCTTAAATTTTAAGTTTCAGGCTGGCTCAACCCAAAACAATGTTTTTTTAAAATAAAATATTTTTATTTCAATTTAATTAAAAAATATAAAAATATTAATATAAAAATAATTTTTTAATATTATGATTAGTGATTTGTGCTTAAATGGGCAACTAAGCCAAATTCACCTATGAGCTTAGAATTCAAAATTTTTTTGAGTGGCAGTTGGACTTATGGAACCGAACTAAGATTTTTCAGGCCAAACCAAGCCAAATTCAAGCCTGGCTTAAAATTCAAAATTACATAAAAGTAATTATATTTAACATAAAATAAAATATGATATAAAACATACTCAAATCCAAACCCGAACCTAAACTCAAAAAAGCTTGAACCTGAATACACCCGAACCTACAATTTAACCAAACTTGATCAGGTCGGAACCTGGACAAGCCCAAACTCAAAAAACCCAAACTCGAACCAATCTAAATCTAAAAACCCAAACCCAAATTAACTTAACTTGTACTTGTCCAATTGTCACCTCTAATTAAGAGTGAGATCTACAATTATTTTTGAAAATTGAAATTATGTGTGAATTGTTATACAAGGATAGTGAGACCCAAAAACAATTTACGTTCTAAATAATAATACATAAATAAATATTTTATTGTTAGGCTTTTATATTTAATTCAATTATTCTCCATTTTTTTCTTTATTTTACTAAAATCTAAAAACGAAGAGCAATCCATTTATAACATAATTGGTTTACATACTATTGCATTACGAGAGAAAAATAGCTTAATAAATTACTATTAAACATTGGCTTGACCTCAAGATGCATAAACACTCAAGATACATATTTAATTAAAAATTAATTTTTGAACCCTCATATTATTTTAGTTTTATTGTTATTCATAATATATCAAATATGATTATGACATGAAACGATAGAATGAATTTAGAGTTAAAATTAAATTACTATGATAAACTATGCAAAATATTTCAAATTGAAGATAACTTTTAAAATAAGGTATAGATATAAAATAATATAAATACAATATAAATACACGAATCTAATTTATTATATGTAAAAAATTAAGATGAAGATCAAAATTTAATTCATTTAGATTATATTTGTTTCCACAATTTATATTCATATTAGAATAAAAACAATAAAATATAAAGCTAACAACTATTAATAATATTAAAAAAGGAAAAGTCCATTTTCACCTCCTATACTCTAGCCAGTATGACACTTAACACGCTGTGCTTTTTTTCTGATACTTAATCCTTTGTGCTTTGGCCGTTACGACAAAAGAAGGGAACACCATTAGATTTAAACCTAGCTGATAACTTTATGCAAAAAATACCCCCTTCTTCTTTATCTTCTTCTTCTCGTTCTTCTTGGTGAAACCTTAAACCTAAAACACTTAAAACTCCATCATTTTTCAATAAATAACCAAAACACAATTCAATTAAACCCAAGATTAAAACAACCCATTATCCAAAATTTCAAATCTCATTTAAAAATTTTATAATCTAATTATTTTAACCACAAATTTTAATATATTTTGTATAGTTACGAAAACTTAAAAATATGAAAAAAAAATTCATAGCTAGAATAAATTTAAAAAGATGAAAAAAAAAACCATCAAAATCTATTCAAATCCCATTTTTTTTTATTTACTAGGTAGAATGAATAGCCAAAAAGCTATCAAATACAAACATTTTTGTAAGTCATGGTCATAATCATATTCTTGTTTTCAAAGTTGCAAATTCGATGCCAAACAGAGCTTAAGAACAAATACACGATAATTACAGATAAAGTGAAAGCTAAAATGAAAGTGTAAACTGAAGCAACTTGCTCCAGATTTGCCTCCAAAAAACAAAGATTCACAAAACACAAAAATAGTTAGATAATTACATAATTAAAACAATGTTGTGAAAAGCGTAGTTAAATTGGAAACAGAGAAGAACTATAAAAGAAAATGGTATTATTACTTGAAGAGAATCAAAATGGTCTATTTGATAATTTGACCAAGCATATGGTGAGAGTGAGAATGCCAGCCACTACTTGCCTTAAAATTCCAAACTATTCACCTCCACGATGAAACTGAGACCTCAAACCCCTTAAAACTTCACATTCCTAACAACTCTTCTAAATTGATTTTCTCTTCTTCTAACACCAATCCATGAAACTCTCATTGCATCTCCATGACCCAAACTCGAGTCCAATTCCCTAAATCCACCATCCATCTCCATGTAAACCACGAACACTTCCCTTTCTCCTCTAAACCTTCCCATGCAAAAACCCCACCTGGTAACCTTCATATACTCAATTCCACCGTAGAAACATCATCTTAGAAAACAAAGAAAAACAAAAAAAAAATACTTGCTCAAGAAAATCGAAGATCACTCAATCAAACTGCCATCCTTTTAAGCAAGTTGTGAGAAAATAAAAGGAAAAAATAAATGAAAATTAAATAGTCATTGAAGATTCTGGGTTTGGGAAGAGAAGGAAAAAAGGTATTGAAATTAGAGATAAGAAAAAATGAAGAAAAAAATAAAGAACATAAAGGGTTTAATAGTCACTTATCACGAAAATCTAACAATATTATCCTGTGACAAATGAAATGAAAGTACAAGGGATTTAAGTGTCAACACGAGAGGTTTTTTATCACTTAGCCAAAGCATAGAGGATGAAAATAAATTTTTTTCTATTAAAAATTATTGAATAGCTTATTCTTAGCTCGTCCAATCTTCAGTCAATCATTTTAATATTAATATTATTTAATATTTCTCACAACTCAATCATGACAATAGTGATAGCTATATATTTTTATACTTCTTTTTTCAAAAAATAAAGAACCATTTATTCTACGTCACATGACACAAAATTAATATTTATTTGAATAGTATCACATATAAACATGACATGAAAATATAACTAAAATACGAAATAACCCAAAAAAATAGCATAAGCATGATATAAATAAACGAAAGTGGCATAAAATTAAAAATTATTTGAATAGTACCGATTAGACTTGGCAAGGAAATAGCATCACTCTCAAAGCAAAATAGAAAAATATATGAACTTGTTAAAATTTAAATAAAATAAATTATTAATGTGTTAAAAGTTATATAAATATATAATAACTTGAATACGATTACAATATTAATATGAAAATAACATAAATATAAAAATAAAAAAATAAAAAGCATATATATATTTTTTAAATATATGAAGCAATATGTTCATAACTTATAACATAATTTAATATAGTTATTTTACTATTTAATCATCATAATATTTTTTTCTTTTGATTCAACACCTAAAGTTTAAAAATTATATATATATATATATACTCATCCCATATTATTATTATATATACTCAGGTTATATTATTATCTAATATTTTAATTTTAATTGTTAATTTATCAATATAATAAATTTTTTTAATAATATAAAAAATAATATAAACTTATTTTTTTAAAAAATAAATAACAAATCATATATAACATGTGGCATAAAATTAAGAGTCGTTTGAATAATGTTACACTTATTTTTTTTAAAAAAAATAAAGAACCAATCATTACATATAATTGAGATAAAATTAAGAGTTGTTCGAATAGCGTCACACACGAACATGACATGAAAAATAATTAAACTATGACATGACAAGAAGAATAACATGACCATTATATGAATCCAAGAACTGTCAAAAATTATATAAGACGATTATAACAAAAAATTTTTAGTTATTTAAATAATACCAATTAGACTTGATAATTTCAGACATAATATGAAAAAAATAATAAAATTACAACAAAATACGAAAAAATAATATTAACACAACACAAATACACGAATATATCAAAATATATAATATAACATCAAAAAAACAAATACAATACTGATACATAAATTAATGAACATATTTACAAATTACCCTATTTTTATCCAATCGATATTATCCTTCAATTTCAATTTGATTACAAAATTACCCTCAATCTATTGTCAGTTGAGGGAACAACTTTAATTATTTATTATAAGATGAGTGATAATTGATTCAATGTTGGCCTAATTTTTAAGTTGAAGAATATGTCTTTACTTCATACTATAGCAATAAACTTTCCTCCGAGATACTCATTCAAGTTGAGTCATTTCAAGTTTAGATTATATCAAATAGGATTATAAATAATTTAAATATTTTAAATTTAAATTTTTTTAGCTTGAATCATTTTAAGTTTAAATTACTTTAAATTCTCGTTAAATTTAAACATGATTTACGTTATTTTTATTTTATGTCGAAAAGATTATATTTTTCCTCTAATTTTTAGAAGTAGGCGGGTCGCATTTTATATTGTTTTTAGAAGTAGGCGGGTCGCATTTAATTCATCTTGAAATCTTTTACTGGATAAGAGAATATAAAACATAAAAATTATCTCAGAATCAATCAATTAAATTTTATTTTAAATAAAATTATGTTCGATGAAATCGAAATTTGATATATTAAAAGAATCATCATAAAATCATTCTAACTGAATGAATTTCGTGTTGGATACTAAACTTGCTTGCAAGATTCCGTAGCTATGGACTTCCTTGAAAATTGAAATAGAATTCAAAGAAGGGAAGTAATTCCCAGAATTGGCCTATTGAGTGTTGACCAGACCACGCAATTAGTTGAGACATGATGAAGCAGAAGAGAACTTTTATTATTACTGAAACTAGTTAGATGTTCACACTTCGCTACGGTTCATTATTTTTATATGAAGTTATTATAAATTGTATATTTATTTAACAATGAATAAAATTAAAATAAAATGAAGTCAAACACATAATAAATAAAGCCAAAATGAAACTCAAAGCAATTATCGAAATCAAGCAAACAATTAATTCTAAAATTACAATATGATATCATACTACTATTCCTTCATTTTTTTTTTCCGTGTAATCGTAACATAACAGCTTTTGTAAGCCTCCCAGAACAAACTACTATTCATTCATGGATTCATCTAAGTTAATAGGACAAATTTTTCCTGTCAAAAGACAAGAGCCTTGATTTTAGTTGGCTCTACTAATTTAAAATTACAATATTATCAGCTCTTGTTTTAATAGCCGACCCAAAAGTCCTAGTCGATAATAAGATGGATATTTGGTTAAATCCTTATTTATTTGAGAAGTTACAAAAAAATAAGAATCCAATTTTTTTTATAAAGATTTTGTCACTCAAACCCATCATAGTTTTTATTAAAATATTATAGTCCAAAAAAAGGTGATAAAGAAAAAAAATTATCAATGGTTTCTAGAGAATACAAAGAAAGAAGAAGAAAACCCTAGAAGAAAAAAGAGTACTTAGGATTTTGAGATTAAACTTTAAATTGAAGGTTTAAGGTATGACTAAATATAATCCTGTTCAATTTTACATTTTAAATAGATTTTTTTATAAAAACCATATTTTAGTTTTAATAGTCTTTTTCTTTATATTAGCAGTCTTTTAGTTTTAAATTTTTTCGACGACATTCTGGTGACTTTTCGACAACATGGTGGGTGTCAGTGGAAAGATGTCATCGAGACCTTTCTAATGGTTCTTACAACAACTCAATCGGATTTGTATTTTTGAAGAAATTAATTTTTTATATTCTAAAAAAAGGATTTGAGAGTTTCAACAAGCAAATTTTGGATCACCCGAAGTCCATATTTTGGTGGTCATTTTTGTTGATTTTTGGATGAATTTTGTAATATGAAATGTAATCTTTTCAATAGTATATTTAGTTTGATAAGATGAGCCTTGTGTTAAGACAATCAGAGTCCCAAAATAGCTCGTTGAAATTGGAAATCCAAGAATTTTTAATAAACATTGATGATGGTGACTTTTGACTTTCTAGAAAATAGGATTCCGGTTGATTTTACTATCGAAATGAATTTTGATTTTGAATTAAGCTTCGGTTTTGTACTGATTACTCCTATGGAGTTCACCTAGTGTGTTAGATACAAGCACTCAGAATAAGCCAAACAACTATAAAAATTTAAAATTTTAGTACTTTGTAAAATTTTATTTTTAATTATCTTAAATTAGTTTTATCTAATAGTCAATTTATATTGCTATGAAAAGAATAAATTTTGAATATTTGAACTTTATTTAATTTTGGTTTAAATAAATATATTTTTAGTAAATTACTTTTGAGTCAACATATTTTCAAAATTTTGATTTTTACAAAGAAAAATTAACAAAAACTAAAATTTTACTAATTTTTTATTCTTTATAACCATATGTAATATTTGTTGCTAATTTTGTGTATTGACATACAATATTCTAATTTTTAAATTTTTTTATATTTTTCTAAATTATAAAAAAAATAATTTGGTTTTAAAAACAATTCCGATTGAGAAAAAGTCACCACAAACTTTAAGTATCCAAGAATGATTAGGGAATGCCATGATTTATCTAGATAAACCGATTGCTTTAGTTTCAAATTTGAATGGTCTTTGAATTAATAGGATTTGGAGAGGTTATGACTCTATTGTTTCTTAGTTTTTGTTTAGCAAGTTTAGTTAAGTGACTTGATATCCATTTAATATTTTGACACTCTAAAATTAGCCTCAACATGCTTAATTTTGTATACAAAATATAATGTTTTGTCCTTTGGTTTCTTAAATCAAGTTAAGCATGCAAAGTATATATATGAAATTTATTTATTTTTTATATGTGATGTTATTCTTTTTTTACTTAATTTTTGAATATGATTTTTGTTAAGCTAAATGCATATATATATATATATATACACATATATATATATATTTTTATCTATAATTATAAATACAATTTATTACATAATTTTCTTTGAAAGAAAATATGGAATTGTATTTTGCCTACTCCTTTGCATAATTGAGTAATCCAAAAGCATGCTTTGTTTTGATTTGTCTACTAGTTTTGTTATGCTCTAACCCTGTCAACGGAAGTTAAACATTGACCGTGTCGACATATATTTTATGGTAGAAATCAATTTTACATCGTGCCCCTGATTTCAAAATAGTTGTTTTTGTTTTATTTGGTGCGATCATCTAGTTGCCTTTGATATGCTTCTAACCCACTACCACTAGGGTTAAATGTGGTTGTAGATTGTTACAGGAGACTAATGAAAATGAATAATTTGGGAAATTTGCTTATTATTGTTATCTCATAATTGGATTTGGGAATATTAGATTACCTAATTTCGTTTTAGAATCATTATGATAATTTTGTCCTAAGTGTTTTGTAGCATGCTTAATTTAACTAAGGAGATATTGGTTAATTGTTGAGTATTTATACTCATTCCTTTAACTTCCTTGCTTTGTTAGATTCTCATATATACATCTTCGAAGTTTAGTTTTTGAAGAGAGCCTCGTTTGCAAGTTTAGTATCTACATTTAATTTTAAAATACTTTGAAAGTAGGTAATTTGAAATAAGACCTAGTGGTTTTGTTCGTTAGCAATATATTTGGTATTTTAAAATCGAGGTGTATTATTAAAGTTTTGAGAGACTTGAGGTTTTGTAAATTATAATTTTAGAGACTTTTGGGAGTTTTGGTTTTCGATTTAATATGATATCTATTACCTTACATACTTATGAGATTCGAATTATGAATATACGACATTTAGGTTCTTGGACTTGGGGTTGACACTTATATCATTATCACCTTAAGTTATCGAAACCCAAAGTATGATAAAAAAAAAAAAAAAAAAGAACATATGAAATAAAAAGTGTAAGAGACAAAAAAAAAAATAAGTCAAGGCAAGTTATTAACCTTAATGACTGATTTCATTTAGTTCTTAATCAACTCGCTAATCTTCTCTTTGAAAGACAACAAATGGGAGCGATAAATTTTAATAAGAAAGCTACTCGCTTATTCAATGAACAATCATCGCCATAATTTGCAAAAATAGAAAACACAATTGAAAGGTCAGCCAAATCTTCATAAGAAAATTTTTATTTACTTTAATCAGCAATTTATTTATTTATTCACATTTCATTTATTTTATTTGCCCATCACCTTATTGCACTTTTTATTTATTTACTTTTTATATGTATTTATATTTCTCATTAACTTTATGTTATTTACATTTTTGTCATGTATCTACATTTTTGCTTCTCAATTATTTATCTATTTATTTATTTAAGTCGTATTTATATATACTTTTTACTTTAGTGTGGATAATTAAAAAAATAAATTTTCTAAAAAATAATAAAGAAGTATTGTAGGACTTTATGGAAAAGGTTTAAACCATATTAAGACGTTGGGGGGAATCCCAACAATCATAATTTTATGAGAAAAATATCATTCTTGATTTTAGGAACTTCTATGAGAATTTTCTAGGGGAGGGACTCTTTCCTAACTTCTGCCTAATCAGGAGTTTAGGGAGTTAGAAGTTCTTTTTCGATTTAAATAATTCACATTTCTATTTGTATGTTATTTTATAGGTTGAGTTTAAATTCATATGTAAATCTAAATTACTGTCAAAAAAATAAAAATAATTATAGTATTAATATTTATATTTTTTATATTAAATTTTAATGAAAAATTTTAATTAATTAAATAATTATTTGAGCTGTCCTAAATTAAAATATATATATGTATCGAAACCCGGTTTAATTCAAGCTTGGTGGGTTGTTGGCTTTTAAACAGGTCTAATCCATATCCATTTATTCATTTTATTCTAATTCATTAATTTGCTTCCTTTATTCATTTCATGACATAAAAACTAATTTGAGGTTTTACAAAGATTTTTAACAAAATTAAGATACTATCACGAGTAAAAATAGTTCTTCGTACGATGCATAGATGCTAAAGAGTTTCCGATCGTTATTGCTTACAAAGAAATGGTCTTCGGATTGAAGGATTAATAAGAAACTTTTTTAAATGAATAGATTTATTTCCTTTTTCTAAATTCAGCTTAGTTGTTGAAAAATTTTAAAAATTATTTTTAAGCCAAAAGTTTTGGTTTTATTCTTAAATAAATGATTATATTTGAAAAATTTTTATTATAATAAGCGTGTTAAGAATTATTTTTAAATATCAAAACTAAGATTTCTTTATCAAGATCAAATATAACCCAATTTATTGAAATTGTTTTCGTGAATATTAATTTCTTCTTCGTGCATAACCATACTCTTTGGATCGACTTTGACTTTCGGATTTTACTAAGATTAAAACAAAATTGTTTTAGACAAATTTTTATTATGTCTAGAGTACCCATATGTCAAGCTATTTGCTCGACAGGCTCGAAATCTACCTGAGATGGGCCTGAACGAAACAGTTTGAAAGTTTTGAGGTGCAGCCCAACTATGTCCGCAGACGAGTCTTGTTGGAAAGTAGTCGTGACTCGTGACATACGGATTTTTGGGCTTGGGATAAAATTTACATTGTGGTTGGTAAAATGGACAAGTGGGTATTAGACAGCTGGAGGGGAAAACGAGAAATACAGCCACCGTCTTTCCCCAACGATCTACCATTCGACGTCGGCCAAGAGCTGCCTCGGTTACCCTTTTATACATTTATTTTTCTTATATGAAATTCGAAATTGGGTTTCCATTGGAAAATTGGTTTCTAGCATTGATCCAAATTAATTATTTGTGAAGATTTAAAAAAAAAAAAAAATTGGATTCTTTGTCATTTCAGCTTCGCTTGATTACCGTTGTTTTTGGTACTTACTGTTCAAGAATTGTTTTAAAAATAGAACCAAACGGCTAAAATCATGGTTGATTATATACGTGTAAATTGCAAAAATATAACTTGATATTTAACATAATTGGTTTATTGGAAAGAGATGTAATACATTTTGTTATCTAAAATGATTATTCTTAATTCTCCCTTTTTTCTATCAAAAGATTGTTCACTTTTTGTATCCAGACAGGATTCTCATTTATGCTTCTGGAAACAATATGTAAGCTGTAATAACAATTAGCTATTATCGGGTTTTTTTTTTTTTTTTTTTTTTTTGATGTTAATAAAATTAAAAAAAGCCCTTTTTTTTTTTCAGCCTTTCAATATGGAAGAGGCTGCAAAGACTGCAAGAGAATCTCTGGACCAGGCATTTCACATCTCAAACATTCTTCATACTGGTCTTTGATCGGCATACCCTCGAAGTTCTCATTGCACTTTGTGACCTTGGTTTGAAACCTGAGGCATTGGCTGCTGTTGTCAAGGAACTCCCGAGAGAGCCCCGACCCTTGCCTCCAGCACCAACTACCCCATCATCTGTTTCTTAAACAGGTTTGTAGTTCCTCCCGGTAGTTTTTAAGATTGATCTGGGAGACTTTCAGGTGGCTTTCGACTTTTATTCTCGTAAGTCTTGTTTGTATGTACCGAAGGGAAAACGAAAATGGGGGCTATACATATAATTTTATTAGCACTTTCACCTTGCTCAGTGTTCTCTGGCATTAATACATCTATCTAAAAGGGCAGGTTCAATATTACCTATTGCTCAAGGTTCATGTAGTTTTTGGCTTTTGGGAGAATTTCGTGGATATCACTCAATGTAGCATTTGGATAAATATAATCTGCCTGTGAATACAGAGGTAATCTGTAGTCCTCCATTGTTGCTCTGCTTTGTATTAAGCTACCTGAACAAACAAAATATTATACGTAGGACGGAGCTAGTATATGAAGGCAGGATGAGAATATGTGCTCTTTCATCGTTGCTTGCCTGTTCTGTGTGTATTAATTTAGCACAGAATCATTTTATATACCAAATTCATGCATGGCCTGGTACAATAATATACCCAAGAAATATGTTCTGATTTTCGTGGAATTGTACTATTATTTTGTTCCTTACTGCTTTTAAGGCTTTAAAATATAGCATGTTAGTTTTCTTTTTTCCTATGTCAGTAGCCCAAATATGTTTAGCATAAATGCTCCTATCACATCATCCTCTATGGATTACATTTTACATTTCCTTGCCTGACCCAGACTCTGTGAATTAGAATGTAACAGCGGAAGTGGGCTTCAAAGAGAGCGGTTCTTTAACTCTCACTGCTTAACCATGTAACAGAATAGTGTGTGGCTGATAGTTAGAGATGCAGAATCATCATTATCTTGCGATCAGTGTTGTCTCTTGGAGATTTTTCGAATTTTTTTTTTCTTTCACTTTTCTAGACTTTTATGTCACTAAGTTCTGTTTGTAAATATTCTGGCTCATCATAGGTTCTACCATATGCCGTTATATTAGATAATGACTTGCTGACATAATGCTAACTCTTTAATGTTGAAATATATACAAAAGTTCTGAATCATATGCTGGCGATAATTTTGAATTAATCTGTGCAAATTTTATATAATTTATCAATGATGAATCATAGTCTTTCATGATTCTTGATTGTTAAAATTACAAATTCTAAGTTCCAACTTTCAATGTTCATTTTCTGCATCTGGTCATTCAGGAATAGTTCTTAGGTTTGGCTGTAATGACAACCATAAAAAAGATACTTCAACTTCCTACATTTAAAAAAAAAAAAAAAACTACAATTTCGAAACAATAGAAATTTGACCTTTTCTAAACTGTGTGTAAAGAATTCGCATGAAAATCATTCAACATTCCCAACTTTGCAGGTATTTTAACCCCTTAAGCCATCCAGCTAACAAAATATTGTACTATTGTATCCTATCAATTGTAAAGGATGTGAATTTTAGGAGCTAAGCTATGCACTAGTATCCTGTGTTGCTCCTATTTTTTAAGTATTTGTATCTGATATCTATATACAATATATAATTGTAATAAGTATGATGATATGATATTTTAAAAATCCTCCAAATGTATGAAAAAACTTCAAAAAAATGAATATACTTGTGTCAAACCTGTACCCACACACTCGAGTCTGAGTAAATATAGATGGCAGCTTCCACCAAAGCTACAAAGATAAGCAAAGTGGTGCTGACTTTTTGGCAGAAACAGACTGGCAAGCAACGTGAGGACTGTGTGGGGTTAGGGATGGCTGTGCAACTACAATGTAATTTGTTGCAGTGGGGGGTGGACTGATGGAACTGTAGCTAGTTGGGTCGATTGGGGGTGGCAGTGGCGAGCAAGCTTCCTCACGTCAATCGCCATACTACCACGGCATATGCTCTAATATGGATAGTTGAGATAGCAACTCAACATTCTGTTTTCCCCTCACTCCTACGTTTAATTAGACCTCTCAAAGGGTTAAGTAGGTATGAACCATACCTTAAATAAAGTTTTTGTGAATTTAAATAGGTCATTACTCTTTAAGTAATTTAATTATAAATATATATAAATATTGACATAAAATAATAATTTAATAATAAAATAGATTGTGAAATAAGTTTTCAAATTGGTTGACTCAGCCCAACCCTAACTTAGATAAGATTTTAAAATTTTTGGACACTGTAAGAAGGTTTATATCTGACCAGCTTTTTTCTTGTAATATTCTTTGCAGCAATTTAGCCCCCCAACTTGCTTTATTTACTTTTTATTATTTTTTTTCCTTTTGAAGTATTCTTGCATAAATTAGCATCGCAATAATACGAAATTCTGTACATCTAAAAAACAGCAAGGTAGATTAAGACCAAAGCGAACACGAAGCTGAAAGAGCAAATAAACTGATTAGAAATCATTCAAGTCATTAGTTGGATTACATAATAAGATATTGTAGCTGATTCTTACACTCTTTTGTTTGCTTCATTCCCCAAAATTGGACTGTTTAATCTTCTATGCTTGGTTGGATTTTCCGAAATGTATAGATGTATATGATGTTTATAAGCAATTTTTTTATGGTCTGTTTTCTTAGGGTGGATATTATAATTGTTTTAATACTGTTTCATGCATGAAGAAATAACTAGGGACCATGGCATCCATTTTGTTTTGACTGTACGTTTGGAAGAGAATAAACTTATATTCTCCATCTTTTAACTGAGAATGCATGCTTTTTGTTTTCTTTTTTTAGTTTAGCATGAGTTTGTTTTGAAACAAAAAATAAAAAATAAAATCAGCCAAGAAGAAGAAAGAATCAAACCAAGGATCGATTCCAATCGCTATCAGTTTCAACTTATAGGCCAATGGCCATGTTCATATTCTTTTTCATTTTATCCACTAAATTAGGTTAAATTCTGCTAGTATTCTGTAGATGTGAACTTGTATATAAATAATATTATTAAAAAAAATGGAGGGCTAAAAATCAACCAAAACTTTGACAACACAAAGCGGATTATGTCTTGCAAAAAAAAAAAAAAAAAAAAAAGGACATGAGCGAGCAGCTGTATTTAGCTTCATAGGCAAGCCATGTTCACTTATAAAATTATATGCCAGCAGAAGAAACATGTAAGGTAGCTTTAAAAGAAAGATATTTCAAGGATAAAAGTCTCAATGGAGGACAAACTAGAGAAGGCTTGACGTTTTGTTTAAGAGCAGTGTAATAAAATGTTAGGCTGGTTCAATGGAAAGACAAAATTTTCCAATGCCATATCTGTAAGTGCATGCTCGGCCTGATCATTATCTTTGTTTCAAATCAAATTCTTGCTTATTGATTTCCAGATTTTCATTGTATTTTCTTTTTGTTTCGTTATATATATATATATATATAGACTGTTGAGCTTTCGGTACATATGGATTGCGAAGGATGTGAAAAGAGGATTCGAAGAGCAATCTCAAAAATAGATGGCAAGACTTCATTCTTTTCTTTTTATGTATTTCTTGTCTGCATTTTCATCTGACACCCAAGACAAGTGTCGGACATTGATATATACATATCTAGCAACGTTCAGTCTTTCTAATTTTTTTTTATATTTGGAGAATCGGATTGGACCTCAAAAATCATATCTGTTGAATGTGTTAGAGATATTTAAAGAAAAATGAAGAGTGGATATACCATCATGGTCGCTTTGTTTGAAGCTAATTGAAATGAAATGCAGGGGTCGACAGCTTGGAAATCGACATGGATAAGCAGAAGGTAACAGTGACGGGTTATTTGGATGAGCGGAAGGTGCTAAAAGTGGTGAGGAGAACCGGAAGGAAAGCAGAGTTATGGCCATTTCCATACGACAGTGAATATTATCCTTATGCTTCCCAGTATTTGGATGAATCCACATATACATCTTCCTATAACTACAACAGGCATGGCTATAACGAAAGCGTTCATGGGTACTTCCCAGACCAAGCTTACTCCACTGTCCCTGATCAAACTGTTCATCTCTTTAGTGATGACAACGTTCATGCTTACTGCAATGTCATGTGATGATTAACTATTTTCAATAATTAATTCTCATGAACTTAAGACTCATTTTACTGTTCTAATTAATGTTCATAAGTGAAGTCAAAGAACAAATATTAAAGCTTGTAGCTGACTGCAGCACCAACCTGCAAAATTACGGGAATTGATCCTTTACTCATTGTTTAACGTTTTTCCAACTCTTTGCTTAAATCTTTTTTTTTTTTTTTGGGGGGGGGGGGGGTTACATCTTCGCTTAATCTTTCTTCCCTGTCAAAAATTTATTTTAG
>JBBYHL010000014.1:2725836-2775848 GCA_038381835.1 Adansonia madagascariensis | reverse complement strand
GATGCAAGGTTTATTTACTTCCACTTGAAGCTTGAATGGATATTTTTATCTGGATTTTGGTTGAAATAGACGATGGATATACTTGTGAATTAAGAGCACGATCAATCTGAAAAAGATGTCCATAAATATATCGAGCTTATTATTTTGTAATTGCTATAATAATATATATGTTATCAGATTTTTATCATTGTACTTATTTAGTATTTTGGATTCTTATATTATTACTATGTACATTCAATAGCACGTGTATTATTGGATTATTATATTATTACTATATATGATATCTTTAGTTATTTAGTATTCTTATATTGCACGTATGTTATTGGATTTTCATATTTTTATATCAGAGGTCCGACCTAGCTTGAAATAGTGATTTTAAATTAATGTATTATATTTAAATGTATTATAAAATATATAATATTAATCAAAAATATTTTTTAATGTGATGAACAGCAATTATGGCTTAAATAAACAGCTCTGAGCACGTTAAATAATGGTCTGGACTTGAGATTTTAAAAAAATTTATGTCGTGATTGAACTCAATCCATGAGCATATTTAATCATATTTATAATATAAATTAAGTTTTAATATTTAATTAAATTATTAAAAGAATATTAAAATAAAATTCATAATTAAAGTTTTTTATTTATAAAATTATTTAATTATATTTTTTTCATATTTATTTTTAGTATTAAATTCGGGTTCGGGTTAGGCTCGGGTTTGGGTTCTTTCGAGTTCGGGTCATTTCGGGTTCGGGCTATTTCGGGTTTCTGGTTGATTCGGGTTCGGGCCATTGACTTTTTGATCAAATCGGATTCGGTTCGGGTTTAAGCTCGGGTTTTTTCGAACGGATTTCGGATTCGGGTTTAATTTGTCACCTCTACAATGCAGGGTATCCAAAATTGTTTCATAAATTTTTTTTTTTAAATTGTGACTATATAATAACATGATATGCGATGAACAAGTAACATTAATGCAATAATTGAAGACAAGTAGATATGCATAGATAAACAAATAAATAATGCAAATAACTATTTAACCTATAAAAAAAAATTATTCAGGAATAAGACTTTGGTGCCAAAGGCTTCTTGACTTACCTAGTATCTAGATAGAATTTGAAAAGAATTTTCGGTCCATTTGTTTTTTGAAATTAGATTTTAAAAACTATTTTTGAAAAATATAAAGATTTTTCAAAAAAATAAAAATTTTTTTATGTTTGGATGACTAAATGAAAAATATTTTTTGTTGTTTGTCTAGTTTTTGAATTTTTTTTCAAATAGCTATATTGACATAAATATTAAATTGTTAAATATTAATTATTAAATATTAAAAAATATTTATTTGTAAAATATTATTATTTCAAATAATAATATTTTAATCATAATATTTAATACCAAGATATTATATTAATATTAAATACTTAAAATAATACTTTTGTAATTAAAACATAAATTATATAAATATTTTAAAATATTATAATAATTATTAAAATATTATTTATATTAATATAATAATTGTTAAAATATTATTATACAATTTTTGAATAATAATATTGAAATAAATATTAAAATATTAAAAACTATTTATCATTTAACTATTAATTTTTAATATTAAAATTGTAAAATTTAATAATAATATTTAATGATAAAATATTATATTAATATTAAATAATTAACATAATACTATTTATTATTCAAAATTAATTATATAATTTTTTATTAAAATATAATAATTATTAAATGTTATTTCTATCAATATCTCTATACTATTAAAATATTAATTTTTTACATTAAAAGATTTATTGTTAAATACTTATAAATTATAATTTAGATAAATTTATTTTTAAAATAGTCATGTAATTTTTTTCAAAAAATATTCAAATACTATTTTAAATTTAAAATGTTGATAATGTTACAATTTATTTTAAAATAATAATATTGTTTATTGAAATAATATTATATTAAAATAATAAATTATATTAATAATTTATTATTAAAAATAATATTACATTATTAAAATATAAATATATATGTTTAATAATATCCAAATTAATATTAAAAATTAAAAATTAAATATTAATGATAATATTTGATTCAAATTAAGTTTCATAAAAAAAATTATGTTACTTAAAAAAAAGCTTTTATTATGCAAATATCTTTTGCTTAAGAAAAAAAAATATTTTTCAAAAAAGTACCTTATTCATTGACCTTTTAAGTCATGTTTCGTTGACAAAGCTACTTTTTACAATATAAACACCCAAAAATATAAAAAAGATATATTTTCAAAATTATTTTTTTGTGAAATAAATGAACTCATACGTAAACATTCTCATGGTAATCATTGAAACTAACAAAGTATTATTTTATTTGGATTTCTCCGATGTCTAAACAAAAACCACAAATCATTTTTATTTTAAAAAATAAAATTGTTACCATATTGATTGGTGTCTAACTGAATACACATGGATATATTTAAATACGCATAAAAATTTACCATAATATTAAAAAAGGTATTAAGTGTATTTGTTGATCTTGTCATGAATTTATGCTTTTTAAAACGCTTACAGTGATTTTATTTATTTGTTTAGATAATTCAAATTATTTTATACTTATAAATTTAATATTTTCACAAGGAATAAAATACAATTGTCCTTATTTTACGATAAAATTATTATATTCCCTTACATGTATTAATTTTAAGCTTAGATTAAAAAAGTAAAAAAAAAATTGAAAATTGATGATTAAAGTTTTGTATTATAAAAATTATTTAATTATAATTCAATCATTCTTATTTTTAGTATTAAAATTGTGTTATTGTTGGTTAATGATAAGATAGTCTCAAGTTCAAACTATTTAGGTTAAATTAGTATGGATTTGAATAATTTTGAGTTCATATTAGGGTCGAATGTTTTGGGCTCCGATTATTTCGAGTTTAGACCATTTTAAGTTTGAGTTTTCTTGAATTTGAATATTTAACAATTTTTTTAATCAAATCAAATTTAAAAAAATTCATTCTTTTTTAAACTAGTTTTTCAAATTTGGCTTCATTTTGACACCTAAAAAATTCTTGTCCATTTGCAGGTCTATTTATTTTACAAAAAATAATTTTTGAAAAATGATTGTCACATTTTGCAATTTTTATTTTTTTTCAAATAGCTTAATCAACGAAAAAAAATTTTTCTTTTGAAAATTATCTTTATCTTTTATAAACAAGAGTTGCCTATAAGTAGCGTTACTCATGAGCTTTGTTCGTTCCAATGTATCATTTTGGATCCAATGGAATTTATAAATATAGGAAGAAGCCTATGAAATAGATCGAGAATAACTTGATTCAAGTCATATATAACATTAATGAGAAATATTTAGTTTGAAATTTTAAAAATTTATATTACTATTTGAATAATAAATATACGAAAATTAAAGTTTATAAAGATCTAATAATAAATTTTTTTAGTATAAAAAATATTAATATTTTAATAGTATAAATGTTACATTAAAAATTAATAGTTTAATGTAAATAGTTTTTTTTATATTTTAATAATTAATATTTTAATATTTATGTCAATATGACTGTTTGAAAATGTAAAAATAATATTTTAAATATTAATATATTAATGTTTTAATAATAAATAGTAGTATTTTTAGTGTTAAATACTAATATGATATTTTAATATTAAATATTATTATTTCAAATATTTTTAATTTAATAATAAATAATATTTAATGTTTCTATTTAATATTGTTATTTAAAAAATAAATGTTCTTTAAAAGAACAAAAAAAAATTGTTAAGTAGTCTAAATATTAAAATAAATCTCTATTTTTTAATAAAATTTCCCATTTTTTAATATTTGCAAACTGATTTCTTTGCGAAACGGACCGTACGTGTCATTATTATTATTATTATTATTTTTTCATGTAACCCTCTCAAAACCGGACTTTCTTGAATTTAAAAACCAAAACCCCGGGTTAACCGTGGTTGTCCGGTTCGGCTTTGAAGACTACTTGGTTTTTCTCAACTAAAGCAAATTCACGAATCCAAAAACATACAGTTTTCGCTTCTCTTTTTCTTTCCGCTAGGTTTTGTCATCTGAAAGACTGTAGCTATGGTAAAACTTAACTTTCCGTTGATAACTGTTTCATCTTTCCCTTTCAGATCTGAAATCTCCATTTTCTTCTACCTTTTTCAAATTCTAACCGATTTTTTTTATTTGGGAGACTTTACAGGAGGGTCAAAGCGGAAATCTGCAGGCGGCGATAGACCAGTTGCTTAATGTTGAGAAGCAGATGCGATTTGCCGGCGATGTCGCCGGAACCAAGAAAGCGGTTACCGATATTTTGCAGCTTTGCTTTGAAGCTAAAGATTGGAAGTCTCTCAATGAACAGATCGTTAATTTGTCCAAGAAACGAGGTCAACTTAAGCAGGTAACTAATATTTTGACGTTTTCTCTTAACCAAATTTTATTATTTACATGCGGCTATGCTTCTAATTTAATTATTTTCAGGGAATTTTTAAGGTTATCTTTTTTCATTTTAGAATTTTTGGTGATTTTGTTTCTTTAAATTCTCATTTTATAGTTCTCATTGCTATTTGAAATGTGGGTTTATTGAAATGTTTAGAATTTCCTAGTTACACTTAGCTGAAGTACATTGTTGTTTTTGTGCTTAAACAATAGTTTTGTTGCTTTTATTATTATTATTATTATTATTATTATTATTATTATTATTATAACAACTAGTGGGTAGGTGGAGGATTTAATATTCACACATTATTGGAAGGTAGAGACCATTTCTATATTTGTGAGCCTTCTTTATAGTGGATGACTTACCTACAAACTCAAGTAAATTTTTACTTTTTATTGTTAGTAGAGTTAAAGCTGAAGAAAAGGCCATGCAGATTTCAGCTTTGTATTCTCAGTCCAGTTAGACTCATGATATAATTGTGTCTGGTGATATACTGAGATGAAAGGAATAAAAGTTAATTAGAAGGAAAATGGTAAATTGGACCGCTAAATTCTATATCAGTCTCACTTAATTATAACTTATGAAATAGTTCCATTCTTATGTTTCTTTATTTGTTTATCTCCTAGCTGGTTTGTTGCTTGAATGTGCAACTGGTGATATACTAAGATGAAAGGAATAAGTGTTAATAAGAAGGAAAATAGTAAATGGGACTTCTAAATTCTTTTTCAGTCTTTCTTTGTTTATCTTCTAGTTTCTTGCTTGAATATGCACTTCTATTTTCTAGTTATTGACATGAAAAGTGCATTTATGCTTATTTTTATTGCACATTTATGTAGTAAGGAAACTTTTGTTTTGATAAACAGTATTAAGGATTTCTTAGACTAACTCTGGTGTTTAAATCGTTTGTATTTTCATATTCTTCGGCCTTAATTAGTTTATAATTGGTATAATATCACCTTAGCTGTTTCCAGTTAAATGATGTAAACCTTCTCATTTAATCCAGTTAGATTTGTTAGTAAATTTAAATAATAAATCAAGATTGATCTCAACAAACTATAAGATACTCCCTCTGTCACAAAACCTATTATTGCTGTACACCCCAAAAAGACATTTTGTTGGGGACCTGTTCATGTTTCACTTGGTATTAATAGACATTGTTTCGTGCTACCTTACTATAGAGCTACATTTATCTTGGTTGCATAGAGAATCCACCTATAGTTGTAGATGGCTATATGTATGCATATTCTAACTATTTGGTTGTGGATAAAGACTTAATTTGAAATTCTCTTCTTTTTTTAGTATGTGCTGAGTGCTGCATTTTGGATCATAATCCTGAGCGCTTTTGTACACATCCCGCATATGATTAACTTATAGTTTTTGCATTTTTTTGAACGTTATCCAAGGAATAACCTAAATTTGACTCAATGCTAATATTTAGGGCCGAAGGCTCACTTCATTGTGCTATTATGGTTGTCGCTGTCCTTCTTTATCACTTTTTTCGTTTACCCATTCATACTTTCTCTCTCTCTCTCTCTCTCTTCTGTTTTCTTTGTCACTCTATACCTTTGCTTCCAGAAATCTATTTTCCCTTTATACCTGCACTTCTCACTTTTCATTCTCCTGTTGGCTCACTCTTCAATCAGTCTATCATTTCCTGGCCTGCCAGAGGCTACTCTCTTTCCAAATTACTTCCTTATTTCTTTGCCCTCCATCACCTTTTGTTCCTCTTTGCTCCTTTCAAACTACTAACCTCACTTAATTCTCTTATAAAAGCCACACACCTCTCTATGAAGCTTCACTGTTTCCCCGCAACTCAGTTCCACAGTTTAACCAAAAGACTCAGTCCATAACAACCCTAGCATTCATCGCTTCTCTTTATTCACAGTTTCTCTCCATAATATTGTTGAAGCGCACTGCCATCATCCTCGTTATTTCTTTTGCATTTCCACTTTTAGCGCATCTAGCAACAAAAGCAAACAAAACTCTCGAGTCTTAAAATGAGAAAGAAAACTCTTGTACATTTCTTTTCAATTTTATGAAGCCCCAGAACAGATTTTTTGTTTGGATAGCTCGTTGGATGGATTCAGCATAGATGATTCCACTATTGAGCAGATTTAAACAAATAAAATTTAATTTTATTGTCTCTAATATTTTCTTATAGTTGCTGTTATATGCTTCTCAGTAGTGGTTATTCCAATTGAAGTTAGAACCATAGGGTAAACTAAATTATTAGGTAAAGCATTAGATGAACCAAATCACATCATGTATTAAACATATGAGTAAAGCTCAGATCTTATTCCTAGGACTCGGCCTCTCTGGTACTGTAAAGTAGTTTTGCCAGAAATGTTGATATATTACTACAGCCATTTGATTAAGTGTTTTTCATGTCTTTGTTAAAATTTTCCTACCTACCATCAGAACAATGTGTAGGGGGTTATAATTAATCAACATTACCATTGTTAATGGAGCTGTTTATTTATCTGGATTCTGCAGGCAGTGACTGCAATGGTTCAGCAAGCTATGCAATACATTGACGAGACACCAGATCTTGAAACTCGTATAGAGTTGATCAAGACACTGAACAGTGTGTCTGCTGGAAAGGTGAGTGTCTGATGTTGTAATTCGTTTATTTTTTTGGGTTATCTGATGTTATCTGTCTATTGTTGTAATGTTTTGTCTAAGCAAATTTCTTCCTTCTGTAGATTTATGTTGAAATTGAGAGAGCAAGACTGATCAAGAAACTTGCAAAGATTAAAGAAGAACAGGGCCTTATTGCAGAAGCTGCAGATTTAATGCAGGAAGTTGCAGTAAGTTTCTTTTATAATAAGAGATAGCTCATGTGGGTCTTTGCATTTTCCCCCTTTTGCTCTTTATTTGATTGATCTGAACTGCAGGTGGAAACTTTTGGTGCCATGGCAAAAACTGAGAAAATTGCCTTCATTCTTGAACAAGTATGGGCATCTTATTTTGATCATGGCCTTTTTTGTTTTCAATATTATTGTATCTTCTAGATTAAGATTGCCATAATAATTCTGTCAACTTGTCAATAATTAAATTTGCAGGTTCGGCTTTGCTTAGATCGTCAGGATTATGTTCGTGCTCAAATTCTTTCAAGGAAGATTAGCCCTAGAGTATTTGATGCTGACACCTCAAAAGAAAAGAAGAAACCAAAAGAAGGTGACAATGTTGTAGAGGAGCCTCCTGCTGATATACCTTCACTTTTGGAGTTGAAGCGTATATACTATGAACTGATGATACGGTATTTCCCCCTTCGCTCTTTAACTTCCATTGTTCATGCTCGATTTTCTTGTAACAATTTTGATTGAGTTCTGATAATTATTATTGTGAGGTTTAAAGGTTCTTTAGTACCTTTTATATCCTGTTAAAATGGCATCAATTTTATGTAAATGCCTAGTCACACAAATATTTATGCTTTCTGAGCACAACCTTAGAACTTAAATGCCACAACTGTTACGATCTCTTAGTCCGTTATTTATTCATATATTATTATTTTTTTTTGAGGAGGGGGAGGGGGAGGCTAGGTGAAGGTGGGGGTGGGAAACCCGTTTTATTTTAGAAAAAGAGATTGCTTTGTGGAGATTATGTTCTCAACTTTTTTTTTTTCTTATCAAATATCCAGTGTACTTTCATGTAATTAGAATAATTGGGATGGGCTTTAGTTGTGTTGGAAATTTTTTGTTTATATAAGTTGAATATTTGATCGAATCTCAATTAAGTTGCATGCACCTTTTGTCCAAAGCTTGTAAGGATCCTGAAGATGATAAATATAGAGAAAAGGACATCCATTCAGAATCCACCCTCAGAGACTGATGTGAGTTGCTAATGAGAAGGACCCCTTGTTAGATTGCTGAACGTGGCATTTCTTCCAAGGATGACATCTGCAAAAGACTATAGTGAATGTTTTCTTTCTATTGCTTTTATTTCAGATATATTATAGGCTGCAAGTTTTGATCCTTATTTTACAAGATGAGGAAAAATTTTCCTTCTGTTTTTGGGCTAGAAATCTATATTTTTTTTAGAAACTTAACCCCAGGTATAAATTCAAGGAATAGAGCCTATAGTTATTTGAAAAATAGATCCTTAAACTTCTCAAAACTGTTATGGATGCAAGTTATGCGTCTGTTATTGGATATAATAGAATCATAGCGTTTTCCTTGGCTTTTGTAGTTGAACTGACTTACCATCATAGCTAAGCAACTTAGGAAGAAACACTGATCGGCTCCATTTCACTCTAAAGACCCAAGTGCAAAATGGTTGGACATGAAATAAATTTTGTTAATCACCTCTCTGCTGCTATGTGGTTGGATTTATCTTACTCAATAGTTTTCCTTATCTCTGCAGGTATTACACTCATAACAATGACTACCTTGAAATTTGCCGTTGCTATAAGGCAATATATGAGATTCCTTCCATCAGGGAAAACCCATCTCAGTGGATACCGGTAAAGGACATCTCAATAAATCCCCTTTCTTCTGTTGAACTGTCCTCACCTCCAATATATATGTTTTTTACTTCAGGTCTTGAGAAAAATCTGTTGGTACTTGATCCTGGCCCCACATGATCCAATGCAGTCAAGCCTTCTTAATTCCACATTGGAGGATAAGAATCTTTCTGAGATACCAAAATTTAGGTATGTACCTTGGTGATCTAGTACTCTTGAATATTTTAAGCTGTAGGTGGTTGTTTATGATTTTTTTTTTAGTTTGATTCCTACATTTGTTTAATCTTCCGTGATAGGTTGCTGTTGAAGCAGTTAGTTACAATGGAGGTTATCCAGTGGACATCCCTTTGGAATTCTTATAAGGATGAATTT
Organism: Adansonia madagascariensis; assembly: GCA_038381835.1. Lineage (NCBI taxonomy): Eukaryota > Viridiplantae > Streptophyta > Magnoliopsida > Malvales > Malvaceae > Adansonia > Adansonia madagascariensis. Next base: position 2,766,552 of record JBBYHL010000014.1, on the reverse strand, counting down.
GAGAATGAGAAGAACATGCTTGGAGGCTCTTTGGCTGACAAAGCTGCGGAAGATTTGAGACTGAGAATTATTGAGCATGTAACTTTGGCACGCTCCTGTTATATGATTCTGTGCACTTACTAATTTCTTATCTGTTTCTCACTGGCAACCAATTTGGCTTTTCAGAATATTCTTGTTGTTTCGAAGTACTACTCAAGGATTACATTGAAGAGACTTGCAGAGTTATTGTGTCTCACTATCCAGGTTTGCGTGCTTTCTTTTTTCCCCCCTTCGATCTTCGTTAATGAGAATTCTTGTCATTAGTTACCTTGGCCTTTGTCTGAAATGCAAAATAAAAAAAAAAAAAAAGAAGATTCTCATACCACATTGCTGTTTCCATCCTGATTAGTAAACTGATGCTTTCAATCTGCAGGAAGCTGAGAAGCATCTTTCTGAAATGGTCGTGTCCAAGGCATTGGTGGCAAAGATTGACCGACCAATGGGAATAGTCTGCTTCCAGGTAGCAAAGGATAGCAATGAAATTCTCAATTCATGGGCCGTGAACTTGGAAAAACTTCTTGATCTTGTTGAGAAGAGTTGCCACCAAATACACAAGGAAACCATGGTTCACAAAGCTGCTCTAAAAGTATGAAAATGATGATTCACCAATTGCAGGTAGTGGCTGCTCTTTGGCACTTTTTGCTTCATGTCTTTATATTGGCATACAGTTGCTGTGATCACAAAATAATATTTCTTTTGAATGATGGCTTTTCGAATTTCATAACTGCAGGTTGGCCAAGTTGAACTATGTTTATGAATGCAAGGAAGTGGTGTAATTGCTGGTTGAATGAGTTGGGTGCCTTGATTGAATTTTCTGGAAGTTCTTATTTTGGTTGCTCAGACCTTTCTATGACTGAAAGCTAGATAGTAATCATAGAAAACCTATATGGTGCTGTTTGAATAGTAGTAGGAGGAAAACAAGGAAGTTTACTTGTTATTCGTATTGTTCAATTCAATCTTGATCGTTTTTTCACCATTCGCAGCCTATGATTCACTAGTCTGCTATGAATCCTTTTTAAGCTTTTCTCCATTGCTTGTATTCTTGCTTCAGTTTCCCAGTGGTAAGCAAACTAGCATCCTTATGAGTTCCATCACGAAGGCTACAACTCGCAAGAAGTTTTCATTTGCAAACCCTAGCTGAAGAATACAAGAAAATTATAACTTAAAACTATTGTAAGGTGTCTGTTTGTGTTCCTGTTTGCGGCTATCAGTTTAGAAAGCAAGCAAGCATCTCCTATTCTCATCCACCAATTTATTGCCAAAGCAAGCAGGTCTGGAGTCCAGGCCAAGTGTAGATAACCTGCTTTTATTTTCTTTGTTTTCCCCTATTCCATCAATAAACGAAAAGTAAAGCAATTCCCTCGGTTCAGTTGTCCGTAACTTTAAAAAATAATTTCAGAATTAATTTCATCAAAAAGTCTTATCTGTTTACAGCCGATGTAGGTCTATTATATTGAATCACCTGTCAAACATCCTAGCCAGTATTAGGAGAAACCCATCCTATAATATATGTTCCTATTAATCACAGTTGTTAAATTAAAAAAAATAAGAAAAACAAAGGAAATCAGTACAATTCAGGGAAATAAAAGTTGGACCATGACTATTTGAACATGGAGGTGCTTATCCCTATCATTGGGACATGAAACCTACTTATTAATTAATTATTTGTTGGACAGAACCAGCTAGCTATTAATCTCATATGTTTTTTTAAATGTATTTATTTATTCTTTTTTCTTTAACTGCATGTCTACAGTCACTAGATGGTACGCTATATTTTATGTTTCTTTGTGGCTGCCTTACTTTCCGTAGAATAAACTAAAAGAAATGATAAGGCTGAGTCTTCACTCTTCACCAACAACATGGGCGAAAATGCTATTTTGTTCTATAAAAAAAATACACAAGGAAGCAACGAATGTGTACGCACTTTGAAGTCTTTCATCTTGCGCTTGAAAAACCCAAATACGAACTGGAATAGAAGCCATTTTGATAGGTTCTTGCAATTGACCATTCTGACTCTTTTTTTTTTTTTCGACTATAAATAGCTTAGCCTCATGCACGAAGGTACTAAACCACCAATACAACATATTATTTCAACTAAACACCAGAACAAGATTGAGTGCTGCAAACAACAAGACTTGCTTAACAACAGTCCTCTGCATCTAGAAATAATCCCAGTTCCAAAAAAAAAAAACAAAAAGATCCCTGCTCTCATTCATAATGGAAAATCCATTTCTGAATCTTTAATCATCGTCCAATACATTGACGAAGTTTGGAGTCACAAGTCATTTCTGCTTCCTTCCGATCCTTATCAGCAATCACAAGCCTTGTTCCGGGCAAACTACATTACAAAAATGCGAGTGTTCTATTTTCTCTGCGGGTTTTTATATTTGTTACTAATATCAGATATAGCCATTATATATGTATATGTCGTTAATTCAAGTATCATTAAGCCAATAACTTTCTCGAGTCCGAACAGCTAGCCAAGCAGTGAGTGATTTGAACTGTTATGACGAGTTTCTTTCAGCAACATTGAGCTATGTCCTGGAATGGATATCACAATAAATAAACATATTCACATGTCACTTCAGTTTATGATTGTTGTTTGGTATAAGAGGAACTATGATTTGAACCTAAAATCTCCACTTAAACCCTACCCCATCATCACCACTTAAGTTGAGCTCAAAATACAGCCACTTCATTATTTACACATATTACCAAGGGAAGCAAAGGAAAAGCTAACATATTGCTTGAAGACCCTAGACGGAGAGCTTGAAGACAAGCTTAACTTCGGGGAAGATACTGTTGGGTTTGTCGATGTGATACTTGTGCCCTTCACCGGCTGGGTTAACAATTATGGGACTCATGGAAACTTCAGCATAGAACAATGGTGCCCCAAGCTTACTATATGTGCCACAAGGTGCAAAGAGAAAGAGTGCATATCAATGGCATTTATGGTTTCTTTTTGAAGCTCAAGGAGAAACTTTAAAAATTTAAACTAGTTAAAAGGAAAAAGATGCACTATTATTGCTAGAATAAAACAAACCAACTCATGCTTATGTTATTGCAGTAAATAAAACGAACTCACTTCTTCAGTTTGACAGTAAGCAAAAACTGGAAAAAAAAAAAAAAAGTATGTTATCCTGATTAACCTTAAGACAAAGTGCATCCCAATAAATCATGTCCTGAATGCAATTTGGGTATGTAACAGAAGTAGTCATAAACTATATAAATTTATTTTTCAACTCTACGTACTACCTCTGTGCCAAACTTCTTGTCTCTATTTGAAATTCAATGTTTCTTAAGGACAAAATAGTGATTTACAAGAAAGGTGCAATCATACCATCCACTTTCATCTCTTTCCACAATATATCAGCTAGACTAGGAATTCAATTAAGGGAAGAAAAGGGGGGGGGGGTGGAAGGCTTTCACATACCAAGGTCTCTTGCACATGACTTGTTTTGGTAGATTTAATGTCATCCAATTTATAATCTAAGTATTTAAAGTTTACGGGACTAACGAATGATAACAAAAAGAAAACAAAATGTCTTAGATCAGCCACAATAACGTGGTGAGATAGCTTTGCAACTTGAAGCATGTAAGGCCTGCACCATGTAATATGTACGCTATGCACGGCAGATTTTATCAGAGATGCTCCAAAAATGAAACTAATGCCCAAAGCTAGAACCTATGGAGAGAAGCTCCCTTGCGAATTGCGCAATATCATAACAGTTCAGAGGAACACAGTTTACAGCTAGAGGTGGCAAACAAGCAAGTTCCAGTGGGTTCAGATAGGGTTGTCATTGGATTTAGGTTATTTCAAATTCATTTGGATTCAGATCATCTTGGGTTTTATATTTTCAGATTTAGGTTTTTTTGGATTTGGGCTATCTCGACCTCTGACCATTTCAGATATTAGCTTTTTTAGGTTCAGACTATTTTGGATTTGGATCGTTTCGAGTTATAGCAAGCTTAGACGGATTTAAAAAATTTTAAAATTTTGTAAGTTATAAATATATATTTTTAATTTCGATTGTAATAATTAATTTTACTTTTACCTAGTGACAACATTAATAAAGTTAAAATTTTAAAAATTTATATATATTTATATAAATATAAAATTATATAATAATTTTATTTATATATATCGTGTACAAATATATTGTATATAATATTATCTACAATTTTTAGTAGAATATCCTTTAAGTTCAAATAAAATATAAATATATAAGTTCGATATATATATATACACACACTTATAGTAACAATAAGAAAATAATTTGTATATTCTGATACTTATTATTTTACACTGATAGAATTAATAATTTGTATATTCTTATTATATACACTTATATTTTTGTTAGTTTTTCTAAAATATTTAGTATTCATAGAATTAATAATTATATAAGAATATTTTTGTCATATAAATGAGCTAAATAAATATAAAGTAACACTAGACAAAGTTAAATTTGTTAATAAAGTTATTGGTATTACACAAAACATCAAGTTTAATCATATGTTGAAATTATAATATCATTTTTGAATATTTGATTATTATTGTATTAAAATTAAATTTTAAATGTCTAACAAGTACAATAATTTATTGTACATGATTATTTTATAATAAATTAAATGTTAAATTAATAATACAATTTTTTAATTTTTTATGACTAATTGTATAAATATAATAATGATAGTATTAAAAAACTATTTGGTTCATATTTAATATGTTTCAAATAAATTTTATTTCATAGTCTAATTTAAAGATTCATTATTAATTACTTTTGTTGATAATACATTATTAATATAATTGTACAATAATTATAAATATTTTCATAAATTAAATATTTTTATTTATAAAAAATTGATAATTTATATATTTATTTATACATTTATTTTAAATAAAATCATATAATTAAAGTTAGGGTTTTTTTAATCTTAAATTCGGGTTCTTACAAGCTTTAGATCAAGTTTAGATCTTAATAGATTTGGTCCTTTACGGATTTTGGATCATGTTGGTTTTGGGCTTTTCTAGGTTCAGATTTTTATTTTTTTGGATTTGAATTTTTTTTTGCGTTCGATTTTTTTTAAATTCGAGCTATTAACATTTTAAGTAAACTTGGATAAGATAGGATTAACTCTACGCCTTATAGGCTTTGGGCCTGCTTTACTAGCTCCATTTATGGCATATAGATCATTATGAGCACATGAGTTTCGAAACTAAATACTAGCAAGCAGCAAACCAAGCCATCTACTTTGCAGAGAAGCGGAAAGGCAAGTACACCTCAAACCTATATGTTAAATGTACTAAACTGAAAATACACACCAAACCTAACTCATTTATACAAGTCCAAACTCAATCTCTATGGAAGTTTCTCAAGCATTCAAAATTCGAGCACTCTGGTTACAGTCCACCGAATACTTCTTACCATAGATGATCAAACACGGGAAAGCATCAGATGCCATGCCACAAAAGATATACATTAAAGCATTTTTAAGCAATTCCTGGTAGAATTAAAAGGAAATATTTACCTGAATTTATCCTTTGAAAGCAGCTTCAAATATTACTGCACTATAATACTCAAGACCTTTGGCAAGTTGCAAATGAAAAACCACTTTCTTATGCACCCACATGTCTTTAGAACTTCAAATAGAATTGCAAAGTCACTTCTTCAAATGTACTTTGTTTAAGAAGACCACTTCCTTAAATGATCTCCAGTAATAGTTCCAAAGGAGGTCCTCTTATCTTCACAGAAGTGCCAATTTTGTTCCACTGTCTCAAAGGATAAACCTGTTCCTTCTACCTATTAAAAGTGATTAATATATCCTCAAGCAAACTAAAATCATTATCTCAAGAGAATACCAGCTAAAATCAAGACTATATATGCAGCATAAATCATTTTCCCAAGAACAAATGCTTGCCTTGCATGTAGTCCATGAACCAATAAGAACGAATCCCAAGAATAAACTCGTTCGCATGAATAAATCATCACAGCTAAAATAAAGACTATATAAACAGCAAAAATCATTTTTCCAAGAACAAACGCTTACCTTACACGTAGTCCATGAACCAATTAGAAAGAATCCCGAGAATAAACTCATTCACATGAATAAATCCAGAAACTGCAAGTAATAAAGCATTTTATACCATGTCTCAACGAAGCCACTGAAAATTAAGAATGCAGAGAAATGGAAAAGTCTTAAACAATGACCAGATTTTTAATATAGATAAATAAATTTTAAAAAAATAATAAAAATAAAATGAAACATATCAAAATAATTTCAGCATATTTTCCCATTTAGTGTGCAGAGCAGCCAAAGGAATACTGAGAGCTATTATTCTGGCAAATTTCAAAAAATCATTTATATATATATTTATATATATATGAACACAACGGTGATACTGAACTTTCATCCCCAAATTAACAAATGAATGACTTTTCGTCCACATCATAAATTTTATGGTACCATCTTTTGTTACAGCCAAGAAAATTATGGTTATGAACAAAAGAACGATAAAAAAGTACTAATCCAAAAAGAATTATCTCTTCCATAGCAAACTGCTACTATCAGCTGAAATACTAAACCATTTCAAGGATGTAGCTCCCACTGTTTCATTTAGAAGCTCTGGTAAAATAACAAAAGAGTTGGCTCAATAATATTGATATTACCTTCAGAATGGCAAATCAATTGTAAATATTGCCTTCATTCCTAATGCAAAAGAAATGAATGCGATAGAAACAAAGAAGAGACTTTTGCACAGCCAGCAAGAACCTCTTTTCTGTTTGATGATCTTCACAATGCCTATTTCATAAGTTGGTTGATCTTCTTCATTTATTGACAAAAGTTCCACTAACCTGACTGCTGTGGATGCATCAGCAGAAAATCCTTTATTTACCATTTCAAGAAGAATTTTCATCGCACTTGGTAAGTCATTGCTTTGAAGGAAACCCCGAATTGTAATATTGTAAGAACTATTATTTGGAATATAATCATCTTCTTCCTCCTTCCTGAAAAGGTCATATGCTATTGCAGGTAGTCCTTCGTTGCAAAGGCCCTTGATCATTATGTTATATGTTCGTAGACTATGATTTAAACCAGCGTCAAAGATGTGAGAAAATAGTTACTTGCAGTTTCAAAACGGCCAGCTTCAATCATGCCATCAAGTAGGATATTTTAGCGGACAAGATAGTGTTCCGGCTCACTGTTTTGCATTGCCTGAAATAGTTCCAGTGCCACATCAATTTGACCATGTTTGCATAAGCCATCTAGCAAAACAGAGTAAGCTTTTGAATTTGGAACTTGACCACAGGAACGCATATCCTCAAACAGTTCTTGTGCATCTGAAAGCCTCCCTACTTGGAACATGCCACCCATAAGAGTGGTGTATGTAGCAGTGTCAGAAGCAGGTCCTTTTTGAGTCATTTCATGAAAGAGTTTTAGTGCTTTATCTATCATATTAGTTTTGGAATATCCATTAATCATCATCACGGATTTAAAAAGTGGTCGCAGGCATGTTTTTTGTCGTGTCAGATTTATTACAATTGCGGATATAATGAATGTTATCGCAGTCAGTTGCGATAAAATATCGATCTTGATATCGATAATGAAAGGTGTTAAAACCACTAAATAATAGCCGTAACATTACTTGCAGTCACTATTTGAATTCCTGATCATGATGTTGTAAGTAAATACATTAAGTTCACAGCCATAGTTAACCATAGAATCAAAAACCTTTCTTGTCTCATCCATTTCATCCCGCAATTGAGATCCATCTATCAGTTCACTCTATGTAATAGCATTAGGCTGAAGACCTCTATGAACCATCGTTTCCAAGTAAACCTAGAGCCTCAGAAATCTTCCCTGCTTTACAAAGTCCACCAACCAATATATTAAAAGTCACAGCATTTGGCTTCAAATTCTTACTCTCCATTTCACTGAATAGTCTTTTCACCTCTTTCCAATGGCCTGAACTACACATTGCTCGAATTAATGAACTGTAAGTGACAACATCTATTTTAATGCCTTTATCCTTCATTTTAGAAGCAAGGTCCAAAGCCTCGGTTATGAACTTATTCTCACAAAGGCTATTGATAACAGCACTATCAGCTACAATATCAGGCAGGAAACCCCTTTCTTCCATCTCTCTCAACATTCTAAGAGCGCCACTGCTATCGCCTATTTTACAGTGTCCATTGACTATTATGGTGTATATATATATATATACCAATCAGGTTGATACCCTGTCAGAACCATCTCATTAAACAATCCAGCGGCTTGAGCAACTTTACCTTCCATGCAAAAACCTTTGATCAAAGTAGAGAAAGTAACTAATTGAGGTTTATAGCCAAGCTTCTACATTTTTCCCCAAACCGAAAACCCAAAATCCACGCAATGCGAATGACAAAAACAATTCATCCAAATGTTGAAAGTGTAAGCATAATGCGATATTCGTAATAATTCCATTTGTTAGCAAAGTCAAACAACCATGGCATAATGTTTCATTCCCACTATAGCCCCTAACAATTTATTTAATTTCACAATACAAGGCCTGGGAGAAGCACGAACCACGTTATTAAATAAAGCAAGGGCATAAGTAATATTACGAAACTCATACTTTTTTCCATTTCCCTTGGCAGGTTTCTTATATATTGTTGTGGTGCTATCTATGCTACTCAAGGAAGAAGAAGATGATGTAGAACAGAACCAAAAACAGCAGGGAGGGCTTTTTTCTCTATGAAGGAGCGAATAAAGGTTGCCAATTTGATGAAAATGAGAAAGAAAAACAGATGTTTTCCGCAGCTTCCACTTCATCATCGGGTTTTTCCTCTGATACCAACTTTAAAATATTGGTCGGCAGCTTCTGCTTGTGGCGGTGACAGAGAAGGGAGGCAGGGATTTGCCAGTTTTGGGCTTTGAGAAGTAAATTTCATGGATAGTCCTGAACTTATACTCTTTTCCCACTTAGCTCCACATCCCAATTTATTCCAGTTTAGGGCAGCATGACCATGAGATTGGTTTCAATATGATTATTAATTAGTTGCATTCAGATGTTAGCAAGCCGAAGGTGCAGTGACATCCAAAGCAGTGGTGAAAAACTTCCATTGCACCCAAGTGCCTTTGGATGTATCCTCGGCACCAACGGTAGGGTTTTCACTTTCCAATAGACACAGCGAGGCAAAAAAATCTTTCTTTACCGTTACACTTTTTATTTTATTTATTTTTAAATTAAATTAATTTAGTTTTACTATAAATATAATTTTAATAATTTTAATATAATTATAATTTAAATTATTTTTCATTTTTCATTTTTAATGTAATGTTTAATAATTTATTTTTATTTAACATAAATAGATTTTATATTTTATTATTTAATGTAATATAATTATACATATATACAAATATGCATGTTAATCTAATACCCTTTCTCGCGACATGTCCTTTGAGTGATAGAGTGAAGATATATAATATAATTATATATATATATATATATACATGTTAATCTATATCCTTTCTCGCGACATGTCCTTAGCGTTACTCGCTACGACTTAAAAATGAAAGATAGAAGATAAAAGGGAAGGGGCTTACTTGTGGGTCATCCTTTAGTAGGGATATGAATTAGGTGTAATAGAGTGAAGGTCGAGGGGAGGACTATTAGACCAATTGCTCGTCCAACTGGTCCTAGTGGTCATTACTAAATGGCTAAGACTTGAAGTCACCATCGATCACTTTGGGCTAGGTATGACCTAATACCTATTAAAATCAGTGATTTTGACTTACGAAACTTGAAACATTGATTTTACGGATTGCATATACTAGAGCTCATTTTAAAAGGGTCTAGGAGTTGATTACGCGTACAGAATGATTAGCACCCCATGATGCCCAAAATTAGTACCATCTAGCAATAAATTATTCAAGTCTCGATTTTCCATTTAGTTTTTTGTATGCGATCATTATTTATGCGTAATCCCTTTATTATAAAGACATATTTTTAAATATTAAATCCAAGTTTCTATAAAAGTTTAATTAATATCTTTCTATGCAACTTATGAGAGAGGAATAAAATAGAGGATTTGGTAAGATGAGATCCTAATAGAGGATTCGGTAAGATGAGATCCTAATTGATTTAGAAGAGGATAATGTTCGTCAAGCACTAGAGGGATACTGATGTAAAACATTGCCTTAGATTTTATGAAATTTGATTTTAAAATCACAGATGCAAAATCATCATGGAAAAAGGAAACATGTTAGTAAGGCATAAAAAAACATAATAAAAGTTGCATTACGAATTAAAATACAAAAATATAGAAAAGGAGGGATTGTCGAGATGTATCTTATAATTGACATTGGTTATTGAAGAATAACTGAATTGACAATTTTGATACGTGCTTGGATTCAATGGTCATCTTAGGCATGAAAATTTTGATAAAAGGTCCATTGAAGCCCGTGGAAAAGAAAACTTAGATATTTAATGTATTTTTGAAAAGAGGGGTTGGAATACTCCCTTGGAGAAAACAAGATTAGAGAATCCCCTTAGAAAAGCGAGATTGGATATTCCCTTAAAAAAAGGGATTGAAATATCCCTTCAAAAAGAGAGATTTTAAATGATTTTTAAAAATTAAAATTTTGATATATTTTGAGGAAAATATAGATCATGGAATTGGAACTCGATAATTTAAATAGGAGATGAAAATTAAATTTCAAGAGTGTTTGGAGTCTTAATTCGAACCTTACCTATATCGTGACATGAAACTCCATGGGGAAAATCATTGAATACATTCTGAGTCATTTGAATGACCCAAAAAGATGGTTCGAGAAAATCCTAGTGACTTTTGTCAAGTTCAATAAAAGCAAAGGACAACATCGCGCTGTCCAATTTTGTGAATTTATTTTAGTTTCGTTTGGAGGTTTCTAGTTGCAAACAAGGTACTGTTGGAAAAGCAACTCAATAAAGATTAATGTAGAAATATTCAAAAAATCCTAGAAAATTTCTTTCTACCTAGAATCAATTTTTGAAATTGGGTTTGAGCTAGCATTGATAGCAAATAAAAGGGAAAGGGGTTCATGAACTTCAAAAAATCACCCAAACTTATTCGTAATCGTTAAATCATAAATGATACCTTTCCAAAAAAAGGAATTTTATGAACTCTTCAAGAAAAATATTTAAAAAATCTAGTAAAATCGTCTGATTGGTTGAAATTTCCCAAACAAAATATGAATATTTTATTCCAAAGGTTTCAGAGAGCAAAAGTTCAAAAAATCATAACTCCCACATCTAGAATGATCCTGGGGCAAACAAGATGTCCTTGGAAAGGTAATTAGAAGCCTTTTCAAGGAAAAATGCTATAAAATTTTAGAAAGATCTTTTGAAGTCTAAAAATGATTTTTCAAACAAGGACCACTGTGCTGCCAATACGAAATGGGGGTTTCTTTGAGTTAAGGCTTTTATGGTCATGTGTTAAGGTGTCGGATTACGAATATCCAATCATTGAGGTCCATGGCAGTGGAATAATGGACCAATCGAACTTTCAGAGAATATGCCGCCAAACCTCCTACTATCCACACCATTAGTCATAACGAAAGGCTTGAAACAAGACTATAAGCAATACTTGAAAGCGTTTTTAGTTTTTGTAAGGGTTAAAAACAGAATATGTTTGGCCTAATAGGGCCATGGTTCCAAACATTTATGCTTGATATATCCCTAAGATTGGAGAACCAATTTATTGAAAACATTAAATCCATGCTAATCCCTACTGATTAATGTTAGTATGGACTTAACTTTGGGTTTTCTTTCAAAACAGATTTTTGCAAGCGTCATGCGGTATCTTAACAAACATGATGAACTAAACTAAGTGAAAACATCAAATATAAGCAAACATTCAAAACATCAAGTCATGTATGCATTTCTGCAGAGCAATCATAGTGAAAATGCATTCAATTGCATGGTAAAAATTAAAACATACTAGAATGAACATCTACACATGAAATAAGCATGTTGAAATGAAGAAAAACATGGCAAAAATGCATGAGTAGGGGCTGTTTTAATGTCCAAATCAGATATTGCATTTGAGTTCATCCAAACAACATCAAGGCACCAAGAAAGTCATCAAAATCCTAAGAGTACCACAAACAAAGCAGCAATAATGCATGGAAGCCTTAATAGGGTCATGGAAACATGTAGGTTCACTAATGAGATAATGATGAAGAAAAACAGGAAATAATATGAAGAAAAGATTAAAAATTATTCATAATGAAGACCTTAACTCTGAGGTCTTTATTTGACCAGCAACTAAGCAATACGGAGCTCACTTTATTTCCCCTCTTCCTTATGGATTAGCAAAGGAGTGAAAAGACAAAGCTTTCGGTTATGATGTTTGTGAAGGATAATTCTAAGGGTAGAGATAAGGCAAATGAAAAGTTTTAGAAGAGTTTTTGGACGGGTGGAAAGAGAGATAAAGGAATGGAGTATTTAGGAGAGCTCGAAGGTTTTTGGTGGTTGATGTAAATGTGTTGTAACCCCTCAGCTGAGTAAGAAAATTGGATTCTATAATGGTGGATTTTAGCCATTAAAACATGATGACTCATTGTACTAATGCAAAACCTTTCGGCATTTGATTAGTTAATCATGATTCTTTAAGCAAAGAAAACCTTGCATTAGCTAATTAAATGAGTAATCTCAATTTTGTCCTTCACCACATTAGATTTTCTCATGAAATGCCCTCATGCCAAACTTAATGGACTTTTCCAAAATGTGTGAATCCAATGTTTAAAGCCTAAAATTAAATTCACATGATTTGAATGAATTTATATATGATATTGGATGATTTTTTAGGCTAATGTCGTGACCAAATTCGATTTTTGAATTCATGGTACTAAAGGAGAAAAATGTTTTGAATTAGGCCAAAAATAGCCTTGTGTATAAAAAATTAAGCTTTTTATTGACACATTGAGCAAAAAACCCAGAATGTATCGATACTTTGAATCTGGTTTCGATACTAGCAAGCCTGTATCGATAACAAAGTTGTTGTATTGATACATGCACTATTGTATCGATATTTATTGGCCAAAAATTATGATTTTAGCAATGACATAACTCTATATCAATACAAACACCCTTGCTATCAATACCACTCTTCAAGTATCGATATCATGCCTTTTATTATCAATACAACTAGCAAGATTTTGGAATTTGAATGATGTAGAGCCTTGTATTGATATCTCATACCCATGTATCGAGATATACATACAAGAATGTAGATTTTCCTTACCTTTGACTCTCCAAACCCTTTACCTTGATTGGGGTTGGTGGAAAATTGACCATGCTTCTCCGAATGACCTTAATGGTGCCTTGGATAATGACTTCTAATATCTTGAATGTTGGCCTGGACCTTAATGATAATTTTTTTAATTTACTATAATTCTCCCCACACCATCATTGTTTTTAAATCTAAACATTTATCTCACCACTAATTTTAATTACATCGTTACTACAATCTTATCGCTATAGTAATTAATTTAACCGCCACCATTGTTTTTTATCTAATCATAGTCAATCTCACTGACCATTTAAGTGGAGCCTAAAGCGAAATATGTATTGTAAAAACAATGGTAGCAATAAAGTGAATTATAATGAGAATAGAAAATGATCATAAAGATACTAGATTAAAATAGATTCATATAATTAAAAATTAAAAATTAAAAATTATTAAAATTATATTTACATTAAATAATTAAAGTTAGTCGGACTAAGATCAATTTATAAATAAAAATATAGATATAAATCTAAAATCAACTTAATCTCAAATTTGATTTAAAAAATATTTGATCAAAATTAAGATATTTCGAGCGAGATTAACCTAGTAATCAAATATAATTTAAAATAAATTATCCGTATTATGATTTAAAAAGATCCTAAGTAAAATTGGGTATTTTATAATATTTTATCTTTATACATATTATTTTATAATAAATGCATTTTTCTAATTTTAAAAGGTATAAGAATAAATTTCACCTTCCAACTATATCATATGGCTCATTTAGTTCTTGACCTTTTGTTTGAACCAATTTAGCCTTTGTCCTTTTATTTTGAACTAATTTAACCTGAATCAAATAGAAGTCATTAAAATCTCGTTGAATATGACCAAATTCCATGGGAAAATGCATGTCTTATGCTTCTTGTCATTATTAATCTGGTTAAAAGGCAAACAAAATTTTTGCTATTTTTTGGCCCCAAAAATCAAATCCCTAAATGCCAATTGCTTATCCATAATTCAAAAAGAATACAATAAAAAAATTTTGAGAAATTAACACTATTATACATCCAGATAGACTTCATGAGCAGATAACCTACTTATCAAATAGGTAAGCCTTACTTAAGGATGATGATAAGTTTACAATAATATCCTAGACAACTTTGATCTTTATCACATCTCCATCTCCATAAGAAACCAAGATATAGTTGAATTGCTAGTAGAAGCTATATATAGAGGTAAAGGTGACTCGCTAGAGGTATGAAAACTCACCCCAGCCTCATTCTACTTATAACCCTCTTTTGCTCATCTTGCTGACTTAAATGATATGAGTGTGCTCTAGAGTACAAGCTTCAATGCCCTCTAACCTTGGTTGTCTTGCAGATTCATCACTGCAGCCTTAGTTGATAACCACTATTGACTTGTACCTCTTATTGCATCATAAATTGATGCCCTCTTTGGGACTACCACAACCCCACATCCAACATATCTAATCCAAACTATGGTATCACAAACAAGTGAACCCACTCTTTCTTTCCAAGCCACCACTACTGCAAGTCAATTGCCTATTGGGAACCTACTTGAGGTCATGACAACTAACTTCACTTTAACATTAGGACTCATCTCAACAACCATAACCACCCTTATTTCCAAATGCCATTCTCATTGAGCCCTTGGCCCCAACCATCAAACTACTTTTGAGGCCTTATTGCATCCCTATTCCTATCGCCACTATCCAAATATGTCACCCTGAATCTAAATGCTAACATATCGAGAAGCCTATTAACCCTAAATGTTACTAACACTGATAACAAAAATGCTTTAGCTATTAACTTGCCAGCATTTGATTTGGTGAACTATCAATAACAAGCACGGCATTCACTCAGTATCCCTTGCCCCAGATTGACCTACAGTGTCAATATTTCACCTATTTTTAAGCATTGGCGAATTAGATGGCGATCTACTAGGCCATCATGCAACAACAACATCAGCAGGACATGGCGAGTCAACAAGGCATAATACCACAACAATAGCAACAGATTAACCAACTCCTTCAGGCATAGGTTAATCACCAAGATCTACCCTCCGCTCGCCCTATTACCAAGAATCGAAGCCATGGCACTCGAAATCATAAAAAAAGTACCAGACTTCATATCCAACTGAACCAATAGATAAACCATGAAATTAGTGAAACTGAAGATAGCTATTACTCGACCCCTAACACAAGTACACTTGGAGGGCAGGTAGAAACTAATAGGCCTACACAGCCAACATAGGACCTCGTCCTTGCTAATCAAGTGGCAGCCCTATGACAAGAGATCAAAAACCTAAAGCACCCTTACAAAGAAGACTGAGAATGGCTAAATGCTTGGCATAACCCATTATCATTGGTTGTTAAACAAGTACCAGTTCCTAAAAAGATCAAGCTCTCACCAGACACTTATGATAGGACAACAGACCCTGCTAATCATTTGAACCACTTTTGTATGTTTCATAACCTTCGAGATCATTTGAACCACACGTGAAATGCTTCAATACCACCACTGTGGAAGTTAAGGACTTAAATGACGAGTGGGTTATTCAAGCATTTATCTCAAGGTATAGCATAAGCACCTTAAATATGTAATCACTGAAGCTTAACCAACAAAGTCTACCAACTTTACAAAAAATGCACAAAAATATGCCAATACTGAAGATATTGAGATCGCCAATTGCACTTTTAGGCTATTTGACTGAGACCAAAGACTAAACCATTTCGGATGCTTAGGAAAAAAGCTAGATCAATTTTTTTAAAAAAAGTAAAATATACAACTGACAGGAAAGTAAGCCTGGATTGATAACGAGCTAGACTAAGATAGGCAGGAGAAGGGATTGAATGTCTTCTTACAATAAATATGAGACCTACATACCTTTCAATGCTAGTAGGACACAAATTCTTTAAGTCATAATGAGAGGCAGTCTAGTTGAGCACTTGTCACCCATTAAAGTAAACAAAAGTTGAGGAAATCCCAGGAAGCATTGTGAGTTCCATGATGACATTGGACATGTTATAGAAGAATGCATTACCTTAAAGAACGTCGTTCAGGCATTGATATAGAAATAAGAAATTAAGAAGTATGTTAAGAAAGATAATGACTAGTCAAGACAATAGCCAGAGCGATACTTCAACAAAGCCGTGATAAAATACCCAATTGTAAGAATAATCAATGTCATTTTTGGATGCAATGAAAGTTGGAATAGCATTAAATCAAAAAAAGTCATACTTTTGGTTAGTTATATTGGTAAACGCCACCCCAAAAGAATAAAATAGGATAACTGAAAAGTGACTTTCAGTAACAACGATGATGAGCTGATTATTAACAATGAAAATAGTGCAATAGTTATATCTACCATTGTAGGGAATTATCACGTCAATTGAATCTTAGTCAACAACAGAAGTGGGATCAAGATACTTCAATGAAATAATTGGCAATCTGCATCTATCCTTACCATTATACAGGTTTGCCAATCAGTTAATCCTAGTAAAAGGATTCATAACCTTGTTGATTACCTTGGGTGATAAAGAGCACACGTTATAATAATGGTTGATTTCTCGATGGTCAACTAGCCATTAGCATACAATGTTATTCTTAAGTGACTAACGATGAATAAGGCATAGCTAATAACCACGATTTATCACTTGATGGTAAAATTCACAACCTCAACAAAAGTAAGGCACATGAAGTTTAACCAGACAACCACTCCCATTATCACCTAATGTCTATAGAGATGACCAAGAAAAACAATAAATCGATTGATGATATTTTAAAAAAATTAGCAGAGAGCAGATAAATTGTCAATACGATAATACCAACCAGCCCTAACACCTTGATTTTCGACAGCCTAAATGTCAAAAATGATTTTTACTTTAAACCTTAACTAGTCGAAGAAGCTATAAAGATATCATTAGACCTACTAGATTGGACCTGTTCACAACAATAAGGACTTTGCTGTAACCAAAGATGAGGAATAACTTGATGAGTTTTATATGACACAATGTAGATGTCCTTGCTTAGTCGACTGTAAATATGCCAATTATCGACGCTAACATAATAATGCACACGTTAAATATTGATATCAATGTAAAGCCTGTGAAACAAAAAAAAGTAAATGTTTACCCCATAAAGAGTCCAGGTCACCCGAAAAGAAACTGACAAGTTGCTCGCTGTTAGGTACATAAGGGAAGTAATATATCCTGAATGGCTTGCGAATATGGTAATGGTAAAGAAGGCAAATGGCAAACGGAGAATGTATGTTGACTTCACTAACCTCAATAAACCTTGTCTTAAGGGTAGCTAGTTGCTACCAGCGATGGATCACTAGTTAATGCTTCATCAAGACACCAATTCCTTTATCTTATGGATGCTTTTTCTAAATACAATCCGATCTAGATGAACTCACAAGATGAGGATAAAACGACTTTCATCACCGAGGAAGGGGTTTTCTGTCACAAGTCATGCTCTTTGGACTAAAAAAACATAGGGGCCACTTATCAACAACTGGTGAATAAGATTTTTAAAGCTCAAATAAGGTGGTCTATAGAGGTATTGTCAATGATATGCTCGTAAAGAGTGTATTAATTAACCAATATATTGCTGAACTTAGGTAGACCTTTGAGATTTTCTGCTGATACAACATTTGGTTGGACCCCTTAAAATGTACATAGAGTGGCGACAAGAAAGTTTTTGGGTTTCACATTGTCCTCTAGAGGGATTCAGCAAATCCAAAAAGGATTAAGGCAATCCTTGAAATAATGCCGCCTAGATTGACAAAAGAAATGCATTGGTTAGCGGGAAGGGTGTAGCGCTCAACCATTTTATTTTAAAAGTAGCCAACAAATGCCTCTCCTTTTTCAAGCTACTCAAGACAGCTACATAATGCAGGTGGACAAAGGAATGCTAGTAAGCATTTGAAGAACTAAAACATAACCTTTACTTAACCTCTACTTGCCATCTCTTTTGGTGAGTCCAAAATCTAGCAACCACTTATTTTGTATCTTGCCGCATCTGATGAAATGGTTGTTGCTGTTTTATTAAAAAAGTAATGAAGCATAGTAACCAATCTACTACACAAATAGAACACATCAAGCTAGGGAAATAAACTACATGAAAATTAAAAAGTTAGTTTATGCACTTGTAATAGTGGCTAAAAAACTACGATAGTACTTTTTAGTGTAGCCATCACAATGCTCACAGACCAACCACTAAAAGATGTATTGTAAAAAGTTGACTTAGCTAGAAGATTAATCTGATGAAGCCTAAAATTAAGCAAATTTGGGTTAACCTATAGCCCTAGAAAAGTAATCAAACCACAAGTGCTAACTAACGTTATTGCAAAATTCTTTTACCTGACACTTTTCAAGTCCAAACCAGACCAAGCACCTAGTGCTGGTGATGGAAGCCATAGTGAACAAGCCCCTTTTGCCAAAGAATAAATGGTGGTAGCAAAATTTGGAGACTTTATGTAGATGGATTGTCAGAACGAGAAAAATCTAGTGTTGGCACTCTCCTAATAGACTAATGCCCATGAATGGCATTATGCCCTATCCTTCAAACTTATGGCCTCAAATAATAATGCAGAATATGAAACAATTATAGTAGGAATGGAATTAGCTAGAGACCTAAGGGCCTCTCACTTGAAAACATACATTGACTCTCAGTTAGTGACAAATCAAATTAATGGAATGTACAAAGTCAAATATTAGATACTAGTCAAATATCATAGAATATTGTCAAAGCTGACTAAGCAATTTTATTAGATTACATTCAAACAGATACTTCATGAACAGAATAGTAGAGCTGACATGATTTTAAAAATAATGAGCAACTTGGAGATCTTTCATAAATGAAAGATCTTGCTTGAATATGTCAAGTCACCCTGATATGATCGATAAATACACGAGATAAACATTAGCATGATGACTTTAATAAAGTCTTTCCTCGAAAACAACATCACATTGAATAACTCACTGCAAAATAGGCAACTTGAAAAAAAAGCTAATAGATATGCAGTCTTTAACAATGTTTTATATAAGAAATATTTCACTTAACCGTTACTCAGGTGTCTAGACCTGAACGAGGTAGGCTATGTCATAAGAGATTTACAAAAAAGCTTGCAGTAACAACTTAAGATGCAGAGCATTAGCATAAAAATCCCTTAGGCAAGGGTTTTTCTGGCCAACCACGAGAAAAAATGCTAAGATCCTAGTTAAGAGATACGACAAGTGCCAACGGTTCACCAAGGTGCTAAGGTAGCACACTGAAGCATTAAAATAATTTTTCAGCCTATAGCTTTTCTATGTTTGAGGCATCAACATATTGAGTCTTTTCCTGCCATTCTCATCGCAACAAAAATTCTTACTAATGGGCTATGATTACTTCACCAAATGAGTGAAAGCTGAAATTATGGCTATAATAACAACTAAGTCTATGGAGAGCTTCATCAGGAGATTTATCGTCTGTCGATTTAGAATCTCAAGCATCATTGTAGCTGATAACAGAAAGCAACTATAAGTTAACAAATTAAAGGATTTTTATGAAAAGTTTCATAAATATGGTGTATACTTTGGTTGCCCCCTTAATGGTATAGGCAAGTCGAGTCCATGAACAAGAATATACTCTAACTGTTAAAAAAAATTAGATGATGCAAAGGGAACCTGGGCAGAGGAAATGTAAGGAACATTATGGACGATTAGAAGAACAAAATGCCAAGCTATTAAAGCCACACCTTTTAGTTTGGTGTACGGTATAAAAACAATGATCCTAGTAAAGATTGGTGCTCGAAGCATATAGACTGCCAATGTCGACCATGAACTTAATTACTTACACTTAAGAGCAAATCTAAATCTGCTAAAAGAATGTAAAGAAGATGTTGCAACATGAATGTCGATTAAAGCACAACAAGTGTCTAGGTATTACAACAAAATAGTGGAACATAGATAGTTCCAAGAAGGCCTTTGGTTTTATCGAATTATAAAGCTATTAGACCGATAGGAGAAAGAAAAAAACTATCTCTAAATTGAGAGGGTATCAAATTGTTAAAGTTGTGGGCTTCAATGCCTATTGACTAATGGACATGACAGGAAAGCATTTGCTTAATACTTGAAATGCTATATATTAAAAAATATTATTTATAAATTTGAAGCCTATTTGGAATAAATAATAAGTTTTCCATTTTTCTTTACTTAAAGACTTCTAAATAGAATAATCTCTTATGATCTAGTTATAAAATTACAAGGCCATTAAAAGCTCAAATAAACCCATGGAAGGACAAAGAATGAGTTTATATGGTCTAGGTGTGAAATTGCATCACAACCGAGGCCCGAATAGCCCCCCAAATAGATAAGAAAAAACTAGCACGTTCCAATTGTAAAATTATAAAGCCAATCTAAGAAGCTAACAAAAAGACAAAAAAGGGTTTTCTGAGATATACTCAAAATAAAGAAGGCGCACAAAAATAATAATCAAACAAATTAATTCCATTACTTAAAAATATACTATAAAGTTTGAAATACAATATATAAAGCAATGCTACGTAAGAGAGGAATCTCTAATTACCTGATCAACTTAATCTACTTTCTCTTTTTCTAAGCCATCTTCGCCCTCGTAGCCTTCTTCATAAGAGTAAGAGTGATAAAAGCAATATATTTAGAGCATCTCTTCCACATCCTGTTGGGATGGCATTAAGACATCAAAACCTTAAAAAGGAGTAATGAGCTGAGGAAATTTGATGTCCTTTATATCCAAAAGACCTCAAAAGAGCTACATGCCATATAGTGTGCTTTACCTATACTCGCTACTACAGGCTAACATTTGGTCTAAAAAAGAGTCTTTTTGGAGATCAAGCTCTTTTTGTAAACAAGACTCCCCGCCTGTTACCTATAATTCTAATTTAGATATTTTGGTTGTTACAGTGATCAACTTTGAATCATAAGTGGCGTTGGCCTTCCTTGACCCTTTTAGCTCCTTAGATAACATTTTGACTTTAGCCTTGGCCAACTCCAATTCCATTTTCATCCCCTCAGAGTTGGCCTTTAACTTGGACATTTCCTTTTGAGCCTTCCATGCAAGTAATTGGATACCTACTTTTGAAAAGTAAGCTTGTTAACTTACTTTTAGAGTTCTTTCGTCTTTGCCCTACTTGCAAAGGTTTTCTTGTAAATGTTTTTATGGTTGATTGTAACTTAGCGCATCTAGTAGGTATAGGCTACTTGAATGTGTCCAGCCTGTAATAAGAATACTTTAGCAAGGCCATACATAACTAAGAGAACCTAAGGGAAAACAAAGCTTACTCTATTATGCAAGCTAATGTAGGTTCTAAATTGGTGGCAAGAATTCTAGTTGCCAAAAATCTATGTTTGCTTGATAGATCACCTTTTTACCCCATCATAGGTAACCTCTGTATCACTAAGTATGCCTATGTTTAAGTTAGGATTATTTTTCCCTGGATGCATGTCAATGCTTCTTGAGCTGAACCCACCTAGCTCGTTTGATGGTAAAGAAGGCCTTTGAGGCAAGCTATCAAAATGTGATGGAATGATTGGGGGAGCTAAAGCTAAAGACTCTACATGACTTGTAGCAATAAATGCGGCTTCCATTGAAAGAGAGGTGATGGTAGGGATAATGTCGACCCTAACTAAATAGGTTACAGTCAACTTGATAGTAACCTTTCTCTATGCAAGCGAATTACCTTGACTATCCTTAATCTTTCTTTTCCCTTTGCTCTTACTTTTTAAGCCAATAGCTTGTTTAGCCTCGTGCTTGACAAAATAAGCATGAGTAGAAGCACCCATCCCTGTAAGAAAATTATTATAATTTAGGTTAGGGAATACTAAGTTATGCAAACAATTCATGTCACCAGCATATACCTTCTGAAATATGAACAATAACTATCTCCTCTGATGCTTCAAATTTTCTCTCTGCCTCACCACTATTGACCTCGACAGATTGACATTTAGCCCTTTAGAAATAGGCTTCACAGTGATAGATGACCCAAGCTCATCATCCACTCGATCACATTTATAGGTGACTCACTCATGGAACCGCTATCTATAAACATAAATCAAAGTTAGATATTCTTGTTTTCATCATATTAACACAAGTAAGAGAATGCAAAGTATGATAACTTTACTGAGAGTCAAGATAAGCTTGTGTTATTTGATGGGTTGAGTAGGGCCCTTTAGAAGATGAGTGGTGTCAACACTAAGGCAATGCTATTGAATCTTTTTTGGAGCCAAAAACTCTTGGCATCTGAATTGGCAACTCATAAAAAATTATTTTTCATCTGCCTTTGACTCATTAAGGGTTATCTTTATCTTACTCATAAGGGAACATAGGTTTCACTCAACCAAAAAACCCCTATTCAACATCTGAACACTTGTTAATCTATAAGAACTAACATTTTCTTACTGGTGAACTGCAGATAATGCTGTCCCTATCTTAATCAACACAAGGTAGCAACCTAGAAGTCACCAGTTTCAAACTATTAATGACTCGTGATAAGACTAAATTGACTATTTTTAGAGTTATGAAAGGCCATTTTATAAATATCCACACCCTTGGGGGGGCAATTATTATACCTCTTGATAGACTTCACGAGCAAATAACCTACTTATCAAAGAGATAAGCCTTATGCAAAGATGATGATAGGTTCATGATAATATACTTGATAAATTTGATCTTTATCACATCTCCGTCTTTATAAGAAACCAAATAGAATAGTTGGTAGAAGCTATAGATAAAGATAAGCCTTTTTTTCCTTATCTTGCTGACTTAAGTATCAGAGTGCACTCTAAAGTACAAACTTCGACGCTTTTTAGCCTTAGTTGTCTTGTAGATGCATCACCACAACCTTAACTAATAACTGTTATCGACTTATATCTCTTTATTGCATCAACAAACACTAATAAAAAAAGTATAGACATTAATAATTAACAATTGCATGAAGTTTTTGTTATATTATCTTGCTATTTGACTTGAAAAAAGCAAATATGACTTTATTTATCCTACGAAATCAACAAAGAATGCATTTGAAAATTGCTTTAGCAGCTTTGGTAAGAAAAAAAAGAGTTTTGATTTGAAGGAAGAAAAAAACACAATTAATTATCTAACTAAAAAAGCTAGCTTTCCAATTCTTCTAAGTTTTAAATTTTTTTCTTCTTTTTCAATTATATGCAATGAAAGAGAATGGAAAATAATTTTCTAGAGTCCAAACTAAAATTATGAATCAATTTAGATTCCACTAAAATTTGATTGATCTGAGATTACTTAATTGTTAAGTTTATTTAATAAGTAAATATGTTTAATAGGAAAAAATCTTAGTGAGTAAGAATTCTTGGTGATCAAGTAATAAACCTTATAAATACAGAGTGGGTATTAACCTTTAGACTTATAAGAGATGTAATTCCTATAGAATCTCTATGGGGAGATGATTTTGTAAAGATGTAAGGATGAGTTTGGTAAAACACTAACTTAATGGGATAAAGGGTATTCCATATATTTAAACCCTAGAGGGCATAAGGCTTAACTTTTTATGTTTATTGAGTGTTTTATACTCTTTGTGATCTATATATTTATACTCTCTCTCATCCATTGATGTAAGTAATAGAGGTTGAACCACATTAAATATTGTCTCTTCTATATGTTATTTTCATATTAAAATATGTGTTCATTTAAAAAATTCCAAACAAGTGATATTAGAGCCATGGTTCGACTCCTCATAATGCGATAATAATGATTATTTAGTTTTGAGGAATCTATTATTACAGTTGATAGTGAGATTAAAGAATTGTAAGAGGAGTTTTGCAATAAAGATATTTATAGGTGGTTAATCCAGTATGGTAGATCTTTGGTTATTAAAGTGAAACACATCAAATGCTTTAAAGACATTCTTATTACTCTAAAAATGTTGACACTTTTCTTGCGATATTATATTCTTACTCTTGATAAGTAATACACAAGATTTGGATATTATGGGAAGTCCTAAAAATATATGAGATATAATATTGTCAAGAAGAGTGTGGTAATTCATCTGTGAGAGATTGGTAAGAAGAAAATATCTTGATGTTGCTAGCTAAAGATCTTTGGAGAAAGATAACACAAAGAGGCAATTCCTATTAAGAATAAACACTCAAGTCTAATTCGATTGTGTGAAATTGAGATTACTTTAAGGCCAATGTTTTAGTGAAATTTGTGTCAAGGTAGAGATGCCAAATTCAAATTAAGAATTAGTTTAGATTTTGGTGGAATCTATTAATTTGAGATTGTTTGGTAGTTAAGTTTATTTAATGAGTAAATATTCTTAATAGAAAATATCTTAGAAAATAAGAATTTTTTATGCTTAAGTAATAGGCTTTATAAATATCAAGTAGGTGTTAACCTTTAAAATAATATGATAGAAGTAATTCCTAAGGGATCTCTATGTAGGAGATGTGTTTATAAGAATTTGAGGAAAAGTTTATTAAAACACTGAATTAATAGGGTAAAGCATATTCCATATGTTTAAACCCTATAGAACTTAGGTGTCGAGTTTAATGTGCTTATTAGATGTTTTATACTATTTTTAATCTTTATATTTGTATTGCATTTTCTCTGATGTAAGGATGGAAGCTAAACTATGTTAGACATTATCTCTCGTGTTTATATGTTGCTCTTGTAGTAGAATACGTCTCTGCTTAGAAATTTCCAACAAGAGAAAGGATGGAGACAAAAATAGACATAGATCATGACATGGGTCCAATTTCATAGGACCATATAATGCCTCGCACAAGCATTTCTCTTCCAAATCCCAATGGATTTTATTTGAAATCTAACTATTCGAATTTCATATATAGTTCCTTCTTCATTTTCTTTATCGTTGTCCCATTGATATAATTCTCTTTTTCCTTTCTGAATAGTGAGGAAGATTATTTGTGATTTAAGGATTTATTTTTTAGCAACAAAAATAACTTTGTTTTTGCCTTAGGGTGTTTATTTTTTACAGATGTTTAATTGATAGAGTAAGGATTTAGGGATTTTGGAAATTTGAAAATTAGTTTCAGAGGATTTCTTTAATTACGTAAAGTTTTAAGATTTAAGGTTTGATTTTTTTTTTCTAGTTGTTAACTAATAAAATGACATGACATTTTAAAGGCCATATTATTGTGTGATTTTCTGAATGCAGGTGCACGCTCTCATTAACAAGTAATAAAGTTATAAATATTAAGTATCGTCCCATAAGGATTGATTAAGTACTAATTACCGAAATTATAATAACTCTAACTTTATCTAAATTAATCAAAAATTGATCTTGAAAATTTGAAAGAAAAATAAATTCAAACTAAATTAAATAGAATACTATAATTAAATAGATGAATATCAATTAACTAAAAGCTAAGGGCTTTTGATTTCACTGTAACTAACTTGAATTGAATTATCTATCTCATTAATCTAAAATTATTATCCCAATTGCTAGTGAAGATTCCCTAATTTTTTCCCTATCCTCTCTCAAGGTCTAATGAAAACATCATTAAATGGGAATCCTTTATATCCCTCCAAATAGATGAAAATAGTTAATGATTCATTAAGCTCTATGGTTCCTTTTAATGAGTACACAAACCAAGCTCATGGACTCGCATATCACATGCAATTTATGGTATTCAACACAATGAACTAAGACATAAATCTTTTCCCATTTTCATTACAATTAACACATCATCTAAATAATGGCCAGTAATTAGAACCATTAAAAATAGTGAAGAATACTCAATTAAGGAAGATAATTCATCAAATATTGAAAAGATAATTCAAAATAACATAGCTAGGCTGCATCGTAGCCTTAGAAAAAAATATAGTTCATGCTAAAATTAAAGAAAATCCTAACAATTGATTTGAACACAATTTTAGTAAAATAGAAAAAGGAAAAACTTTGAATGATTTTTTATATTGTCATCATCATCTCTTCTTTAGATCCAAAAGTCCTTAACCTTTGTTTCAGACCTAAAAGAGTGTATTTATATCTGAACATTGTGAGGCCATTTATGGAAAATTAGGGTAAGATCCTATGAAATCACAGTGCCTAGATGCTCAACTTGTTGGAATTTCCTGCTTCTTATGATGCTTGCCAGCACTAAGGCTCTAAAAACTGGTGCCTGGGCTCTATCTTCTTTGTAATTTTTCTTCTAAATCATCTTTCAATGCTTAAGTACTATCTTAGCTTGTAATATCTCAAAAAAGCCTTGAATAATCTAGCTAATCAAAATCCATCCGAACTACAAAATAAACCTAAAAAAAAATATAAAAGAACAACCAAATGTTAAATAAACTAATATACAATTCATGGGTATAAAATCCACTCATCCAATACCCCAAACTTAACATTTTATGAGTCTTGAGCAAAAAAAAAAGAAAAAAACAGAACCTAAAAATGAATGAGTAATGACTTGATTTAATTCATGCAACATGTCTTAAATATATCACATGGTTTATAGCTAAAAAAAGCTCCTAACATCATGGGTGTGTAGAATTTCAATGCAAATGCCAATTTTTTTCTTAACCAAGGTTCCTTAAATGTGTGTATATTAGCCATTTCACACCTTACTGCTTGCACTTAGATTAGCTCATGCAAACAAGTAACCATAATTTATCTCTAGATGAAGAATTTTTAGAAGTCCATAGGCCTATTTTTTATGTCACTCTCAAAGAATTTTTCATGTAGACTATCACAACATCAAAGATCATTAGAACTTTATTAAGCTTAAAGTGATAGGTTAGGGTAGTGGTATGATAATGGATACTAATGTGGCTCAAATCATCCTTAACACATTACTCATTCTAGGACCACTTTTAGAGCTCATTCCATACTCTAAGTAACATCCTACATTTTATTTTTCTTCTCTAGTGTCACATTTTTTCACTACACCCCAAATTTTTTTTTGTATTTTGGCTTATGGGCATAGCTAAATTTTCACTTTATTTAAATATATTCTCCACATGAAATTTTAGTAACTCCACTAATCTTCCCAAAAATTATGCTTAGCTCTAACTATTTTTCCTTGAATAAGTAACACATATGAAAGTGAAGATTAAAAAGTTCAAAATCAATTGAAGGCTAGGTTTAAATTGTAGGTTACCAACAAAATATATAATTAGGCTCAATGGGGTGCTAAGGATAAATATATATCAAGTGTAGGCTCAAAAGGCCTAAACGATCCAAAGATAGGCTAAATTATGTCCTTAACGTTATGCAGCCTAGGATTTCACCTCAAACAACAATTAACAGGTTTTAGAACTCCATGAGATATTATAAGTCACTAAATTGACTTTAGCTTCATCTAATCAAGCAAGGTAGTTCAATATTAATGGCTTTGTGCTCAAAATTTCAAAGAATCATAAGTGAGAATATATCAACATTTGAATCAAGCAAACATTCAAACGTAGTGTTCATCACTTTTCAATGGCTATAAATCTAGTTCAATCATACTTCCTATCATTGACTAATAAAGAACTAAATCTCATCATTACTTAAACAACATAGACAACCTAGAGATAACAAAGAGAAAAAAATTAAAAAATAACACATAAAATTTAAAAGTAACTGAAACTAAATCTAAAATCCCACCCTCAAACTTAAAAAAAACATTGTCCTTAATGTAAAATAAATAAAAAGTAAAGGGCATAGGATTTCCCTAAATATAGGTTGTTTTAATTCTTAGCTTCTTTGTCATCTTCATTTGTAGTGGAAGCAAAAGAGAATGTAGGTTAAAGAATATACCTTTATGAAGAGATAAAATGGTTGATGATGATGAAAGAAAGAGGAAAAATTAAAGGTTTTAGATTTTTTTTTCTTTCGAGTTTATAACACCTAGGCATTAAAAGCTAGCACCTAGGTGCTCTACTTGCTATTTTTTTAACTTTGAAACTGCATTTTACTTCCTTCTTGGCTCCAAAAAGACTAGATTATTTAAGCAAATAATGACTAGACCCCTAAGCTTACCTTCAGTCCTAAAATTAGAGTTGAAACCATAACATTTGACCATGTATAAATCAAAAGGTAAAAATGCTTAAAAAATCAAAAATAAAATGCAAAAGTTTTAGAAAACTTGGATTACCTCCCTAGAGCATTTGTTTTATAGTCTTCAGCTTGACTTTCTCTAGCTATCTTCACATGGCATCCACTAGGGTAATGGAAGATTTCTATGAATCCACTTTACCATCATTGTAGCTTTTCAAACTTTGTCTATTTACTTTAAATTGTTGATCTATACCTTGTATCTCCACTAAACCATAGGGAAAGACTTGAACCATTATGAATGGCCCTAACTACATAGAGCGATGCTTACCAGGAAACCATTGTAAATGTAGGTGTAGAGCAACACTATTTGCCTATATATAAATTTTGCAAGGTATCGTTATCATGCCACTTTTTCTTTTGCTTTCTGTATAATTTGGCATTTTCATAAGCATTCCCCAAGAAAGCATACCTCAAATAAGATAAGTGTTTTCCCAATCGGTGGTAGTTGGCTAGAAGGTTGTTTTCCAAGCTTTTCAAATGGCTTTTTGATGAAAGTTGGTGCTTAATCTTCCAACCAATGCAAACACTTCATAAACTCAGGTCACTAGTGTCACCCAAATCAACTAAACAAGCTTTCGAAAGGTTAAATGGCTATTTTGCTTGAAAAGCTTTCTTGGTGCAATAAAACTATATCAACATGCACACAGCTTTCTCCATCACTTAGGTGCTTAGTTGCCTTAAAAGCAATGAAAGTGACTTGTTCATCTTAAGCTCTCAAAATAAGTGGACCTTTTTACACGTCAATAAGAGTTCTCCCAAAGCTATAAATGGTTAACTAAGGATGATTAGATTTTCCTGATCTTATTCCATGTCTAAGTATAATAAAATTAGCTGGGAAATTTATCCACCTTTACAAGAGTTTTTTCAATTATTCCTCAAGATATTTAATCGACCTGTCTGCTAGTTGTAAATTAAAGTTGTTGGCTTCACTTCTCCCAAGCCTAGTTTCCTATACACAAAAGAAGGCATAATGTTAATACTTGCACCTAAATCACATAAAGCATTATAAAAAAATCAATTTCTAATTGTGCATGGAATTGTAGAACTCTTTAGATCATGTTATTTAGATGGCAGTTTCTTTTGCAATATAGCACTACACTCTTCAGTAAGTACAAATGTTTCATGCTTCTCTATTTTTCTCTTATTAGAAAAAATCTTCTTCATGAACTTGACATAGTTGGGCATAGATTCCAAAGCATCTACAAAAAGAATGTTAACATGAGACTTCTTAAAAACATTAAGAAATTTAGAAAATTACCTATCTAAATTCTATTCTTGGAATCATTGAAAAAATAAAATTGGTGGAATATAATATGATAGATTATTTGGAAATAGCTTTGATCTCTTCTTCGTAATTGCTTCATGATATGTTTTCTTAGACTTATCATGCATTTCCTTTTTCTGTGGTTTAGATGGCTTAGTAGCCTCCTCTATTTGTCGAATTGGTTAATCCAATTCTTTGCCATTCCTTAATGTAATAACATTAACTATTCTTTTGGATTTGTCTCTATGTTACTTGGCAAAGAACCTTGTGGTCTTGTATTGAGCATATAGCTATATGTCCCATTTATACCTTTAAATTTCAGATTAATTCATCTACCTCTATGCTTGTGTTTGCAATCCATTGGGTAAAAGCATCTTCCAAAAACACCTTGTTTGGCAAAGGTTGAGGTGGCTGTAAATTAACCGGTGGCTTCATTGCATTCTGATTATCTTTCCATGAAAGATTTGGATGATTATGCCAGCCATGATTACAAGTATTAGAGAAAGGATTATTCTACTTGTTAAAGTTCTTGATAAACTGCATATGTTCATTTTAGGACATAAGAAACGGGTTACAAACTTCGCATTGAGTACTAGAGTGAGGTCTATTGCACATTTCACAAACTTCAGGGAAAGTGTGAATTACATTTTGTAAGGAACTAATTTGCTTGGCCAATGTTGCCACTTAAGCTAAAAGTGCAAACAATGTTTCAATTTCATGAACTCTTAAAGTTTTCCTTAGCATGTAACATGTAGTAGGCCATTGATATGACATTAACAGCCATCTCCTTTAATAGTTCATAAACCACTTCATGAGTCTTACTTATTAGCAAACCCCTATTGCTGTATTTATTAAAGTTCTAGTTAAACTTTCGAGCCCAATATAGAAAATCTAAAATTGTAACCACTCAGGCAATCCATGATGTGGGCATTTGTGCAACATGTCTTTGTACCTTTCCTAGGCATCATATAAAATCTCCATATCGTGCTACATAAAAGTAGCTATTTCATTTCGTATCTTGGCAGTCTTTGTGGAAGGGAAGAACTTTGTCAAAAACTTTTGGGCCAAAGCATCCCAAATAATAATTGAACCCACTAGCAAAGAATATAACCAGTTTTTAGCCTTGTCTCAAAGTGAGAACAGGAACAATTTGAGTCTAATGGTGTCATCAGTAACCCCATTACGCTCGAAAGTGTCATAGGTCTCCAAGAAGCTAGATATGTGAGCATTAGCACCTTCACTTGGTAGACCCTAAATTGATTGGCTTAAACCATCTGGATAATAGTCTATTGATCTAAAAATTGTTGGCTCGTATGGGAGGTCGCCTTACTCCAAAAAGTGTCTCAGTATGCTTCTCTTTCTTCTTTTAATTTCATCAACAAATTCACTCGATCTCTAAATCTAAAGGAAGCAATTCATAACATATAGAATGTTGCATACACTTAATAATAACACTTGAAAAGAAAATAGGAACAAACATAAAGAAAACAGGAACAAACATAAAGAAAACAATAAAACAAAATATTTAAATTAAAATTAGAATAACTTGATACTGATATTAATAAATTATAATCAATCCCCAGCAACAACACCAAAAACTTCTTGTGTGATTTTGTGAACACAAGTGCACACTACCCTTAGCAAGTAATAAAGTGATAAATATCAAGTATCATCTCACAATAATTGATAGAGTATTAACTACTGAAATTACAATTGAATTAATCGAAACTGATTTGGAAATTTTAAAAAAATAAATTAAAACTAAACTAAATAAAATGCAATAATTAAATAGATAAATACCAATTAAGTAAAAGTCTGGGGTTTTTGATTTCACCATGGCTAATCTGAATTGAATTATCTATCTTAGTAATTTGATATTATTATCCTAATTGCTAGTCAAGATTCCTTAAATTTTCTCTTAGCTTCTCCCAAGGTTTAATGAGAACATCCTTAAATGCTAATCTTCTGCATCTCTACAAATGCATAAAACAGTTAATGATTTATTAAGCTCTGTGGCTTCTTTTAATGACTACACAAACCATGCTCATGGACTTCCATATCACATACAATTTATGGTATTCAACATAATGAACGAAGACACATAAATCTCCTCTCGATTTCGTTATGATTAACACATCATCTACTTAATGGCCAATTAACTAGAAGCATTAAGAATAGTGAAGAATCTTAATTAAGAAAAATAATTCATCAATTAAATTGGAAAGACAATTCAAAACATTATAGCTAGGCTACATCATTGACCTAGAAAAGAATTTTAGTTCGTAATAAAATTAAAGAAAATCCTAACAATTGATTTGAACATGATTCTAGGAAAATAGAAAAAAAAAGAAAGAAGAAACTTTGATTGATTTTTGATGTTGTAGCCATCGTCTACTTTTTAGATCCAAAAGTCTCCAACCCTTATTTTAAACCTAAAAGAGTGTATTTATATCTAAGAATTATAGGGCAACATACGAAAAATTAAGGTAAAATCTTGTGAAGTCACAGTACCTAGGCACTCGCCTTATTGGAAATTCTCACTTCTTGTGATGCCTGCCAATGCCTAGGCTCTAAAAACTAGCGCCTAGGTTTACCTTCTCTAGCATTTTTCTTCTAAATCATTTTTCAATGCCTGAATACCATCTTCTTAGCTTGTATCATCCCAAAAAAGCCTTGAATCATCTAGCTTGATCAAAATCCACCCAAACTACAAAATAAACCAAAAAATATATAAAAATGCTAAAATTTCTCAAAAATCAAACCAAATCTTAAATAAAATAATATCTAATTCATGGGTACAAAACCCATTCATCACATATCACTAAAAAAAAACCCATTTAAGCATATACATGGACTAACACATGTATTTTAACATGATCCATTACTAACTGAAAAGAAATCAGGCAAATTCCATTTAAGCTAGGTTGAATTGGTGCACTAGTCATGGGGCCATTAGCCTCTTCCAAACAAAATACATCTGATAGGATGTGCAACGTACCCGTTTATATGCCTAGAATTTTCCTTTTTTATGCAATGTGAGATTAATGTACTTTACATACTTCTTTAGAGTGCTTGGTGTGATATTCTTCCCCACCTAATCTCATGACACCCCATCATGAGATTCTCCACCATTTTTTCCTACCTCACTCCTAAAATATTTGGCTTGAAGTTATGATTGGTCCACCTTACCTACCCTACCCATTGAGATGCTCAATGTGAAATTGGATAATCAAAGGTTGGCTCTAATACCACTTATTATGAGGTATTCCCTCTTCCTATAAGACATGAATAAAAAGATTGAAGCTCATAATAACTTAAATAAAAGTTTAAGGGCTAAAACAATTAAAGTAAAATCTTTCTTGCAATGTAAAATAAAATACATAAAAATGGTTATTATTAAAGATAATGTTATTTCATCTTAAGAATTGGGACATTTAAGTTATAATAATCTTTCAACATGATATTGAAATTAAATTATATAATTTATTATTAATATACATATTTTTTGGAATTAGTGTGTTGTATTTAATTTTAAATGGATCATTGACATTTGTATTTTGTTATAATGATTATACACATTATTATAATACTATTTTATCATATTTGTAGACACCTCATTTTGTTTGGGCTAACTTTTAGCATCCCAAGGACACAATTGAAAAGTGATTGATTCAAAAAATAAAAAATAAACAGGGGATGACTAATGGGTGCCATGGCGCCAGGCACTATTAGGCAACACGACGCCAGGCAAAAAATTTTTTTTAAGGAGATCTAAAATGCCTATGGGTCGCACTAAAGAAAATAAAAATTAGGCATCAAAGGTCAATATTTGGATTATCACTGGAGTTATTCAAATGAATACACAGGTCAAAGTAAGGTAACTCAAGAAGCCACAAGTACGTGTAAGTTATATCGGTGCATAGGTATTGATACAAGGCTTTTGCATCGTCAAAAATCAAATATTTATGTATAGTATCTATACATGGAGTTTTGGTCTCATTACCTAATGAGATGTGTCAATGTACATCATTATTGTATCAGTATAGACCTTGGCAGTAGCTATAGTTGTGATTTTTGGCAAAATGTACTAATACATAAGCTTGAGTATCGATACAAGTTCATGAAGTATCAATGCATACCTCTAAGTCTCGAGACTGAAAACAAATTTCTGCTCTTGGCATCGATAAATGCTTCATTGTTTCGATACTCATGAGTAAAATAGCCTTATGTATCGGTACACAATGTTTTGTATCGATATATAAAGGCATTGTTGCCCAATTGGAGCCATTTTTCAGCCATTGCACCATTGATTCAAAATTAGATTTAAACATGTTTCTTGCATCAAAATCATCAAAATTCATACCAGACTTTGTCTTTGGGCTTGTGATTGGATTTAAACAAACCTCTGAGGCCCAAATAGCTAATGATAAGGGACATTTCATGACATTTTGCAATTTGTCAAAAGGTAAGGCTAAATTTTCCCAATGCTCAGCTACATAAAGTAGCCCTGTTCCACTTTTTTTGTTGAGCAAACCAATAGGTTTGCATGCCAGTTGAGCACAGTACCTGATCTCTGCATAAGGTACATGCACCAAACCCTAAAATGCCTTTGCTTCATCTTTTGTCTTCATAGTCACTTAGCTATATAAACCAACCTTAGACTCAGCTATGTTAGCTTTAATAGAGAGATTGAACTAAGAGGGGGTGAATTGGTTCAACAAAAATTTTGTAAAATTGAAACTTAAACAAGATAAGAAAGAGAGAAAAATCAATAAAAGATGTATAAAGGTTTGGTCCTTTAATTCCGCACCTACGTCTTCTCTTCTTGGTACTTTCTTACCGAGGTGATTTTCACAATTCACTAAGGAAATTTGTTACCTTTAAGGATAAGGTATAACCTTACACAACTATCTTTTAAGGCTTAAATAGAACCTTTCAAATCCCTTGAGAATTATACCCTAAAATCTCATGTATTTTCACTTACTTTCACTCAACCTCTTTTTGTCAAATGAAAGAAGTATTTTGCAAACTAATTGAACCTCTAGTAGGTGGATATTTGCAGGAATTTAAGTATAAGAAGAATGAGATACAAGAGTATGAGTTGATACAAGTAAAAAATAAAGATTTTGATGATTTTGAGCTTTTGGTGTTCAATGATTCAATGAAATCTGTATCTCTGCCTCATCAGCTATTTGGAACCCCCATTTATAGCTGTAAATTGATTCATAGATGTTGGGCATTTAATGTGGTGGTTGGAGAGCCATTGTAGCCTTCATAAATGCTGATTTTCGTTCAATCCCGTGCTAAAGTATTGATACAATACCAATAGTATCGATACACAGTTCAAAAAAATGATCGTTACAACTTGTTGTATCGATACTGGAGTCTCAGTATCGATACTAAGTGGGCTATATTGAGACAGATACCTTTGTATCGATATATATGAGGGTTTCAGCTAAACATAGGCTACTGCCAAGCTCTGTATCGATACTCATGGGGTCAGTATCGATACTGACCAACATGTATCGATACATACACACTTGTATCGATACATTTGAGGGTTTCATGCAAACTTTGGCTATTACCAAGCCTTGTATCGATACTCAGGCCAGTATCGATCCTTAGCAATCTGTATCGATACACATGTTCATTGTATCGATACATTTGAGGGTTTTATGCATAGTATCGATACATATCTTCTTTGTATCGAACTAGTCTTCAAAACTTGTTTGTGAAATCATTTTTGTTGACTCAAACACATCTCAATGAATTGCCTTAGTATTTTTAAGGATGCTTTTTAATTTAAACAAAGTTGAGTATTAATTTAACTTAAGTTGTTGGTTATATCAAAACTAAATTCAAGGTTAATAATCTCCACCTTTTTGATATAACAAAACTTAAGATAAATTTGCTTGTGTTTGAGTTTAATCAAAGACATAACTCCCCTTCAATAAATTGTCCAAAATTTAAATTTAAGTTTAACATATAATCCAGGTTCCAATATATGCATAATCAATTCATAACTCCCCCTCAACATATGCATGATCAATTCATGATTCGTGAGTAACATAATGCAAATTTAAGGTCTTTCTTCCCATTTTTGTTATATCAAAGACAGAATTCAAGGATAAACAAGCATCTGTATAAGTAAGCATAACGAGGATAAAATGTGCGAAGCAAAAGATGCAAAAACATAAAGTCGCATAGAAGTCTAAAATCATGAAAATCGATAAAGATAAATCCTAACAACAACCTAAAGATATGAAGTTTGTCATATAAAACAACATAAAGTTTAACATCCTAAGGTGACTAGACTTCATCGGTAGGAGGATCCTCAGAGAGTAGAGGAGTAGGTAGAGGTGCACGAGGAAAGATAGCAGAGTAGGCATGGAATTGCTTCATTAAAGCTCAATAACTTTGCTCAAAAGCAGAGAGACGAGCATCAATGTTGTCAAAATGTCCCTCCCACGTATCAAAACGATCCATAATCGATATGAACATTATGGGAATATCCATGGGCATCAGAGCAGGAGGTGGAAGAGGCTCATCATGCTCTATTTCATCATGATCGTTGGGAGCGGGAGCATCCGGTTGCTCAAGTGGCGGCTATCGATGAGCTTGTGGAACAAAGTCATCACCTTGAATTTCATAACCAGCAAGTCCTATAGATTTGCGACTGATGTAGTGATATATGATTATCATGATGCCAGGGTCGCATGAAAGATTGAGACTTTAAGTTTCGAAGTAGTAACTCAAGGCCATGCCATGAAGAAGGCTATGACACCTACGTACACATAGAACGAGGTTGGCAAAAATAAAGTAAGCTAGATTTGGACGGCTGCCAGATTGTATCATATGCAGCCACCAATAATTCACGTCGTTAAGCATAGTATGTTTGGTTCCGTGTGGACAGAGCACATGTGAAACGATAAGATGAAGTAAGTGATCAACCGGTAAAAGGAGAGTGGCTTTGTTGTGAGGGGTGTGTAATGCGGCGGGACCTGAGCCTTTATTAATAGCGCCTTCGTTTGGAAAACCAAAGGTAGTGGCGAGGGAAGCCGTGTTGACTAAGAGATATTGTCCCAAAAGATAGGACCGAATAGCAATGACATTGCCATGGTCATCAACAACGAGAGATGCATTGCTAAAGAAGGCACGAACAAGATTTTCACGCATCGAAACATTTAGTGAAAGGATTTTGGTCCATCCGAAGGTGTCAAAGGTTTAAAGGTACAGATAGTTGATGGACCGAAGAAATGGAAAATCGATGATACGACATTGTTGAATGGGCATTCGGGCATAAATGGTGGTGAATTTCTCTCGAGCCCGTGTGCACGAAAGCACAAATCAAAGAAAGATTGATTGTGGGCTAGAGGTTGTTGACGTGCGAAAGAGGTGGAAGCACGGGTGATGGGACCCTGACGGCGTGCGGTTTGTTTGGTTTTGGGAGCCATGGGTTTGTGTGAGGATTTTTGTCGAACAGGTGGTGGGCGAACAGGTTGAGTGGTTAAAGGTTGTTTAAGGTGTTTTGTCAAATAGGTGATGGGCGCTAAGAACGGTTTTCAATTTGTATGATGTAAGGAGTGTATTCGGAATCAATCACACAAACAATGATGGGGAATATTTTAGGAAGGAGACAGAGGTGATTTATTGGAAGAAATTTGGACGAAATAGTTGAATTTAGAGAGAGAGGTGGTAAGGGTTAGAGTTTATGGAAAGTGTTGAAATCTTAATGGTTTGGATGGTAATGTGTGATTTTGAAATGGTTTTGGGTAAGTGAGATAAAGGAATTTGGTGCTTTGATGAATTGATTTTGAATAGAAAACTGAAGATGATGAGATTTAATAGTGCCATTATGGAACGAGAGAGAGAGTAAGCGGATGAACAGTGCTTTCGAATGGAAGGAATCGCATGAGGGGGTATCTAAATGAACAATCAGTATTGACACATAAGAAACAGTATCGATACAAAGAATACTTCTGAGTTCTATATCGATACAAGGAACTAGGTTTCGAGACTTAGATGAAATTACTGTTGTATCAATACACACTGAGCAGTATCGATACTGTGTATCAATATAGAAGGATAGGTATCTATACAAAGAACAAATCTGGGTTTGTATCAAAACACTAAAAACAAGTCTCTATACAGAAAAGATGAATGTATAGGAATCGATACAGATAGCCTAGGATGGGTTCATTTTTAACAAAATCTCATCCAATTAGATGGCATTTTGATCCAATTATCCGTTTAAAACATTTGAAAATATATCTTGGACCAAAATTAAGATCATTCAAGGCTTAATCAAGATGCAACAAACTTATTCAATAAATTCATGTCAATCAAGCAAGCAAGTGTGCAAAACTAGTGTTATCAAACTAAGCATTTATGCAAGTAACAGTAAGGCATAGCAATATGATTGGATCAAATTATGAATTTTAGGGTATGTTCATTAATCCAAGTTCTCTTCTAATTATGCAAAATCTATCCTTGTTAAGTGGTTTAGTGAAAATATTAGCTAATTGATACAGGGTGTCAACAAACTCAAGCACTATATCACATTTTTGCACATGATCTCTAATAAAGTGATGTCTAATTTCTATGTGTTGGTTCTAGAATGTTGGATTGGATTTTTGGTAAGACAAATGGCACTAGTATTGTCACATTTAATTGGAATATGATCAATGGTAATGCCAAAATTCTTCATTTGTTGTTTTATCCATAAAATTTAGGCACAACAACTACCCACAGATATGTATTTCGCTTCGATTGTGGATAAGGCAACACTATTTTGTTTCTTGGAAAACCATGATATAAGCATATTTCCAAGAAATTGACATGTTTCGGAAGTGCTTTTCCTATCAATTTTGCATCCACCAAAATCTGCATCAGAGTAAGCATGTAGGACAAGGGATAATTCTTTAGGATACCATAGGCCTAGATTTAGAGTGTCTCTAAGGTATCTAAAAATTTTTTTTACGGCAATTAGATGAGACTCTCATGGTTTTGATTGGTATCTAGCACATAGGCATACACTAAACATTATGTCCGATGTACTTGCGGTAAGATATAGCAATGAACCTATCATAGACCTATAAAGTTTAGAGTCAATGATTTTACCTCCTTCATCATTTTCAAGCTTTATTGAGGTACTCATTGGTGTGGAACAAGGCCTTGCTTCATCCATTTTAAACCTCTTGAGTAATTCTTTGGTGTACTTTGCTTGATTGATGAAGATGCCATATTTAGTTTGTTTAATTTGTAATCCCAAAAAGAATGTCAATTCTCCCATTATACTCATCTTGAACTCACCTTGCATTAACTTAGAAAATTCTTGACAAAGAGATTCATTAGTAGCACCAAAGATAATATCATTGACAAAACTTGAATCACTAACATGTCCTTATTTTTTACTTTTATAAATAGAGTTTTGTCAACATTTCCTCTATTGAACCCTTTTTCAATTAAAAATTTTGAGAGTGACGTTGTTCAACATAAACTTCCTCATTAATGAAGCCATTTAAAAAAGTGCTTTTAACATCCATTTGATATAATTTGAAGTTGTTGAAATAAGCAAAAGCTAGTAGTATTGTAATGGCCTCTAGTCTAGCTAAGGGGGCATACGTTTCATCATAATCAATTCCTTTTTCTTGACCATACCGTTTGGCTACTAATCTAACCTTATTCCTAACTATTGTTCCATTCTCATCAAGTTTGTTCCTAAAGACCCATTTAGTACCTACAATGGGATAATCACTAGGTTTCTTAACTAAGTTCCAAACTTTGATTCTTTCAAATTGGTTTAATTCTTTTTGCGTAGCTATGATCCAATTTTCATCTTTTAGGGCCTCATCTATATTTTTGGGCCTAATTTGTGAAAGAAAGGCTACATAATTGCATGTATTTCTAAGGGATGATCTAGTTCTTACCCCTTACCTTGGATCACCAATTATCTCACCATCTTTGACATAAGTCAACTCTCTAGGATGATTTCTTTCTCTTTCTACTTGAGTTGGCTCATGTGGTTCTTCTTTTTTTGTATCTTCCTGATTTTGCATTATTTATCCTTGCTCCTTATGTGACGTTTGTTGTTGGTAAATTTCTACATTATCATTGTCAAAAGATACCTTTCTTAAGGTTGAGTTAGCTTCATCAAATAGAACATGTATTGACTCTTCAACAACTAAAGTTCTCTTATTAAACACTTTATAAGCTTTGGAATTTGTTGAATATCCAAGAAAAATTCCTTCATCACTTTTTGCATCGAATTTACCAAGATTGTCCTTTCCATTATTTAATACAAAACATTTATATCCAAAAGGGTGAAAGTAGCTAATATTAGGTTTTCCTCTTTTAAAAAGCTCATATGGAGTTTTCTTTAGAATTGGCCTAACCATGGCTCTATTTATAATATAGCAAGAAGTATTAATAGCTTTCCCTCAAAAATATCTTGGTAAATTATTTTCACAAAGCATGGTTCTAGCAATTTCTTCTAAGGTTCTATTTTTTCTTTCAACAACTCCATTTTGTCGGAGAGTTCTTGGTGCCGAGAAGTTATGGCTAATACCATTTTCATTACAAAATTTGTTAAAACCAAGGTTTTCAAATTCTTTTCCATGATTACTCCTTACACTTGAAATAGAATAACTTTTTTCATTTTGAATAATTTTGCAAAAAGTAATCAATTTTTTTAAGGCTTCATCTTTAGAGTGTAAAAAGAGAACCTAGGTAAACCTAGAGTAATCATCTACAATAACAAAATAATATTGTTTACCTCCTAAGCTTAATGTCTTAGTAGGACCAAAAAGATAAATATGAATGAGTTGTAATACTCTAGTGGTTCAGACAATATTGATTGGTTTGAATGAAGCTATTCTATGTTTGCCTTGGACACAAGCATAACATATTTTATCATTATCAAATTTTATTTTTGGCAATCCAATAATAAGGTCCTTCCTAGATAGTTTAGAGATTACATTCATACTCGTATGTCCTAATTTTTTATGCCACAACCAATGCAAATCATCATTATTAGCAACGAAACAAACATTTTGAGAAGATAAATCATCTAGATGCATA
>JBBYHL010000014.1:2647524-2713358 GCA_038381835.1 Adansonia madagascariensis | reverse complement strand
TGTATTGATACACAAGCATGAGTATCGATACAAATCCATGGAGTATCGATACTGGCCTCTAAGTCTCGAGACTAGAAGCATTTTGTTGCTCTTAGTATCGATACACAACTCATTGTATCGATACTCAAGAGTTGTGTATCAAAACAACATATTCTGTATCGATACTCAGGAGTTGTGTATCGATACAACAAGTTTTGTATCGATACACCAAGACATTTTTGCCTAGTTCGAGCCATTTTTTAGCCTTTGAAAACCTAATTTAAACATGTTTTTGCACCAAAGAATATCATATAACATTGCAAACCTTAACTATGGGTTCATTAATGGATTCTAACAAATTTTTGGAGTCCAAACAATTAATGACAAAGGTCATTTTCATAAAATATATGGGTGTAAGAGGGTGGCAGGCATATATCCAGCTTGCAGGCTTTCACAGATCAGCTTGTTTCATTGACCTCCATACTCTATTCCTGTAGCTACCCCAAACCACCATTGGAAAACCTTCAAGAACCTAACTTTCCACACATTTTGATCCTTAAAAAGCCTTACCATCAACCATCCACTAAGAGGCTACTTTTTTTCATCCTTTTCATGCTAAATAATAGCAAGGAGAAGGAAGAAATTGAGCCTACAGCCACTACTCTGAAAAAAAAGGAAGTTCAAGCATTTTGGAATATCCCCTCTACCTTGATCTTTATGTTTTCTGTTTTGTCATTAACATCATCTTAGTAAACCCTTTTTTTATGCTTTTATGGCCACCCTAGGACTCCCATGCATTTTTATGGCTTTGGTTATGGTGGTTTAGGATCTTGATGTTTTTCTTGGTGTCTACATGCTATCCGTTTACATTTTTATCACCATAACAGCCTCTATCCATGTGACCTTACCACGTTTCTTCCATATTTACATTTGCAACTCATGTAAAGCATGCATCTTAATATGTCAAAAGTATGCCCATACATTTCCTAGCAACTTAATAGGTTCTATGAAATAACAATGCTTTTTTTTCAGCATGTTCATCCTAAGTATGTTCATGCATCTATCTATCATCTCCATGCATTCTTTTTTTTTTGTGCATACATGTTCTCCATGTTCTATATTATGTTTGTGGCACTTTGTTTGTGTTAAGATGTTTGTTTGATTGCTAGAAAACCCGATTTCAAAGAGTACTCCCCAAGTTAGGCACATGCTATCTCCCATACATGGAGAATAACATGGGCTTAAGAATTTTATAAAGTCAGTTTTCCAACATTGCGGGCAAAGCAAGTATTCAGTTTTGGATTCATGAAAGAATAAGTATAAGAATACTGGTTTTCAAAAAATGAAATGAAGTCTTTTAGTTCAAAAATATGAATCTTTGGTCCTTAGCCAAACACCCTTATGATGGCATGGTCGACGGGTTATTCCATCATCCCAAACTACTTCGGGACTATGGAATGAACTCATGATGCCCATGTCAACCCCTTATCTTAATTACAGATATTCAAACATCCATGGCTCGAGCTCAACCCAATGAAAAACCAAAAATAACAAACACCTCCCCTGTTTTGTTCTAGTAGCACAGTGATCTAGTGTTGAAAAATTATTTAAAAATAAAAATGATTTATTCGGAATGTATTGGTATTTTGCCCTTGAAGGGTTTTGAATTACCTTTCCAATGATATCTTATTTACCTTCAGATCATCTCGGATGAAATAGTTACGATTTTTTGAATCTTCACTATTTGAAACCCCTAGATCCAGCGAGCCATCTGTTTCGGCCCAACAAATAGCATTTTTGAATCCCCTAAATATTTTTCACATAGAGTTCATGAAATTCCTTTTTTAAGAAGGTATTATTTGCATTTTAACAATTCCGGATGAATCCAAAATGATTTTTCAAAGTCTATCATACCTTTACCCTGTGCATGTTGCCAGTGTTGAGTCAAGTTGAAATTTAAAAATTAAATTCACCTAAAAAGTGATTTTCTAGGCTTTTTGGAATGTTTTTACATTAATCCTCATCGAGTTACCTTTCCAACGATACCTTATTTACTCCTTAAGACCTCCGGATGAGCTTGAAATAAATTCAGAAAGAGAAATGACGCAATGCTATCCTCTATTTCTAACCTCATTTCCAAAACGCTCTTATTGAGACGTTCGAATGCCTCATGATCTACTCGGTTCATTCCCATTACCTAAACCCCCCTTAGACCCGGACTAAGGCTAAACAAAAGAGGAACATTTTAGCCAAACCTTTGGCTCCTGATTTTCGAAGCTTTCCATATCCAAAAAATGACCTTTTCCTAATGACATCGAAAATTTCCATTTTTGGGATACTCCAACCCCATTACTCTAAGTGGATACTCCAACCCTGCCTTTACCTCAAAATGACATCGAATTTCCATTTTTGAGGATACTCTAACCCTACTACTCCAAGGGGATACTCCAACCCCACTTTTACCTTAACATGACATCGAATTTCCATTTTTGTGGACACTCCAACCCCACTACTCGGAGGGGATACTCCAACCCCGCTTTTACCTCAAATCCAATATCAAACTTTCTTCATTGAGGATACTCTAACCCCACTCTTTTGAGAGGATAATCTAACCCCTTGCTTCATATTCTTTCTAAAATCCAAGCTTTTCTCCCTCTCGAGTCATCGAAATCTTTTTCTCCTCAAATTCCCACCGAATTCGACTAAGTCTCAACGTTGTCATCTCAGTTATTCATAAATAATCAAAGACAGCTACAAGATACATCTCGATCATCCCTCTTTTTGATGTATTTTTGTATTTATTTTTATGGATTTATTTATTGTTTTCTTTCCTATCTTACTAATACGTTTCCTCTTATAGGGACCTCGAGCATTCATGCTTTAAAAATTATTTTCAAAATCATAAAATGATATATCATGTCGGTATCTCTCCGATGCCAGACATGAAATATTTATTTTTTTTAAAACCTATCCA
The DNA here is from genome assembly GCA_038381835.1 of Adansonia madagascariensis. Classification (NCBI taxonomy): domain Eukaryota; kingdom Viridiplantae; phylum Streptophyta; class Magnoliopsida; order Malvales; family Malvaceae; genus Adansonia; species Adansonia madagascariensis. The sequence continues at coordinate 2,710,405 of JBBYHL010000014.1, read as the reverse complement.
GAGATGATTTTCATAAAAAAAAAACCAATGTTTCTCACCTCTTTGAGGTGCATAGGTGATAAAATTTTCATTAAAACCCGAACTCGTATCTTTACAAAATTTATTCATTAGAGGGAATTATTTTTAAAAATGATAAAATAGAACCGAGGAAATTGAGATTCAAATAGGATGTAGTTAGATGGTATCGATTTTCGGGCGTCGTGGGGGTGTTAATCCTTCCCCACACGTAACCAACTCCTAAACCCAAAACAATGAATCTCTGGTATTATTTTCAATAAGCATCCGGTCATGCCTAACTTAAAATGATCGGTGGCGACTCCAAGTTTATGGCCACTTTATGGTGGCCATCCAAGACTAGTCGGATGAGCAACTCGTCAGACTATCTTTCACCCCTTCATGTCAAACATCAAAATATTTTTTAAGTCAAGTGTGTTTTGGCCCTTTGGATCGTTTGAAGTCCATAAAGGCTGGGCCTGTGGAGCATCGACACATGGCAAATATCCATAATTTATTTAGTTATTTATATATTCTTTATAAAATTAAATTCTTAGTAGCTGTCTTTACTTTCTTATCTATTTGGATTAGATGTTTTTTTGCTTGCCTTTGATAGTTTCACTGTTTCTACAAATATATTGTGCTTACAAATGTTAAACATTGACTGTATATTTCTAAGCTCTTTGCTTTTTTGTTCAGCTTTTGATTTTCTATTTGTTGGATATTTATACAATAATTGGAAAAGCACTTTTGTCACACTTAGAAGGGTTTAATAGCACGTAGTTGTAGTTGGCTATGATTTATGCTAATTGGATCTCACATGTCAATACCAGTATCCCTATAGATGCTGCCAACCATGATTAGTTGGTTTATCTAGATAAGGAGGTTAGGCATTGAAATGTTTTACTTTTTCATTGTTTTGTGTTTTGTATATTAAGTGAATCCAATGCATTTAAAAAGGTGATTTTTTTATTGCTTTATATATATATTTATCAGGCCTTTTCCTTTTTGGTTTGTTGGTTTAGAAGAAGATTGCATTTGCTGAGGAATCAATCAAATAAGGAATTACGTTGCTATGACCATCATGTTATAATCACCATTTTTTATTGTTGTATTGATAAAGAAAAATGGCTAGATTTTTGAAAATGATGGAATTTCCCTCTATTTTAGTATCATTTTAATTTATCAATGCCATGACTATTTGTATTAAGGAGGCTAAAGTCAATTTTTTCTTACAAACTACTATAGTTTTAGCTAAGTTTTAGTCTTCTTTTTTTAGTAAAGGTGATTTTGTTGGGTTATTAAATTAGAAATTATTAAATCGATAAATATGTTATGCTTTGGAGAATGAGATTGTGTTTCACAATTGTTACTTTATTATAGATGAAAGATGGCATTGCATATTGCTTGTGATTAATGGAAAATTTGTTTAAATAATTAATTAAGCTACAAGAATTCAAACTTTAATATAAGAGCAAAAATCAAATTGACATTTTGATTATAAGATCCTTACCTAATTTCATTATAGTTTTTGTACTAAGATGATATTTTTATTTTCTAAAGAAAAAAATATATAAAAAACTAATAGTTCTTTTTTCTTTTTCTTTGTTATGTATGCTTGTGCCCACATCTCTCAAGTTTTATCCTTTTTGATACCTAAGAATGATTTTCCACATTAAAAAGTTTGACCATTACAGTCCACTCACGGTCAACTCATTTGGTGTCCACCATGAAGTTATGCATCCACAAATGCTTGAACAAATAATGGATCACTAATATTTGCCTGTGCATTACAAGCTATTTGCCATAAACAAAGCCTGTGTCTAGCAACAGGAATAACAATTCCGATAGCTCTTTGCATTCTACTATACCCATAAGTAATAATTGAATTAGGAGGCTCTTATGCATTGCTTCAAGGAAGCTTCTTAAAACTCATTCGAAGGTATATACCTAGTTTGCATATATGTTATCATAGATCTACATGTTCTTCTTATTTTAAGAAAATAGGAATATTGTTATTAAGCCATAATCTTTGATAGAAAATGTTAGGATTTTGAAATGCAAATTGTTTGATTGCTTATGTTTACTAAGCAGGAGATATTGAAGCTTCTGATTTAAAGAAAAAATCAGATCAAATGAATGCCTTTAAAAGCTTCCAAAGGAGGTCATGATAATGCCTCTAAAAAGATGACTGAGATATTTAAGGTTGGCAATTGATTAAAGGAACTGCTGAAAGCTTTTTATGTAGTTTTCCTTCATTTAGATGTAAAAATTACAGACTTGTTTGGTATACATAAAGAAAAGATTAGATTTTTTAGATGTAACCTTGTTAAAATGTTTTTCTTTTTTCTTGGATGATTTCGGTGTAAACTTACAAGCTAGTTATGCTAATGAGGTATTTTTTATCCATAAGATTTATTTTTAATAATTGTTACACATATCTTATGAAGATAAAGCCCATGAAACATATTGTCCTTACAAAAGAACTATATGAGTTACAATTGTGGGATCTTTATGTATCAAAGTTGTGTTTCTAAAAATACTCTTGATCATAATATTGTCAAGAAAAGGCATTGTCAATGCATAAAGACTAGTATATGATAAGCCTCTATGCATTTAATGCATAGAACGGATCTCATAAGTTGAAGTATAAAGATATTTGGGGATATCATCTGGGTGCTTGTTATAAAAACTAGTTCAATAAACATGACCCGTCATGAAAGTTCTATTTGGTTGTTTACTCAAGTGTTTATGAAAAATACTCTTATGTGTTAGTAGTATAAGTGGGCCTTGGACTTGTGACACCAGGTCACCTTGTACTTGAATTATCATACTTAGAAATCATCACGAACAAGTCTACAATGGATGGATACTAAAATAAGGGTGGCTTTGGGTATGATATGAAATAGACTAAAGGTGAATGAGTGGTTCAGAGAGGATTCATCACCCCAAGTGATTTAAGAGGACATATCTTAAATATACCAAAGCCCGTGTTAACTCAATGTCCTTGGCCAGGAAATACTGATTATGGAATTAACACAGAGGATTGCATTCTAATACGAAATGGGTTAAGAGTAGACACTGAACCATGCTCTTGCTAATTTTGGGATATATGATGAAATGATTGAATTGCACTAAAATGCTAAAAAATTGAAGGGCTTGTCAAAATCATATTGACACACCTTGTATGTTGGATGGCCATGATGCATTGCTGGATACCAATCTTAGTCTATAAATGTAAATATTCTTAATTGAGTATTTTATATTTATTATTGAGATGATGGGGGTCTAATAAGTCACACACATAAGGGTGATTAGTAGAAATTAAAACAAGACTAGGCTATTATTTCTAATACAAGTAAAGGTTACTTAAGTCCAATAGAATGAGGTCACATGGGCCAAGGCCAACATTGTAATTGCTTAGGAATTAAAAGTTTGAACCCTAGATATATAGCCTTATGTTTACCATCCCATAACCTTAATTTTTGTTGAAACATTCAACCAAGAAAACCCAAAGAAGAAGGTTGCGATTTCTTCATGTAACCTTGTGGAATATTGTGCAATCTTTACTTTAGCAAGAGGAAAATCAATTTTTTCTTTGTTTTGTTTGTTGAATCAAGGTCTTTTAAGCTCAAAGGAAGGTTTATTGAAACCTAAGCCGTTAGCATGACTCCTAGCAACAAAATTTCTCCCTTTTTAAAGTTTTTTCAATCACCTACGTGGATAACCATTGGAGGCTAGACACTTGGACATCTTTGATTTGTGACAATTAGGCTTGGTGTCTGACAAATTGTGGGCGTGGAACATCCATCACTAGATTATTCCAACTCTGATATGAGGTATGAAAAATTTCAAATATGTTCCTCGATATTAGTCTTTTATTTCCATTCCATTGCACGTGTATGATTAAATTTTATAAAAAAATTTTGTACATTATTCAAGCATGAAGTTGAGATTTCCAATAGATTTTGCTCAATTGTAATAAGGAATAGTTTACAAAGGGTGGTACAATGGTGGCTGTCAATTTCTTTTGTTTTTATTCGCAATAAAGCCCACCAAATTAGAAAATTTGTTCAAGATTGGCTGTGGTCTGGCTCTATCTACTAAATAACACAATTACTGGTTTCTTGCTGTGCTATGATGATTTACTTACTATTTCAAGTTTTAAGACCATTTTTTTTTGTTTTCATATTTTAATTATTTGGTGACATTTTTCAATTACAAGATTTAAGTTAAACTTACATTCAAAAATAATGGCATATAATATAAGGATGATTGAAAAAATAGATAAATATACTGTTTAAAATAGGTGATCATGCTAAAAATCATCAATTTTCTATCATGAAGGGAAGAAAGTTGAAATTGGCTAGTTTTATTATTTGTAATAATATTATTATTTATTTGTTGAACTGATTTCGATTTCTATACAATTTATGAGATTACAATGAACATCAGTAAAATATATAGATCATAATCAAAATAATGTCAACCATATATTGCTAAGGTTAATTTGGTGGAGCAGCAGGATCCAATGTCGTGTACTTGAAGCCTTTCACTGCACTGAAATAACATTTGGAATATACGGTAACTCATGTATTAATATCGTATTCATGTTATTTTTATGATAAAATCATGTTTAAAATATTATATAAATTTATTTTTTTAATTTATTTATTGCTAATATTATTTTTTTTATATATTACACAATGATAATAGTTTATTTCATATATATTTATTACTAATATTAAAAATAGATATAATTACAAAATAAAATAATATAAATTATTTTTTACTTCAAAAAATACAAAAAAGTAATTTTCTACATTTATAATATAGTTAATAAAAATAAAAAATTATTTAATTTTCTTGAAACAATATTTTACATAAATACATTATAGTTTCGATAATGTTCTATATAAACTTGTAATGTTTGTATGTAATTTGATAATATTTATATGTAATCTGTTACATACAAATATAACCTTCAAAGGTTATTTACACAAATACATTATCCATAATACATATTACATACAAATATTACTTACATTATAATGATTTACGTAAATTATAATATTTATGTGTAGTTTTGATAATCTTTAGTTGTAATTCTTACAACTAAAAAAAATAAAACTTTTATTATAAAATTAATTTTTGCTAATATAATATATTTATTACTAATATTAAAAATATATTAATAAAATAAATTTTAACATCATAAATTACTAAAAAAAATAGTTTCCTACATATATAATATATTTAATAAAAATAAAATCAATTTTATTTTTTATTTTTTAAAAAAAGAATGTTTTACATAAATATATTATAGTTTCAATAATATTTTATGTAAATCTGTAATGTTTATGTGGAATCTGGTAATGTTGGTATGCAATTTTTTTATACAAATATTACATTCAAAAATTCTTTACACAAATATATTACCCGTAACAAATATTACATATAAACATTACCTACACTCTAATGTTATATGTAATTTTTATAATTTTTAGTTGTAGCTCCTATCAACAAATGACAAATCCGAATTTTATCATAAAACTAATTTTTTATTAATATTATATATATATATATATATATATATTACTAATACAAAAAAATATGGAATTTTTTTAACTTCAAAAATTACTAAAAAATTAATTTCTTATATATGTGATATATTTAATAGAAAATAAAAATAATTTTCATAAATATACTTTATTTTTCTTGAAAGAGCATTTTACATAAATACATTACAGTTTGATAATATTTTATGTAAATCTGTAATATTTTTATATAATTCAGTAATGTTTATATGTAATTTTTTCATACAAACATTACCTTCAATGCTTATATACATAAATACATTACTCATAACATATATTACATATAAATATGACCTATACTCTAACGATTTATATAAATTATAATATTTATATATAATTTCTATAATCGTTCTTTGTAATTCTTGCCAACTAATAAAAATCTAAATTTTATCATAAAATTATTTTTTATTAATATAATATAATTATTGCTAATATTAACAATTATATTAATAAAATATAAAATATAAAAAATTAACTTAAAAAATTATAAAAAAATTAATTTCCTGCATATATAATATATTTAGTAAAAAAAAGCAATTTGGAAAAATTATACTTATTTCTCTTAAAAGAATATTTTATATAAATACATTACATAAATAATTTGTTAATATTTTATTTATATCTGTAATATTTGTATATAATCTATAATGTTTGTCATACAAACATTATTTACAAATATAACCTTCAAAGATTTTTTACACAAATATATTACCCATAACATATATTACATACAAACATTGCTTTCACTGTAATGTTATGTATAATTTATATAATCTTGCGTCGTAATTCTTACCAGCTAATAAAAAATCTAAATTTTATCATACAATGTTTTATTTAAAAATATTTGTATATAATCCGATAATATTTATATGTAACTTTTTAAATATTAACAACTACCTTCAAAAATTTTTTATTCAAGTACATTACCAATAACACATACTACATATAAACATTACTTACACTCTAATGATTTACGTAGATTGTAATATATTTATGTAAATATAACATATTTATATTTTACAACTTTCATTATCTTTTATGTAATACATAATGTATACGTGTAATTATAAAAAAATATGTAATGCTTATTTATATTACTTATGATGATATACTTATGTAATAGATAATATAATTTATGTAATTGTAATGTTTTATGCAATTTTACTTAGTAATATATATTTATAACTTACAAAACTTTTATATATTACAATTTTTATTATTTTTTTATATAATTTATGTAAATAGATAATGTCTATTTGTAATTATAATAAAAAATTATAATACTAACTTATATAATATTTATTAATAATTTTGACTTTTTTTACAATTATAAAAATTTATATAATCTGTAATATATTTATATAATTTTAATAATTTTATGTATTATTATATAATAATATATGTTAAAAAAATTACCAAATCCTTAGAATAAGAAACGTATCCTAAAAGCCTCCATAGAATTAGGTCTGTTCAATTTTCAATGCGTAAACTTCAGTGGTTCCGTTTGAGCCAAAGTAGTACTCAGGAGCGAAACCAGTTCGGGAATCGGGAGAAATAACTAGATTGAGACTGGGAGACGGTGAAAGGCTCTGAGAAATCAAAAGGTGGACGGATGGGTAGAGAGAAAAAGAGCCCTGGTTTAAAGATTCTTTGGATCTGGACAATCGGCACCGCAGCCAGTTAGCTCTCTTTGTCAGAAAAGAATCTATCTTCCTCTCTTCATTATGTTTATAATTTTTTTTTCTTGCAGTTTTAGTTACAAATGTGGCGAGGACTAGACTGAGAGACATGGAGCAAATGACGAATTCTCAACAACAGCAACAAGAAGGCGCTATTCCTGATTCAGTAATAGTTGACAACTCGCCAGAGTCTAATGAGGGAATTGTTAGAGAAGTTAAATGATAGGTTTGGTTTTCATTTTCTTTTCTTGTTGTTTTCCTTTTAGCCTTTTTCATGCTTCTTGTTAAGTACAGAATATAGATTTTGTGAAATGGGTTGAATTCATGGTTTTTTTTGTACAGAATATAGATTTTGTGAAATGGGTTGAATTCATGGTTTTTTTTTTTTCTCCTTTATGCATTATTGAACTTTTTTGGAGTGTGCCATGTGTTTGTTGAAATGTCTAACTGAATTATTATGTTTATTAATTGGGGTGCCAGGACGTTCTGGAAACTCTTCTTGATTGTTTTCAAGTTGCTTTGTGGTTAATTTTGACACTTAAATCTAAGGTACCTTATTTTTTTGATAAAAAATTATTTGAGAGGTTAGAACATATTTAGTTGTTTTCGGCTGAAACCCTTATTTCTATTAACAAGTCATTTGATGCAATATCTTAATTTTTGTTAATGATAGTGAAACTACGACGGGGAAATGCTTATTAGAAACATGTATTATGAATATAGTAGTTCGTTAAGCCTACTTCACAAATAAAATTACTGATTTATGCAAGTACTTGCATTGCTTGTAAATTTTACTCCTTTGTCTATAGCTTTGAATTTTCAAACCATCGCTATTTTATGAGCTTATAAAAGATAAGGAAATAAATATAAGTAAAGGACAATTTAACGTAATCATTTGTATTGTAAAATCCAAATTCTGTTGATTGTTGGCCCCAAATGACAAAAACGTTGTGGTTATTGAAGGGATTAATCCTTTATATCTGTTTTCCATATAGAATGTACTTTGGTTGCCTCTTGTTTTTGCAGTCTAGTATTTATTGTAGGCCTTAAGAACTGCTTATATTCAATACGATTACACGAACATGATGTAGATAAAGTAATTAAAATGGTTATGACATGACAAAATACACAAGAATACACAAATTGCCAGGTCTTAATTGCATATGACAGTTGTAAGTAATACTTGTCATACTCTTCACCATTCCAACTAAACATCGCAAATCTCATTCTACTACTTCTGTGTTTGCAGATTTTCTGCATGGACTTCCCCTCAGCTGTCAGCACGCACCACTCTTTATGCATTGACTTTTGAACTCGTAACTACCAACCTAGATGCCGAGGGTGCAATAAATGTTCTCATCAAAGTGAAGGAATAGTTGATCTCTTCTGGTGAGTGAAAACATTTTTAGCCTAGCTGAATTATGACATTGTTCTTTGTTGTTTTTCTTGTGCTATGATCGAATTATAGAGAATACTGTCAATTTATGATTTTATCGTTTACGAGTGTTGGTAGCAAACTTGCTGTAAGACATGATGCTGCCAATATTCTATAGAACTTATAAATTTGCATAAATCGTTCTTCTTCCTCTTACCTCCGGTTGTGTCCATCCATTGCAATTTACATCTATATTAATAAGCCAAAAGGAGCTGTCTTGGTGTGGAGATTGTGAAACATACGAAATGCTGCCAATATTCTATAGAACTTATAAATTTGCATAAATCTTTCTTCTTCCTCTTACCTCCAGTTGTGTCCATCCATTGCAATTTACATCTAGGGGCTGTCTTGGTGTGGAGATTGTGAAACATATGAAACATTATAAATTTTATTATTGATTTCTTTTGGCCGTCGTTGCATCGTGGCGTGTACCATCAGGTTTTAAATTATACAAAATCTTATGAATTTAGGTTCAATGTAGTTGTGGGTAAATGAGACAGTTGGGTTTTAAATTATTCAAATTCATCCCGAGCATTGTCGAAGCGATTTCAAGTAATTCGAGTTATCAAATGAGCTAAGTTTGAGTATCTTAACGTTAAATTATCTCAAAAGCTTGGTTGAAGGTGTATTTTTTTTTAATCTTTAATTTTTAATATTTTATTAATAATTTATGGTTTTATCATCAATGCATATAAATACCTAAAAAGTCCTGAATTCCATCGGCATCCCTTTAATCAGCAGAATTTTCTTCCTCTTGCTCCCGACTTTTATATGCCATTGTTGAACACATTTTCCTTTGACTTTGATAGTTTGTCCTTAACAGTGGAATCCCTCTTTTAAAATGTAGTTAAAGGAAACTGTAGCTCCATAATTAGCTATTTTACGCTTTGGATTTTTTTACGGTGAGATAGCCTCTTTAGAATGGAACCAATTAAGCACTAGGCCATGGTTTTTGTTGTGGAGTCTGATTTCTGATGACGCTTGTTTTTGAATCCAGAGAGAGAGAGAGAGAGAGAGAGAGAGAGAGAGTAGCTTCAACTTCAAGAAGAGCTGATGTTCTTGCTGGGGCGTGAAAGGGAGATGGCATTGGGGATTTTTTGCAAGGGCTCTTAGCGGGGATCCATGGAAACTCAAACAATGGAAACTTTCTTTGGCACTGTAAATTTTTGATACGATACGATTATAAGACGCGGATATGATAAAAAAATTAGAATATGACAAAAAGTATACAGTACAAAAAAATAACATGAACATAATAAGAATTCACGAATATATAAAAATTTATAAAAATATATAATACTTTAAATATATTATGATATATAAATATATAAAAACAGATATAGATGCATGGACTGCTAATGCTGCTCTGTTCTCAGTCGGGTTTGGTCTGACGAGTAATGGATCGAGAAAAAGCCAAAAAATTTGAAGCAAAGTTACGAGTTTCGGTTTCTTGATTTGGAGATGAGTAGTAGGTGATAGTTTTTTACTAAGTTTGCTAAGTTGTATTTAGGAGTTAGATTGGGACTTGCATTTAAAAAAAAAAAAAAAATTGAAATTGATATTTTGTGGATGCAGCTAAAGTTAGAAAGATGTCCCAACTTTACAGTATTGATCCACAACTTTTTGAATGATTCGAGCCCTGTTTTAAAACGTCAAAATTTTTTAAAACTAAATAAATACTGAATAGCTTGACGATTTTTTGTTATATAGGTTAGACTTTCATATGAAGGATCACAAGCCAAGAAGCTCGACTAATTGGATCAAGGATAATCAGTAAACAAGGCTTACCAATGTCCTAGTTTGGCACCACGAAAAATCAGGGATGTACATGGTGAAGAGTGGATACAAACCTGCTATGCGGCGAGGACCCCAGATTAACAATGGAAGAATCCAACCGAAAACAGTGTCCTATGGAGAAGGATTTGGAATGTCGTACCAAACAAAATTAAAATATTCATGTGGAAGGTCTGTCACAAGATATTACCAGTTTATGCAAATCTAGCAAGGAGGAGTTTACCGGTGGAAGAGACCTATGCTCGTTGTGGTGAAGAGGAGTCCATAAATCATGCTTTGAGAGGTTGTCCGATATTAAAAGATATATGGAACTGTCTTCATTTCGCATGGGATAACAGGAGAGAGCAATTCGTTGTGGTCAAGAGGAGTCCATAAATCATGCTTTGAGAGATATCAAAAGATATATGTAACTGTCCTAAGTTAGCCTGGGATAACAGGAGAGAACAATTGGAGCTGAGCACCTGGCTCTGAGACGTAGCAGAATATTTAGACAACAAGCAATTCCAACAACTGGTCATCTCCTTATGGGTGTTTTGAACTGGCAGGAACGAAGAACTCCATGGAGAAAAGATAATGGAACGACTGGTATGGCTGAATTTATGCGAAGCTACATATCAGAATACAACCAAGCACAAATTAAAGCAAGGGAAACGAATAAATAAATGATAACCACCTGGAAACCACCGGAAGAGGAGTTTGTTAAGATCAATTTTGATGGAGCACTAGCCCGAATTGGAGGCAGAAGAGGGATAGGGGCAACAATTCGAAATTGCAGTGGGGAAGTGATGGGCGCAGTCTCGGGACATACAACGGACAGAAGACCCTTTTGTAGCAGAGGCAATTGTAGCGTCTCGGGCAGTGGGTTTGCTTTAGAAATTGGTTTTTAGAAAGTGGGTTTGGAGGGAGAATCTTAGAGCATCATTAAGAAGATTAGAGAAGAAGTCCCAGACTTCTCACTAATTCGAGAATTGATCGATGAAATAAGGGTTAGAACAAATCAAACTCCTCTATGTCTGGTGTCACAGTTTGTAGGAACAATGAAGCAGCTTATCTGTTTAAGGATACAGGGGGACTTGTATTGGGTAGAGGAGCATCCTGGTTTCATTTTTGATGTCATAGCTGCTTAATTCGATAAATGAAAAGTGACGTTTTTCAGAAACCAATTAATTAAACATTTTTAATATATATATATATATATATATATATGAGGGATCAATTAATTTTATATGTTTTTATGACTTTGTATAGAATGGATAATTAATAAATCAACTATTAAATTCAAAAATATAAAAAAATAAAAATCCAATTAATTCATGAATTTGAAATTATCATATTTAAAAGTTATACTTTTATGAGTTTGCCCACACAATTTACATTAAAATTTAGATACAATTTCTTTTTTGTTAAAAAGAGGTTAGCAAACGCAAACATTCAAAGTTATTTTTTTTTCTTTTTGTTTATTTAAAGTCAACATTTTAAATACTGATAGGAGAAAATCCATCTTAAAGTAATAACCTAATGTAATAACAACAATGCGTTAAGATTGCAAACTTCATTAAGACTGAAATGTGTTAGAAAAGGGTTTTTAGATGCAAGTGTAACAATTTCAGCACAATATATTACTAACCCATCAATTTTATTTCACATAAAATCACTAACATTCAACAATTACATAAAAAATTAAATTATTTGAATTTGAAGCTTAACATGGTTTATGTTGCAACTTTTAGGAGGTGCTATCTAGCAAATTTGAAATTAAAATTTCAATATTTGCAATTCCTTCTTATATTCTCATATTGCGTCATGCTTTGTACCAAAAAAAATTAAATGATTTTGCATTAGCTTCTAGCAAATAATAATATTAATAAGGGATAGAGGTCAATTTTGTCATCATACCACAAGTCCATATTAATTTTTTAGTAATGGAAAAATGAAAATGATAGAAAAAAATTAATCATTTCTATTAAAAGTATTCTTTGAGATATTCTAATAGCATTATTTTTTTTGTCTTCAAATCAACAAATTGAAAGTGCAATAATAAAATTTGTCATTTACATCAACAAAATATTTTGTGAAATTAAAATTACAATGATAAAATTAATAAAGAAATAAAAATAATAATAAATTCAATAATAACCCATAATATAATGACAAAATTCTATGTATCCTTAATAAAATAGTATTATCCTTTTTCAAATAGAAACATAAAAGATGCATAGTTTTGTTCCAACCAAAACCCAAATTTTATTTGGGGCAAATGTGTTGGCAATTATTGTAAGAAAAATTGTATAAACCTAATATCCATAATCTTAGAGTTCTATGATTTCACGTACCTTTTCCCAAGATGCTTTGTGATCATTATAGCATAAATAGAAGAATTAGTTTCTCTCCCTTAATCTCTTTACTTGAAACTACTACTTTGATGTAAAATGTGTATTTCACTGATAACGCGAAGAAAATACGTGGTCCTTATCATAGAGCATGAGTAGATGTCTTCCATCAATAAATCTAATAAAATCTCTTCAATTATTCAATGAACAAACATTAAACCATCAATTAATTGTTAGATAATATACATTTACCTTCAATTAATTATCAAATAATATACATGTATCTAAAAGATTCATATTAATTTAAGATAAATATACCATTAATTAATTATTAGATACGTTTAGCGACTAATTATCGATAAAGTGCATGTATCTAATAATTCAAGTATCATATAAGTCATAAATCATGTGTTACCAATTTTTACATTCTCCTACTTAGCTTATTTGACATTACTTTCATGGTTTAATAATAAAATTATAACATGCACAATGACATCATTTAAAATCCTTTACCATATCAATCATAACATTAACTATATCATAACTAAGCAAAAATTTAATAGGAGTCATGATAGTTTTATGTCAGTAAATACTAACTTTTCATCCTAGTATGATCTTTAATGAATACAATCCTAATGGTCCAATATAATGTGTTGGACAAGACTATTTTTGGCAACATAAATCTAATTTAATCACATATGCTAATTAAAGATCGGAAATGTCAGAAATAGTTTCATGATTGGGCTTTAAGTGTTAAACATAGCTGTCATAACATACTTGAAAGCGAATCTCGATATGTCAAAGTAGGAAAAATCTCATGTTATTTGTAGAGCCCAAACTATTAGAACGAATTGACCATTCAACTTTCCTATAAAGGTATTATGAAATGACTAGGAGATAGGAGTCACCACTAATATTTTTGGGCAAGGTCCAATCGGGTACGTATTAAAACCATTCACTTTAGAGTTACGAAACACAAAAGGATTGATTTTATGATCTACGTCAATCCAAAGAAAAATCAAGAATTGGGTTTTGGAGCTGCTTACATGTGAGTAAGGATATCTCCCATGATGCTTTGAAATCATACAAGCTAGTCACACGTTATCCAAATTTGATTTCCTTGGTCTCAAATTTTGATATTCAATCATAAACCCTATCTTTTTGAAAAATATATACAAGAAAAAGAAAAAAAAGTACTAGCTCAAAATGTATCTTTTAACTTGTATCGAGTACTAATGAGAGCAACTGAAGGTTGGTTTGGGACTAGCTTAAATCCATAACATGATTTGAAGCAAAATGCTTTGTAAAAGGAAAATTTGAAAAACAAGGGACAATCCCATTTTTGGAGAATATTTTAGAAAAGACTAAGAATATTTTAGAAACATAACTTTAATGCATAAAGATCTCATAATTGTAACACATTATAATTCCTTTGCAAGGTGAATGTTGTGATAAAGAAACATATAAATAGCACATGGGCTTTATCTACAAAACATATAAATAGCAATTACCAAATAATCTTGTGATAAAGAATTAATCCATATTACATTAATAAAACCATAATGTAAGTTACATGAAATTACTAATAGCCAATGCATTACAGGCATAGTGATTGACTTGTAGGGCTTACACTAACAAATAAAACCAATTCCAAGGCATTCGAAGACATTGAAAATAACTAAAATGAAACCCAAAAACATGGGACAACTTTGACCCCTATAGCTTCCTAAATTTATTATAGGATTCGTTTGGACATTAAATGCTACAAAAAAAAAAATCCTCGGAAAGCTAATTGAATATACTTTTTACTAAAAATAATGAAAAATTCCTAAAAAATCATGTTAGAGTTCAAATTATTTTTTAAATCAAGCATAATTAAAGCAAACAGAACATCCGAACAGTGCATAAAGAAAATTTATTCTCGCTTTGTCTGAACTCAAATTCGAACATATGAATGCTATTGGAAAGCTTATTCAACACACTTTAATTGAAAAGTATGAGAAAAATCAAGAAAAATCCTTTATCACATTAAAAATAGCATGCTTTACAATTCAGGCCTTGGAAATAAGGTATCTAAATAGCATGTGTTGTGAAATTTATTCCTAACTTATTTGATCTCTAAATCAAGCGTTCAAAAGCTTGTTTGAAAGCTTGGGGATAACACTATAAATATCAAAAAATAAAAAAAAATGTTTTATTAAAAAATTATTTTTTAACTTGATTCTGTTGTGCTGGAAAACTATAGTGATTTAAAGAATGACACATTGGATCTACAATTTATGCTTAATACTTTAGGACCAGCTTTTAGACATTCGAATATCCGTGAGTTGAGCATCAGTCCTGCCTAATATAGCATATTAATGACCACAACAAAAATGACAATCACATTCCACGTAAAAAGCTAAGAAAATCTAAACCAAAAACATGAACAGGAGACATACAAATATCTCACTTTATTACTTTCATTCTTTGTAAACTGTTCTAGAACAATTGTGAGGTATCCTAACTCCTCTTGTTGATGCTGAAATAGTAGCTAATCAACATTTGATGCTCTTAAAAACATAATCCATTATGCTCTCAACAATTTAAATCTATTTAAATGCACTTTGAAAACTTTTAATTTTAGCTGCAAATCAGCTTGAATTCAAGCTTCTTTATTGTTTAATGTCCTTAAGATTTTCTTTAAAAAATATATTGAAAAGCTAGGCCATAACTTATCCATTGATTAAATAAGCTAAAGCTTACACTTGGAGGTTATTTTTAATGAAAACAATTTTCACATCACTATACAAACATTTTCACAAACACTTGCTAATCTAAATTAACAACATGAATAAACTAATAGAAATACAAGACAAATAGCAAAATCATCATGGTCAAACCTAAACTAGCATGATTCATGAGCATTCAACATCAATTTATCATAAAACATGATCAATATGCATGAGATCTAGCAAAGTCATAAATCAAACTCAAGACCATGGACTTACAACCTTGATCAACCAAAAGCATAAATTTCATAGATTTTAAGCCAAATCAACAAAATCACAAATGATCTCATCATTTCAATTTAGTCGAATCATGGCCCATGTTTCTAAGCTTGACTGATTCACACATCATGGCATTCAAACAAGATTTAAGTGCACATTCAAAGAAGATTTATGATCTAATCATGTGAAATCAATCAAATATGCATAAAATCCTAAATCTAAACATGATCAAACCATGAAATCTTTAAAATGCTAAGTGGCAGAATCATACCTCCATGGATAAATGGATCTAAACTAAGATAATCAAGAAATTAAACTAGAAATCATGCATATGAATTGAAATAACAAGAGTTTAAGGATAGAAAAGTATCTTTCTAGTTCTCTCTCTTTATCTATCTTAAGAACATGTGAGAAAAGTTGAGAGAAAAATCTTAATTCTTCTAAGTGTGGTGAGTGAATAATGTGAATGATGTGTTTTTTAAATAAGAGTCACTACTTACTATTTATAAAGACAAGTGTGGTTATTTAGGACTAATCACCATTAGGTGATTTTAGAATTAACTATGAACTAATTATACACCCATAACAAACCTTTCATGAAATGACTGGCTTGTTCTAATTTTTAAATGAATTTGCAAATAAATCCCCTATGTGACTAATAATTTTGGCCATATGATTAAATGTGAGCTAGTCTTACATGTTTTATTTTTATCCAATCGACTATGATGTGATCTTGTAAAAATGCAATTGGATGAAGTAAAAATGATCCTAATGATTTTTTTTCAAAAAATGATGAATTTTTATATTGAAGCTATCGAATTAAGTTCTTAAAAATTCAATTTCTAAGGTCTCATAACCTTGTAAGGGAAAATCTAGGCCTATGCTTATCGATATAAACATAAAAATTCAATCAAAATTAAACATATGCTGCAAAATTAAATCCTCAGGATCATTAGGAAAAGATGTGCATGTGATCAGATTGCAATTTAAAACATAGATATGCTAGAAATCATCTATTCCAAGAGACTCATAACTCTAGACATGTTGATCCTTGCACAAACGCACCATAGGTTGATTATTACGATCTTTTCTTCAGGCCACAAGTAGCACGAGTTTCCTGCCTCTAATGGTGATTCATACAAATGCCTATTGGAGTCTTCATGAGGTTCGGTGGTTCTCTAATGCTAGCTAAAAGACTTTTCAAGCCTTAACCAAAAGGTATATAGCCAACAAGTTCAAATATGAAATCCAAGAATAATTGCCATGCTTGTTGCACTAAAGAAGAGAAAAAAATAACTCTATAAAAAAGTTACTATTTTTTGTAGATGTAGGCAAATAATCCAAAAATCTTAATTTTTGATTTTGGTTTATTCTTTTTCGATAAAAAACTAATACTTGATTTTTCATAGTGATCAAACACACATTTTGATCACATAGGATGCAAATATGCATAATTAAGCTTAGGAAAGCAGGGATTTTTGGATTTGGTCAATTTCATAACTTTTGTGAAAAATTAATCTCTCAATGCTAGAAAACTAATTTTTTAATTTCTTTGTGTCAAGAATGATTCAAGAACACTTAAAAAATCTATGAAAATGTAAAGAGAGCTTAGGAAAGCATAAGTGTTATGCCAAACCCCTCAGAAAAGTCTGGGGTTAGTGCTTAGAGTTTCCTTAATGGAGCCAAACAAACACTTAGTAATGTATTTAAATATACCTGGGCTAGGTTAGGCTTGACTAATGGGTTAACTAAGCCCATTACTAACATACCTAAAAGGTTGCCTCACTTTGGAATATTTCTTAAAGCCTAATTAAAACTATTTAGTTAGCTTGCCCAAGAATTAGGCCCAAATAGTGACATTTTAGCCCAATAGCACACCAAGGATGACTATTCCACGCACCAAGCCAAACTTGGAGTAGTTCACACCTAAACTGTCTTGACTTGCCAATTAGGACTTTTAGCCAAACCTTTTTAATTTACATGTTAGATAATTTAATTCATTATTAAATATTCTAACCCAAGTAAAAAAATTTTACTGTATGTAAATATTATTAAATGATTAATTAAATAATTATCAAATCATTATTTAATTTTTTAAATACAATTATTTGGCTTTATTTATTAATATCCTTAAAACCATGTCTATAAGTAGACATTATCTTAATAAGACATTTTTATCTTTATTGCCATATTAGGATATCTTTAATTAGATTACATAAATCTAATTCATATGTCAAATTATTCTTAATTGAACTTATTTAATTAAGTTCTTCCTATTATACCTTTTATTTCATTACGTCATACTTAATTAAATCTTAATTTTAATCTAATAGATTGTCTTATTATGTGACACCCATTTTATTATATTGATAATAAATATAATTACGTAATTAAGTGTATTTATATTTATAAACCAAGACTGGTTTCTGGCAAGACATCATGGCCACTTGATATGCAGGAAGAGTTAATATAACCTCTTAAGAAACCTTTCAATAACCAAAGTCTTAGTGTACTTTAGTTTTTTCACCAGATATATCAGAAAGACCATAAGCATGGTTTAGTGCCTACTCATGTATCAATCCATATTAGTTCTTATAGCTTTCAGTTAACCTCATGAATTTAGAGAAATAATTTTATCCTAAATCCATATGCGTTGGCTAATGACTTTATCAAGTTAACCAAAGCTAAGAACATATGAGATATGTTTCCAATGTCACTCAGAGTGGTGAATCTTCTATGGATCACTCATTCATTCACCATATGATTCATGTCATACCCAATGTACCCTACCTTAAATATTCATCCATTGTGGACCTATTTTAGATAAATTAAATTTTGACGCTCCTTATATAAAATGACCTGGTATCACAAGTCTGAGGACTAATATACATGATTGGCACATGAGAATATATTCCATAGACACTTGAGTGAGTTATACCAATGGAGTTCTTATATATGCCATGTTCAATTAATTTATTGTCATAAAATAAGCACTCATATGTTATCCCTAAGAATCTTTGTACTTCAACTTCTATGAGATCAAAGAGTTACATGCATCAAATGCATGGAGGCTTAGCATATGCTAGTTTCTGTGCATTGTTAAAGCCTTATCTTGACAATTTGATGACTAGGAACTTAGGGCATACTAGAATTTGGAAAATCATCGTGGACTTATTCAGTATCATTAAATCATAAACAATAACTTTCCTGAAAAAAATTTCATAAACTATCTAAACAAATATTTAAAAAAATTTTAAAAACATCTAGTGGGTCGAATGGCCTAAACAGAATGTTGTTTGATGGTTCTAGGGGTTTCAGACAATAAATGTTTAAAAAAGCATAACTCACTCATTTGAAATGGTCCGGGTGTAAATGAGACATCATTAGAATGGTAATTCGATGCTTTTTCAAGGAAAAACATTAAAAGATTCCAAAAAATGTACTTGGGCTCAAAAATAATCTTTTTAAGTGGTGGACCCAGTGCTTCTAGAGCAAAAACAGTGGAGTTTTTTGGTATTTTTGGGTTTCTTCGAGTAAACTCGAGCCAATGATATCCAAATGTCTATGATAGAAATGAATGGGAGAAATATGCTTCACTAGCTCATTTACACAATCCTGAAGCAGTTTGAGATGATAAAACAGCTCATTAACCATATCATCAACAAGGGAAATAAGCTCTAGATCAAGACCTAAACATTTTAGAGCAAATACAAGGCTATTTTTTGGAAACTGGAACTTTTAATTTCATTTTACCATGATTCCAAACATAGAAAACTTAATTTATCCCCAAAAATTAGAGGACCAATTTTGTGAAAGCACTAAGTTCATGTTATTCTCTATTTATTAGAGATAAGATGAATTTACCTTAGGGATTTTTTTAAATCAGATTTTTTGTAGTCAACAAGCAAACATTTTAAGAACAAATTATGACATGCATGATGATGAACATAGATGACACATTTAAACCAAAAGATGACATTTTGGTAAGAAAAAATTGTGAAATGCAAGAAAATTAGTAAGGATACATGGACATATTAACCTCATAAATGACAAAAAGGATCATGCTATGAAAACTGCTATGAGCATGTTTAAATAAGAAAAGACACGCTGAAATTTTCAAGGTGACATTTTTATTCCATGAAACTTACCAAAAATGCAAGAAAAGGCATGAATATACTTAAGATATGTTAAGGTGAAATTTCAAACATAAGTTGAACATGTGAACGTGGATGAAACAAGGCAAGAAATGTATAAACATGGACTATTGTAAAGATAAAATTAAAATATCGTATGTTTGGCCGTCAAAGAATCAAAAACATCAAGAAGATCATCAAAATCCTAAGATTACCATAATCAATGCCATAATATTCCACAAAAACCTTAGAATGGTCATGGTAACATAAAAAGAGTCACTAGGATGAGGCAAATGCTAAAAATAAGAAAATAAATAGCGTAAGAGGAAAAAATATACAAAAGCTTTAAGCTTTAGCCTTTTTCTTTAAGTGGCAACTTTGGACTCACCTTCTTCCTTCCTTTGATGTTGATTAATAAGAAAATGATGAAAAGAATAAGCTTTTTAGTTATGGCACTGATGGAAGGGAGTTTTGACAGGAAGGATAAGTGGAATGAGGGCTTTGAAATGATTTTTGGTGGTAGTTTGAATGAACTATGGAAATAGAATAGGGTTTTTGATTTTTTGGTGGCTAAAGAATGTTTAAAGAATATATGAAAGAGAGTGTTTTCTATTGAAAATGTATCTCTGTATATTGTGTTTAGAGTCTATGTATTGTAAAGTTCTCTCTCAGCTGAGCTAAAGTTAGCATGTATAGCTATCTGAATATGAAAACAAAAAAATGAAAAAAAAGTAACGGTATTTTGAGGTTTTTGTGCATGTACTTCATCTATGTATAAGGTATTATGCTAAGCTACCATGCAAAGTCATTGGTTTGCTCAACAAAAATACTGGATTAAGGCCATTTTATGCGTTTGAGCATTAAGAAAATTTAATCTTGCCCTTTAGTAACTTGCATAATGTCATAAAATGTCCCTAGTTATGGCTTTTGGGCCTTAAAAATTTGTTCAAATCTAATCTTAAGTTCAAAGTTGAGGCCTGGTATGAATTTTGATGATTTTTGGTGTAAAAAAACATTTTTTAAGTTGGATTTTTAGATTAATGGTGCAAAGGCTGAAAATGGTTTAAACTAGGTAAAAATGCCTTTTTGTATTGATACAAAGCATTTTGTATTGATACACAAGGCAAATTTTGCCCATCAGTATCAATATAATGAAGTTTGTATCAATAACAAGAGTAGGAAAATATTTCTAGTCTTGAGACTTAGAGACCTGTATCGATACCATATAGGCCTATATCGATACTTTTGCTTGTGCATCGATACATTTGGCCAAAAATCATGATTTTAACTACTGCCAAGGCCTATATCAATACAAACATGCTCAGTATCTATACCAAACCTTAGGTATCGATACCAAACCCTCTGGTATTGATCCTACATGTGAAAATTTAAATTTTTAGTGATGTGAAAGCTTTGTATCAATACATATATATCAATGTGACTTACATGTACCTTAAGCTTTTTGAATGCTTTACCTCAGTTAAAAATAATGGAAAACTAACTTATGGTCATCTGAATGACTCCAAAGACACCCAAGATGATGACCTTCGATGCCTTTGATAATGGTCTGGACAAAATGTGATGTCTACAACTATCCCTTTTTGGCCATTGTTAAGTGTTAAGAGCAGGGCAAAGACAAATAGACACCATTTTATTCGTGGTAAGATGACATTTCTTAAATACTGCAAAAATGAAATTTAATTAATGTTTTGTTATGTTGATCATAAATTATTGACAACAATTCTAATGAAAGTCTGAATAGGTTTTCGTAAGCTTTGACCTCTTAGTAAGCTTTTAGATTTTTTTAAGTTTTAACTTCCCTAGATAGGCGCTAGCTGATGTGGAATTTCACTCGAGAAGTGCCTAGCTCTTTATGGTGGATTGTATTGGTGTCCAGTTCTTTGTGGACAGATTCGACTAGTGCTTGGCTCATTGCAGATAGACTTAGTAGGTTCCTAGCTATTTGTGGACAAACTCGATTGATGCCTGACTCTTTACGAATAGACTTATTTAGTGCTTGACTCTTTGTGGACAGCCTCAATTGGTGCCTAACTCTTTATGAACAGACTCTTTTGATGCTTAACTCTTTGCAGACAAACTTGATTAATGCCTGGCTATTTGCCAAAAAACTCAATTGGTGCTTGGCTCTTTGCAGACAGACTCGGTTAGTGCCCGACTCTTTATGGATAGACTCAACTAGCATCCATTTCTTTACAGGCTAAAAGAGACAAGGCAACCTTTCTTTATGGACTAAAAGGAAAAAGATGTCCAGTTTTTTTGGACCAAAAAGGAAAAAGTGCCCATCTCTTTATGGACTAAAAGGAAAAGGCATCTAGCTCTTTATAGACTAAAAAGGAAAAGGAATCTAGCTTTTTATGGATAAAAAGGGAAAAGGCACCCAGCTTTTTATGGACTAAAAGGAAAAAGTATACTAATTCTTTATGGACTAAAAAGGAAAAGGTGCCTAACTCTTTATGGCCTAAAAGGGAAAATGTGCTTCACTCTTTATGGACTAAAAGGGAAAATGCACCTAGCTCTTTGTAGACTCAAAAGAAAAAAAATGCTCAACTCTTTATAAACTAAAAGCAAAAATGTCAAACTTTTTATAGACTAAACAACATAAGTTTAAGTAACTTTCTTAGATGACATTTCAATCTATGAGCTCGTGAGATCAGGGATTCTTACTTAGAGCCTTTTGGGGCTTTTTGAAAATAAGAATTTGTACTCGAGGTTCGTTACTAGTTTAACTTTTATCTGTAGAAGTTGTATCTAAATAATGTTAATTGTCGTGTGATGCATGGGGATGCAAATGCACATTTAAGTGATGTAAAAGTGAAACTTTAAGGCCTAATTTGACAATTGGTTTTTGCCTTTTCAGTTGTTTATTCTTCCATGAGTTTGACAGGGTGAGCTCTTACCCTGGGATTCACCAATCTTGTTCTAGATTTTCAGAGGTTTTAAATGCTAAGGTTGTTTTGAGAAGGTACAAATGGCCCATGATTGTGAAGGAAAAGTCTAGAGCTTAAATGGCTCGTGTTTAGGGATTTTTTTTCTTTTTTTTATTTAAGTTGAGTTTACTGGCAAGTATGGAGGATTGATCATGTCAATTCTAATTCAGAAGGTATCTTTGGTGGTCTAGGTGGATGAATTTAAATTCTTGTTGTTTTGATGACAAGTAGAAAAAGATTTTTGCCCAAGCTAAGATTTATTGGGAAGAAAATTTTGAGCACGTTTTCAAGATATAAAGGTCTAAAGGTAAGACCGACTGGTTCCAAGGTTTATTTTTTATCTTTAGACATAAGACAAAATTCCTATGAAGTTTTATCTTTCAAAGTAACGCTAGGAAATCCTGTTATTTGTTTTGCTAATTTGTTAAGCATTATCAATTAAATGCTAAATATGGTGCAATATGGAATGTAAAAGTTATAAAAAGAATTTACGAGAAATTAAGTGATTTTATTTCATTCAAAAGAGAGAAGGTACTAGATCATGAAAGATTTTGAGACGCAAAAGAGTTAATAATGATTTTTCTAGTTGTTGAGCCCCTTATATTGATGACATGAATCTTTCACTGAGTGCTTTTAGAGACTTTCATAAGCAATTGATCCTTTTGGTGTTGGTGACTTTTAAGGAGATTCTTCGAATTGCTCCATAGAGAGATAGTTGTCCGAAGGTTAGGTAGACAATGTTTTTCTCTAAGCATGGGTAAGAATGAGATTCAATAGAATGGGTTGACATAGAATAGATGGGTCAAGCTATAATATGGGTTTTGGTTGAGAAAGGGTGGATTTAATTTGGTTAAATTTTACGGAAAGTTTGGTAGCTTTTCTTTTTTAGGTTTTCAACTTAAGCTGGTTTGTTTTTCGAAACACTTATTTTTTTATATATTTTTTCTTTTTTGTAAAAAGAATAGGACACCCTTTTGGGCTTTTATCCTAGAATCCTTTTAGATGTTGTTCTTCTCAATGGAATTAAAATTAATAGGGTTAGGTAAATTGCTACCATCCAACTTAGTTAAGATTAGGGATCCTCTAGAAAAATGTTTTTTACCACGTACAAACCTTTCTAATTTGGAGTCCATTTTCTTTGAGCATCTTTATGAATCGAGAAGATTTGTTTAAATACTAGATCACCTTCTTCGAAGTGATGAGGATGGACCTTTTTGTTATGGGCTTTCATCATACGCTTTTGATACATCTGCCTATGACAGATGGCTTTCATTCTTTTTCTCCTCGATGTGATTGAGCTATTCATATTGGTTATTGACCTATTCCACTTTTTCAAGTTGTGATTCCATTATGAATTTGAGTGAAAGGATTTTAACCTCGATAGGTAGCACATCCTCAATGCCGTAAACTAGGGAGAATGAGGTAGCACCTATAAAAGTTTAAACTATTATGTGATAGGCATGAAGTGTAAAAAGGCAACTTTTCATATAAATCTTTGTATGTTTTAACCATCTATTTGACTATTTTCTTAATATTCTTGTTGGCTACTTCAACTGCCTTATTCATTTTTGAACGGTATGGCATCGGGTTATGATACTGAATTTTGAATTGGGAATAAACTGCTTGCATCATCTTGTTTTTCAAGTTACACATATTATCTATGATGATTTGTTCGAAAAGCCCATATCTTCAAATATGTCTTGTTTCATAAATTTATGCACAATGGATTTGGTGATGTTAGCATAAAAAATCACTTCAACCACTTAGTGAAATAATTAATAGCAACTAAAATAAAATGGTGCCCATTAGAAGCCCTAGGGGTGATTGGTCTGATCATGTCCATGCCCTTATAGAAAAAGGTCGTGGGGCTATCATAACATGTAGAGTTGATGGCGAGACATTATGTTGTCCATGTAAATTTGGCATTCATGGCACTTTCAAGCATGGTCGATGCAATCCTTATCAAGAGTCAACCAATAATAGCATGATTGCATGACTTATTTCACCATTCGATATCTATTGGCATGCATATTACAGATTCTTTCGTCAACTTAGTCTAAAATTCTTTTAGCTTTAAAGGCATTCACACACTCAAATAATACTAATCCTAACCTTTTTATTCACCATCCAAAATAAAGTTAGCAGCTATTCATTGGATGGTTTCCTTGTTAGTTTTGATAGCATATTAGGGGTACTATTGATCTTTGATGTATTAAAGAATATCATGGTAGCATGTAGCCTATCCCTTTCTTTCTCTATGCTATAGCAATGGGCCAGACTTTTATGGATACAAATTTGAATAGGCATGACTTTTGACTCTTAATTTACTTTGAACATGGAAGCCAAGGTTGTTAGAGCATCAGCTATTAGGTTTTCCTCATGAGGTAAATGTTGACAACTGATTTCATCAAAATCTTGTCTGATCTCGGAGATTAGTTTTCCATTTTAGACTAGCTTAGCATCTCGAATTTTCTATTCTCCTCATAGCTGATAGATTACTAGGGTCGAATCTTCATGCACTTACAAAAATTTGATACCTTTTTCAATGGTGGCTTGGAGTCCTATGACACAGGCTTCATATTTAGCTATATTGTTGGTACAATTGAAGTCCAATCTTGCAATGGAAGGGTAGTAGTTTCCATGTGGTGAGATAAAAATTGCCCTAATTCCATCTGCAATGCATTTGAAGCTTTATTAGAATATAGTTTCCAACATGAGCTATAATCAAAAGTGTCTTCTACCTTGAATATGTACATCAAGTCTTCTTTAAAAAATTCAAAGTCCAAAGGTTGATAGTCATTTGTTGCTCGATTTGCGAAGAAGTTCACTATTACACTACCCTTGATGGCTTTCTGGTTCACATATATGGTGTCGTATATGGAGAACAAGACTTGCCACCTGGCTAATCTTCCCGACAAGGCTGGGGCCTTGCATAAGTACTTGATGGAATCGAGTTTAGTGATCAACCATGTTGTTTGGTATAGCATGTATTGCCTTAACGTTCAAGCTATTCAAGCCAAAACATAACATAACCTTTTTATTACTAAGTAGTTATTTTCACACTCCATGAACTTTATGCTTAAATAATTGATAACCTATTCCTTTTCACCCAACTTGTCATGTTTACCTAATACACAGCCCATAGACTTATCAAAAATTTATAGATATAGGATTAAAGGTCAACCTGGCACCAGTGGCATAACTACTTGTGGGTTCAAAAGGTAGTGTTTGGCTTTATTAAGGGCTTTTTGGAATTTTTCATTTCATTCTCTGGGATTTTGTTTTTGAAGTAGCCAAATGATCGGATCGTATTTGTCTGTCAGCTAGGATATAAATCAGGCTATGTAATTTAATCTTCTTAAGAAACTCTTCACTTCTTTTTGGGTTCGAGGTAGTGGTAGGTTCTAAATTGCCTCGACTTTGTCAAGATTAACTTTTATTATTTTTTGCTTATAATAAAGCCTAATATATTGTCGAATGTGACATCAAATGTGCATTTGGTTGGATTTAGCTTGAGCTGGTATTTACAAAGCTATTTAAATAGTTTTCATAAATTGGCAATGTGTTCATTCTCGTTTGGCAATTTGATGATCATATCATCCACATAGACCTTTATTTCTTTGTGCATGAGTTCATTGCCATTGCTTTTTAATAGGTTGCCTCTGTATTCCTAAGCCCGTAAGGCATTACTTTGTAGGAAAAAGTGCTTCAGATGGTTACAAATATGGTTTTTTCTGCCTCCTCACCTGCCACTTTAATCTGGTTGTAAATTAAAAATCTGCCCATAAAGGAAAATAGTGCATTTTTGGTGGTGTTGTCTATCGGATTCAATCAAAAGGAAATTTTCTTTTAGATTGGCTCGGTTCAGGTTATTATAGTTTACACATATTTGTGCCCTGCCATCTATTTAGGGACCAAGACTATATTGGCTACCCATTGAGGATATTTAGCTACTTTAAAAAACCCTATCTCTAATTGCTTGTTCATTTCCTCTTTGATTTTTAGAAGCATCTCCAGTTTCATCCTTCTATGCTTTTGTTGTATGGGTTTACATTCAGGTTTGAGGGGAAGTTTATAGATCACAATGTTCATGTCTAATTTGGGCATATCTTGATAGGACCAGGCGAACACATCCTATAATTCTTGGAGGAGCTTTATCAGTTCGGTTTTAGTTAATAGGTTTATAGAGGTTGCAATCTTAACTTCCTTTTTATTCTCTTTTGTTCCTAGGTTTATGGTTTTAATGGGTTCTTCATGAGGTAATATACTTTTTTCTTGTTTAATTAATCTTAACAGGTCTGGGGATATGGGATTCTCTTTAGAATGCCCTTAGACTTGACCTCATTGATGCAGATTGGTTGGTCAAAATTGATGTTCAAAATCTTAGTATAAATATTCATGTCACTATCATCAGGGTACCTGAAAATCTAGAAAAGAATAATATAGGCAAAAAAATATGTAGAGGAATGTCTAAGAGTTGGCAAGAATTATAAAAATGGACACAAAAAATGAAATACATGATGGATAGTCATTTTCATTGATAATACTTAATAAAAAGATGCCCATACAAAGGATCGTACAATGTTCTTAGGTGGAAGCGTGTAGGTTTAGTTCATAGCATTACTTTGAAACAGACTTGAATAGTAGAGGAACTTGGTTTTAGTCCAAACACTTAGAATAAATCTTGGAGAGCACAGACTAGCCTTTTGGTTCATTGTTGACGTCTTTGATTAGTCAAATTAATGGAAAAATCCCCAAATGCCTTGTTTAGTACAAACGCAACATTATTAGAGCTGATATTCACATATCTTTTCAGAAAAAAACTTTCCTGTAGCTGTGGAAATAACATTGATTCATGCCTCAAAATGAGCCATCTTTTTCTCAGAGTTCTTTTGAACTTGTTTTCTTTTCTGTTATGCACTAGGCTTAAACTCTAACCCTCTTTTGATAATCTGGTTAATAACTTTCAAGGCTCTGGCAAATCTTTGGAGATGTTTCTTGAGTCCCTTTCTAGCCCAGGAACTTTTGACAATAGTTAACTCTAGACCTATAAGAGTGCTCCTCGATAGGTAAGGATCAACCATTGATAACCCTTCCTTGATATATGTGGCATTGAGAAACTCAAAAGACTGAAATGAGGATTCCAAAACATTCTCATTGGGTTCAATATATAGGGCATCAGTCGAGGTAGCACCATTAATGTTTTATTCTCCTCTGATGTTGAGACCTTGTTTTCAATGATGAATTTCAACTTTTGATGTAGTGATAACGGTATTGCCCTCATAGAGTGAATCCAAGGCCTACGATGCAGCAATGTCTATCACTTGGAAGTCTACTTCATAAGTACATAGGCTAATTTAGAATATAATGGTGATGTTTCCAATGACATTTCTACAAGTTCCATCAAATGTTTGTACAATCATGCGACTATTTGGGATATGAGATGCATCAATATGGAGCTTGTTCAGGCATGATATGCGCATTACATTCAGAGTTGACCCATTATCAACGAACACTTTGGGCAATGTGCTGCCTTTGCAAATATGATGATTTGAAAGGCTTTATAGTTTCCCTTTCCTCTATGATGGATTTCATCATTATTGAAAGATATATACTTGTCGGTAGTGGTGTTGCTTACTAGGTAATCCACTAGTCTATCGGGATGTCGAAAGGGACATATGCCTTATTCAAGACTTTGAAAAGAGCATTCCTATCAACTTTAGAATTTAATGGCAGTGATAACACAATTATCTTGGTAGGTTGCTTGTTCAACTGATCAATGATGCTATATTCGCTGTGCTTGATGAACTTAAAGAATTTCATAGCTTTTTTCTCACTTACTAGGTCTTTAACAACTATCGGATCTAATTCTTTGGTTAAAGACTTTGGTGCTTGAGGAATAATAGTAGTGCTCATTTGTTAAGTTTCATTTATTGATGTAACTGGGGCATAACATCTGTCACTTCGAATTAGATGGCCTACCCCTGAGAGTTCAACATTTACTGTTTGTTGACTAGATTTTTCTATGATTAAAGTTTTGCTTTTGTATTTCCAACGAACTGCCTTATTGTCTTTATAAGGGAAAGGGGATGGAAGTTGAATAATCATCTTTGGCATAGGTTGAATAGGTTCAACTGATCAATAAAAGGTTTTTTTATTTTGGAAACAAGAACTTTTAACTTTATTTGACTATGACTCCAAATATGGAAAAATTAAGTGATCCCCAAAATTGGAAGATTAATTTTGTGAAAGCATTAAAATCATGTTATTCTTTATTTATTCCAGGTAACATAAACTTAATGTCAAGATTTTTTTAAATCAAATTTTTAAAACCAACAAGCAGACATGTTTAGAACAAAATATGACATGGATGGTGATGAACATAGATGACACATTCAAACACAAAGATGACATTTTGGGAAAAAAAAGGCAAAAATGTAGGGAAATGAATAGGAAGGATCCATGGACTTATTAACTTCATAAATGACATCAATGATCATGCTATGAAAAATGATACGATCATGCTTAAACAAGGAAAAAATATTAGAATTTCTAAGATGACATTTTTGTTCCATGAAACCTACCAAAATGCAAGAAAAGGCATGAAAATGCTCAAGACATGTTAGGCTAAATATTCAAGTATGGGTTGAACATGTGAAGGTGGGTGAAACATGACAAGAAATGTATGAATAGGTACTGCTGTAATGGTGAAAATAAAACATGGCATTTTTGGCCATCAAGGCAATAAAGGCATTAATAAGAGCATCAAAATCCTAAGACTACTACAACCAAGGCCATAATAATGCCTAAACATGGTCATGAAAATATAAAAAGGGTCACTAGGATGATGCAAATGCTGAAAAAAATAAATAGAGTAAAAGTAGAAAATATATGAAATATTTAAATTTTAGCCATTTTCTTTGAGTAGCAACTTTAGGCTTTAACTTTTTCCTTCCTTTAATATTGATTAGCTAGAAAGTAATGAAAAGAATAAGCTTTTTAGTTATGGAATTGATGGAAGGGAGTTTTGAGAGAAAGGATGAATGGAATAAAGGCTTTTGAAGGGGTTTTGGGTGGTGGTTTAAAGGAGCTACAATAATGGAAAAGGGTTTTTGATTATTTATTAGCTGAGGAATGTTGAAAGAATGTAAGAAACTGAGTGTTCTCTGCTGAAAATGTGCCTATGTATATTGTGGGTAAAGTCTATATGTTGTAGAGTTCTCTCTTTGCTAAGCCAAAGTTGGCATATATAGCCATGTGAATATAAAGACAAAAAATACGAAAAGCAAAGGTATTATATTGGTGCATCTATTTCATGCAGGGACAAGATACTATGCTTAGTTGCCAAGCAAATTCATTGGTTTGGCTAGAAAAATAGAGGATCAAAGGCACTTTATGTAGTTGAGCATTAAGAAAAATCAATTTTAGCCTTTAGCAACTTGTATAATGTCATAAAATGCCCTTTATCATTAGGGCCTCAAAAATTTGTTCATCCAATCACAAGTCCAAAGCTGAGGCTTAGTACGAATTTTGATATTTTTTGTGTAAAAAACATGTTTAAGTCAGATTTTCAGATCAATGGTGCAAAGGCTGAAAAATGGCTCGAAAATGCCTTAGTATATCGATATAAAACATTTTTTCTCAATACACAAGGTAAATTTTGCCCATCGATATTGGTATAATGAGGTTTGTATTGATACCAAGAACAAAAAGTGTTCCTAGTCTCGAGACTTGAGACCTTATCAATACCACAGAGGCCTATATAGATACTCTTACTTGTGTATCGATACATTTGGCCAAAAATCACAATTTTAGCTAGTGCTAAGGCCTATATTAATACAAACATGCTAAGTATTGATACCAAACCCTCTAGTATCGATACTGCATGTAAAAATTTGAATTTTTATTAATGTGAAAGCTTCGTATCAATACCTATACACCAATGTGACTTACACATACCTTAGGCTCTCTAAATGCTACACCTTAATTAGAAATAATGGGAAACAGACATGTGCTTATCTAAATGACTCCAAGGATGCCCAAGATGATGACTTTGATGCCTTAGATGATGGCTTGGACAAAATGTGATGTCTAAAATCTTGAATTTGACAGTATTTAAAAGGTCTGTGGGTTGTGTGCTAGAGTATCATGATAAAACAAGGAAGAAAAGTAGGCAATTTATTAGCTTAGCAAGAAGTTTACCGACCGCAAGGTTACTCATTAGTAGATGTTGACAAATGATTTTGTTTGGGCCCTTTCCCCTGATAGTTCAAAAAAATCCAAAACCAAGAACTTAGCTGCTGCTTGGGGAGGGTAGACTTCCTTTAGGTGGATTAGAATTTTGATGAGATTTTTAGTCCTGTTTAAATAGTTACAGGTGCAAGTGATAGAAAATGTATCATTTCGAGGGTCAATTTCATATAAAAGACAAATATTAAGATAAAAATTAGCTTTTATTTATTCTTTTAAAATTTTGAAATTTATTTTTGCAGATGTTATCATGGTTAAATTTTTTATTTTTCTAGAACTTTTTCAAAATTTTTTTATGAAATATTGAAAATTGACTATCGTACATTTTTATTGATATTTGTGCAGTATTTATATCAACACTCACTCCGAAAAGTAAAAAAAATATTTAAGAAAAAATTTGTATTGTCATTTTTTATGAGTATCAAGTTATCAACTTTATTTATTAAATTTGAATTTTTCATTACACCGAGAGTTTTTGGGTCATGAAATTTGTTCTAGTAAAATTTACACCAGATTTCAAGTTTTTCATTTTTATTAATTAATATTTTAAATAATTTTTTGAAATTAGTTCATTTTTATAAATTTATAAATTTAAACGTATTTTGAAATTTTCTCGATTTTAAAATACAAGTTTTCTTTTATCTGTAAAATTTTCTAAAATTAGTTCATTTTTATAAATTTAAACGTATTTTGAAATTTTTTCGGTTTTAAAATACAAGTTTTCTTTTATCTGTAAAATTTTTGGTTGAATTTTTCCATGTTTAAATTTTAAAATTCTTTAAATACTTCCATTAAATTACCATTAAATCAGTTTTTTTGAAATTTCAATCTATGTTATGGATTTTTCAATTTCTTTCCAAATATAATTTTTTACTGTAAGGTTTTTTTTGACAAATTTTTACGAGTTTAAAATTTTTAATTGCTTTTTTCTTACACCTAAAATTTCTTAAAAATTTCTTTTAGTATTCAACACTGGTAATTCTTATTAAAAAGTTTTATTAATTTTATTTTGAGTAAAATTTCCTTAATGGGCTTAAAACTTTCAAATTTTGCAAATAGGCCCAGAAAGCTCAATAATTCTCAACAAGCCCAATAATCTTACTAAGCCCATTTTTTATTTTCTACCAAGCCCATTTCATTCTTTACGAACTTAGCAAGCCCATTTGTGATTATTCCTTTTATTTTCCAACAAAGCTCAATTAGGCCCATTTTGATTTTTTTTTAATAATGCCCAATGATTTTTCTCTCTCTTTAAAATTTTTGTTAATTCTTTTAAATTTAAATTTTCATACAAATATTTAGTTAGGCCTTTTACATGATTAAATTTGTTAATTTCTAACATTTAATTTCTTATGATTTAGTCTTTTCTGTTCAAAATTTTCAATTATTTTTCATAATATTTGCAATTAGTTATTTATTCTTGCATTTTCATAAATTTTTATATATTTAATTTAATTTCAGAATTCGATAATTTGGTTATACAAGAAATAATTTAATTAGGATTGAATTCTATCATTAAGTTTAATATTATGTAAATTACATTATTTTGAAGTCAAAGGTTCTAGATGATGATGTTATGCATGATGTAATGTACATAATGATAAAAATATTAGCTTATCAAAAAAAGCAAAAAAGCTAAAAAAATCTAGAAAAAATTAAAAAAATGGTCATTTGGCAAAGTGGGATTTCATCTTTTTTTGGCTGAACCTCCCCCATACAAAAAATGGGGAGAATGTTTGATAAGAAGACTTTAGCATCCATAAGAAAAAAACACTAAAAGACATTAAAGCTTTTTTAGGTTTTTAATCTTTTTAAGGTACTTTCTCTTGTAAAAATTTTAATTTTTGTTCATCTTATTCTTGATTCTTCCTTTTAGGGAGCTTTTTGAATATTTGAGGTCATGGATTTTAATCCATGTTTAAAGGCTAAGTATAAAAATTGTGATCAGAGTTTCTTGATTTTTTTTATTTTATTTAATTTTTATTAGCAGTAAGTTGATTTTCATCAAGACAGTTTGTGTTTGTTGATAGAAATATTATTATTTTCATGTATATTTTGTTGTATTATTTTTCTTAATATTTTCATGTTGATTTATGTTGATATCTTCATTATCTATCATGATTTTATGCATATTTATGCTTGATAAAAATTATGTCATGCATTTATATTGATATTCATGAAAAATAGTGATGAATAAAACTATTTTTAGTTGATATACATCTACCCGAATATGTTTGTGACCTTAAATGAAATTTTATTTCATGCTTTAATGAGATTTAGGACTATTTTGTAAAGTTTGAAACTTGGAAAGGCCTAAAAATAATTTTCCCAAAATTCTGAGCCTTGGAAGGCTATTTCCATGCTTGGCCAATTCTTATAAAATTGATTTGGTAATTTTTTTATTTTTGGGTTATTTTATAATTACGAAAACATAGGGACTAAATTGTAAAAATTTTCTTGTGGCCATCAAAGCTTGGCCAAATCCATGTTGAGATTTTTATAAGTGTTTTTCTTGCATTTTAACATGTTTGAATGTGATTCATGCATTTTTAACCCTTTTGGGGCCTTCTGGTAATTTTAAAAGGTTTAAAGGCTACATGTAAAAAGGTTGAAAAATAATTCCAAAGCCAAAGAAACTTGGTCAAACCTTCCTTGTAATTTTTGATATGATCTTTATGTTGGTTTAGATGTGTTTGGTGTTTGATTTTATGTTTTATGTCATGTAGGGACTAAATTATAAAAATAAAATATTATTTCTAGGCCATATAAGTTTGGCCTAATGCTTTATGGCCTTTAAGGATGCTTTTTATGCATTTTTAACGTGTTTTAATGTCTATTGTACATTTTCTAGACTTTAAGGAACTTTTTGTAATTTTAGAAAGTTTGACGGCTTGTTTATATAGATTGAAAAAGTTTATTCTAAGGCCAAAGGTACTTGGCTGATGCTTTATATGACTTTTGGAATGTTTTCCATGTTAGTTTGATGTTTTTTATGCTTAATTTTGTGTTTTATGTCACGTAAGGACCATGTTGTGAAGTTAAAAATGTGTAGGGTCCATTAAGAAAACCTTACATTTTAAGGTCAAAATGGTTTTTCCTCGCATATAATTACTTGCTAGGGTATTTTGGTCATTTAGGAACATTTTTACCATTGTTAGCCATTTTGGGGCTAATATGCAATTTTGAGAAAAAGTAGAAACTTAGTAGCAATTTTTTGCATTTTAGGTCATCTGTTGTTTAAGTTACCTATTTAGGGTAAAATTATTATGTCATACCATTTTTGAGCCCTTTAAGGTGCTAGACTACTTTATGCTGAATGTGCAGCTTAGAGGTATTTTAGTAATTTACCCTAGAACCAAGTCTTTTGTGATCATCAGGATACTTATATGTCAAAGGTGTATAATAGAGATAGGTTCATCTTTTTATAATGATTTCAGGTCTTTTAGGGTATAGGGATATTTATATGTCGAAGGTACACCTTAGGGGTATACAATTAATTTATATTAGAACCAATTCTTATGTGATCATCGGCATAATTATAGGTTGAAGATGCATAGTAGGAATAGGTTTGTTCATTTATAAAGCTATTAAGTCCTTTAAGGTTACAGGACACTTTAATGTCAAAGGTAGACGTTAGAAACATTTTAGTAATCTACATTAGAACCAAGTCTTATGTGATCATCGGGATACTCATATGTCAAAGGTGCATAGTAGGAATTGATTCATTCGTTCATGATAATATCAAGTTCTTTAGGGTTATTAGGATACTATCACGTTGAAGGTAAACCCCATGAGCATTTTTAGTAAATTTTCCTTAGAACCAAGTCCTTGAAGGTCACTAGGATACTTCTATATCAAAAGAATACTTTAGGGGACATTTTGGTCTCTCAACCAAATTCGAGTCCTTAGAGTCTAGTTTTGTACATGTAGTTAAAATCAAGCCCTAGGAAAAACTTATTATTTATTTTAAAATTGGATTTTTTTAAATTAAGGCAATGCCTTTGAATTAAAGTAATACATGGATTTCCCTCAGCATATGAGACGACTCTATAGATTATTTTAATAATGAGATATCCTTTTAAAAAAAGAAAATTTAGACTTTTCAAATTTAGGAAAAATAAAACTTTTTGTATTCCTCTGACTCTCTAGTGGGATACAGAAGATATATAGATTTCTAAAACTTTCGTATACCTCTGGCTCTCTAGTGGGATGCGAAAGAGAATGATAAAACATTTTGTATTCCTTTGGCTTTCAAGTGGGGTAGAAAAGATATTTTGATTTCTTAAAACCTTTAATATTCCACTAACTCTCTAGTGGGGTGTGAAAAAAATGGTAGAGCCTTTTGTATTCCCCGAGTCCTCTGGTGAGGTACAAAAGTATTTTGACTTTCAAAAATATTAAAAACCCATTTTTCTCATATGAAATAATGAAGTTGTTTTATAAAATATTATATCTAGGAGTTATAATTAAATATAAGATATTAAAACTGAATGAATATCAAAATTTAAGTTAACCTGTGATTAGTAAGGTACCAATTATCGAGCATCATGAGAAAGATCAATCCTTGTGATTGCAACCGTCTCCTAGACCCTTTCATATGATCTCGGTTATGAGCGTAAAGCTTAAAGTTGGGTTTTTAGGGTTTTATAGGTGACCAATCTCACCTAGCCAAAATAGATTGGTAGCCAAAATAGTCATTTCGTAATTGCTATTTAGGGTTAAGTTGAGAGAATAATTCATCTCGACAACCTGGCTCTTGAAAACAAAAGAATAATAATATGGCCCCTAAAAAAATATAATGATATAGATAAGAATGAGGGGTACACCAACCTTTTAAGTTGGGTTGGTCAGAATTCATATCCAAGGCATATTGTGATAGTAGATAATATGTGCTATGCATTAGCTTTGGCTGCATACAGGCTTAGGCGGTATATGTTGTATCACATGACTATGTTGATTACAAAGTTGGATTTAATTAAGTACTTGTATGAAGCACTAGCTCTTTTGAGAAAGACTGCAAGGTAGTAAGCATTGCTTCTAAAGTTTGACATAGTGTATGTGAACTAGAAGACCATAAAAGGCAGGGCCATAGTTGATTTCCTAACAAATAGGGCTGTGGAAGGTTATGAACCATTGGATTTTGATTTTCTTGATGAGGAATTGATAAGCATATCTCAATGGGAAGAGGTGTCACTCGAGCATGAAACTTAAAAGATATATTTTGATGGCACCACTAATGCCATAGGGTAAGAAATAAAAGTGATGTTGATTTCCCTAAACGGGGATCATTATTCGCTTACTAGTAGGCTGAATTTTGATTGCACCAATAACATAGCAGAGTATGGAGCATGTGTCATGGGGTTGCAAGTTGCTATGGAGTAAAACGAAGATCTAGCTCTAGTGATATATCAGCTTTGGGGTTAATAAGAAACCCATGATGGGTAACTGGTGCAATATAAGTTGATTCTTGAACTGATAAAAGGGTTTGAGAAGATTGATTTTTAGCATTTTCTTAGGGAAAAGAATCAGATCATCAATGCTTTGGTTACTTTGTCTACCATGATAAAGATGATTAATGGAGCGGAGGTAATGCCAATTAGGATGAGTATTCAAGAGATTCTTGCTTATTCCACAATGTGGAGGCCAAAAAAGATGGTCAATCATGGCATTATGATATTCTCTAGTATGTCAAAGATCAGCAGTATTCAGGATCATGCTATTGAAAATAACTAGAGAACTATTTGGAGAATGGCCATGAATTTAATCCTTGATAGTGAGGTCTTACATAAAAAAAGTTGAGACGAAGTGCTTTTAAGGTATGTGGATGCTATTAAAGATAACAATATAATGGAAGAAGTTCATGAAAAGATATGTGGAACACACCCTATTGGACATATAATAGCCACGTAGAACATGAGACTAGGATATTACTAGTTGACCATAGAGGATGACTGCATAAAGTATGCACGCAAATGTTAGAAATGTCAAATATATGCAGATAAGATTAATGTGGCCCATCACAGTTGCATTAATGACTTTTTTGTGGCCATTTTCAATATGGGGCGTGGATATTTTGGGCCTAATTATGCCTAAAGCTTCAAATTAGTACCATTTCATCCTGGTGGTAATAGGTTACTTAACAAAATGGGTGAAAATTGCTTCTTATAGGAATGTGACAAGTTAATGGTATACAAATTTGTTAAAAGAGAAATCATATCCGATATGGAATACTACAAAGAATCATCACTAATAATGTTTCAAATTTGAAAAACAAATTAATGTGTGAAGTATGTGTGCAATTCAAAATCAAGCGTCATAATTCGACAGTATGCCACCCAAAATGAATGAAGCAGTGGAAGCAACCAATAAGAACATAGAGAAGATCATGTGAAAGATGACCAAGATGTACAAAGGGCATAAGAAGTTGTCATTTGCTTTGCATGCCTATTGAACTTCAGTTCATACCTCCACGGGTGCTACATCATTTTCCTTGCTTTATGGGATGGAAGCGATGCTAAAAATAAAGGTGGAAATGCCCTTATTATAGGCATTGATGGAAGCTAAATTGGAGGAGGTTGAATGGATCAAATACCAATATGTACAGCTCAACTTCATTGAGAAGAAAATGTTAAGATCTATTTGTCATGAATAGGTGTATCAAAAGAGAATGATGAAAGCACACAATAGGAAAGTTAATCTTTGATAATTTCATAAGGGTGAGCTTCTTCTTGAAAGATTCTTCCAATCCAGATGGATAACTAGGCAAGCAAACTCCAAATTGGGAAAAGGCTTACATGGTGAAAAAAAGCTTTCTTTGAAAGAGCATTGATATTGATTGACATGGATGGAAATAAGTTACTTGGTTTGGTGAACTCAGATAGGGTGAAAAAGTATTATGTTTGAAAAGATGGAGTAAAGATAAATGCCAAACATTACTAGATTTGTGAAAAGGGCAAATGACAAAGGTGGTTGGATTTGCAAGATTCTACACTAGATGCCAAAGTGTTGGGTTCATATGCTTATTAAGAACAGTTCACTCTTGTTTGGGATGATGTTTGTAGCCAAAAAACATGTAGCATAGTTCGAACAAGTTTTCAGTCTAAATGAGCTAATCTAATAAATGGTATCTGGAAGAGTTAAACCAGATTATTTTCTAAAGATATGGGATTTCATTACTTAAAAAGCCTACCTATTGAATTTCTTTCTTTGTTAAGCATTCACTAAACCATGCTGTAAATTGTTAACATATTTTTTAGATAATTGATTGATAAGTATTTTCAATTATTGAAATAAATTCATAATAAACTTTTTTTTGGCTTATCCTTTTATATGTCATTGTTTGTTGATTGTTTAATGATGATTAATAAATCGATGAGGAATGAACATAAGATGCCTTGATATTGAGATAAGAAAGACTAATATTCTATTAGGAAATTGATGTCTGCTTCACATTTTGAGTGGTTTAAGGTTTGAGATTACTTAAATGAAGAAATCTAATGCTTCGAAAAAGAAAAAAAAAGCATGAGGATGAAAGGCAAAAATGGTAAAGAAAGCCATGGGATGTATGGATCATAATAAAGCTTGAAAGATGTTGCTCGGTTGAAAGGAACATGTATTAAACACCTTTAAAAGAAGGAAAGACGAGAATGGAAGAGAAAGATGGTAATATAAGTCATTAAGAATTTAAAAGAATGAATGAATGCAGATTTGTCACGACAAGTGTTTCATTAAAATAGAGTGGATCGGAATGAAATTGAGATGAATCATTTATTGTGACTGTATATTAAAATGAAAGTAGGACTCATGCATACACATTCATATGGTATTATAAGGAACAATTCAAAGAAAAATATCCCCAGTTACATTAGTTGAAACAAAGATCATTCTCCAGCAGATGATACCAGAACTAATATCATTCATTCCTAGTGAGTTAAAGCCAATATAGTTGGTAGGTTAGGAAAAAAAAAGAGAAAAGTGTAGTCCAATTTGATAGGAACAAAACCAGTGAAATTAGCACCTTGTAGAAAGGTTGTGCCCTAAATTTTTTCTTTTGTCTGCTTTATTTGGTTACATGGAGCACAAGTGTAGTTAGGTTTAAAATAGCTTCATCTAATTAAGCAGAAGGTTAGGTGAGGTTTTTTTTCTTTTGTTAGCTTTACTTGGTTAGGCAGAAGACCAGTAGTGTCAGTTGTCTTTTACATTTGACTATATGGAAGGTCAGTGAAGTAGGTTTTGAGTTAGCTCTATTCGATCAGGCAGAAGATTAGATGGAAATTTTTTTTATCAACTTCACTTGGTTGGCAGAAGACTAGAAAAATTTATGATCCTTTCGTACGTTTCATCCAGCTAGATAGAAGGTCGATGAAGTCAGTTATTTTGTCATTTTCACTTAATTTTGTAAAAGATAAGTGAAGTAGGTTTTTTAAGTTAAGTTGTCTTCATTTAGTAATGTGTAAGACCATCAAAATAGTCATTGTGTATAAGTCCAATATATTTGGTAATGTGGAAGACCAATACAGCTAATAATTATAATGTGTAAGTCCATGGAAGTAAGCATTGTGTATAAGTCTACTCTATTTGGTGATGTGGAAGACCAATAGAGCTAGTAATCCAAGTCCTCTTCACTTGGTTAGGCTGAAGACCAGTGAGGTGGGTAATGTGTCAAATCCTCTTTGGTTAGGTAGAAGACCAATGAAATAAGCAATATGCTAGTTCACTTTTTTGGTTAAGGAACAGACCAATGAAGTCGGCATTTTTAATTTTCTTGTTAAAGTCTAATCTATTTAGTTAAGTAGAAGACTAGTAGAATTGGCGCATCATTAAATAGGTGAAAGGTTGATGAGGATTAGTGCTTCATTTACATTTAGATTAGGTACAGGGAGTCAGGATATTACATATATGTAAAAAAAGAAAAAACTTCCTATAAAGGGGTTTATTAGGTCCTAGACAAAATCGTGTCTATTTAGTCTTCGCCTTGTTTCTAAGTTCTTAGCAACAACTAAAGGAAGGCAACTATAGACACCTTATTTTGTCTAGGTCACTAATTAACTTTTCCAAGTTTTAAAGGTTAAGTGGAATTTTCTAGTTTTGGATCTTCTCAAATGAATTTTAGAGATAAAAAGGTCTAATTCAGGTGTTGGTTGGTTACCATAAGCTAAGTTTAATGTAATAAGGCAATTGGGTTTAGTTGTTTGATTTATAAGGTTGGTGTCGAATTTCACAAACCAAGGAATTTAGGTCCCTAAAATCTGAGAATGTCAAAAATTAGTTGGTAGAAATCTCTTGAGAGGATTAGAGTGGTTGTTGAGGTCATTTGGATAAAAAATAGACTTATTTTAGAAGTTCAAATCAAAAGTCAACATCATAGCAAAAGTCAACTATAAAATATCAATTTTTTAGCCTAAAGTTAGTTTTGAAATTGAAAGAGTTCTATAACTCATATTTCAAAATTGATTACACCAAAATGAAATGGAACATGGACTTTAGGTCAAGAAGGTGTAATTAAGGCCGAGTCATGAAAGGACCTTAGGAATTTAAAATGTCAAGAATTTTTTGAAGGCTTAATCCGAAAGGTTCCAAATAAAAAATTTTAGATTTTTTTAAAGAAAACTTTAATGACACATTTTTGCTATAGGATGGAAAATTTAATTGTACTTTTACATGGAAAAATCATGATTAATTGAATGGAATAAAAACTTGTACATAGATTAGTCTAAGAATAAAGTTTTAGCCAAATTCTAGCACATGCATAATGTGCCAATTTTGTTCATTTATTCATTAATGGCACTAATGTAATTTCCCTTAAAATTATTCAAGAGGTTAGTGATTAAACTTAGGTCACCCTATGGTCATTAAAGCTTAAATTACCAATTTCAAGGCTTATAAATAAGGGTGATTAGCCATAATATGGTAACTTCTAAACACTTAGAAAATTTTAGAATTTCTAAAATATTCCTTTTTCTCTCAAGCTTTTATCATCTTTAAGAAGAAGGTCTAGCTTGAGGTAGGTATAATCTCTTATTTTCCTTTTAAGTCCTTGTCTTAAGTTAATTAGCATGTTTTGACGATTAATTCCTACTTTCTATGCTTGATTGATGTTTTAGCCAAGCTTATTCATGTTCATTAAGTTTCGGCCACCTTGAATTTGGATGCCATGATGTTTTGATTTGATTTTGAGCTATGGTTTTCTTGATTTTGTGTCATCCTAAGCAAGATTACATGATTAATGGTTGAAATCTAACTTGAATCATGGTTAGAGAGCTTAACCTAGGTTTGGGCAAGATGAAATTTTTAGATCTAAGTTTTAGCTAACCTAGGTTTTTTAGGAATTTGATGATTCAAGTTTAATTAAGCTAAGATTTGAGATATTGAGTAGAAATCTCAAAGTTTAAATGATAAATCATAATTTTCTAGTATAGTATGGTGTTCAAACATGAGGAAAGTAAGGGAGCTTGGTTTTGCTAGCTTAGGTTAGCTTAATCTTAAGCTTGATTTAATTTTAGATGATCTTGCTAATTACAGTTAGTGAGTTGATTTGAACTAAAACCTAGTTGATTAAAACCTGAATCTAGTGCTAAATGATGAAATTGTAGGTTCTTGAACTAGGAAAACCATTCAAACAAGAAGAGATTCCTCTAGCTAGGTTTGGCCATAAGGTATTCTTTATGGGATTAACTGGGCACTACGTAATTGATGCTTAATTGGTAAAACCTAGATGAATTAAATTGAGTTAGACTTGGTTAAATTGAAATTTATACTTTATTGAATGAATTCAGAAGCTTGTTTGTTCAATTGTAGAGCTTAAAGGTTGAAAGCATGATTTGATTATTAAACATGTTGATTAAATTGAATCCAAGCTTGTTTTCTTGTGCCTGATTGTTAATTGATGAGAAATTAATGTTTAGATTAGCTTAGGTGAATTCAACCATGTTGAATTTATGTTGAATTTGTAGTTAGAATATGTTATGTGGATGGTTAGTTGAGAACTAAAGGTTAGTATTCTATTTGTTTGATAAAATGCATGATAGTGTGTTTAGGTTCTGTAAAAGTCTTTGTTTTTCTTAAAAGATCCCCTAAGGGCAAGCTTTGGTTTAATTAATCAATAGGTGAATCAAAGTTTGGTTTTGGTTAATAAGCCCTTTAATGATTAGTTTTGGGATACTAAATAAAATAGCTTGAATTAAAGCTCATTTGGAGCAAATAAAAAAATATTTTTAAATGTTTAAATATGCTTCGATGAGTCTAAACTTGGTGACCCTTAATGTGAATCATTAAATGATGGTTAGGTGAATCAAATGGTATTGTTTAAAGTTATTTTATTTGCTAATTACAGCACACAAGTGAGTGGCATTGGTGTGCCATTCACTTGCTAATAATAAATAATAGTAAATATAAGTGATAAAAGCAGAGTAATTCGCATGACTTCAAAGCATATTACTAGTGTTGAAAAACATAGTTCTAGGTCTTGGCACTAAGAAGTCTTTGTTGATTCCTTATATATGATATTTGTAGAGTATATTTGGTCTCGTTTCTGGACATTCGTGCATCTAGAAACATGTTCTAAAATATGACTAAAAGCTTCATGATCAAAAGTTGCGTCAGAGCTATTATTGCAGT
Source organism: Adansonia madagascariensis (assembly GCA_038381835.1). NCBI lineage: Eukaryota > Viridiplantae > Streptophyta > Magnoliopsida > Malvales > Malvaceae > Adansonia > Adansonia madagascariensis. The sequence continues at coordinate 2,667,639 of JBBYHL010000014.1, read as the reverse complement.
TTAACATAGTAGGTTCATAAAAAAGATATATTTTGATTAGGTTATAGACTTTATAAATTTTTGTTAGTATTTTTCTCATATTCCTTATTCATTGGGCTATATAATAGGTTATTCAAATATTCGATTTCGTGATCAAATGAATATAGTAAAATCCCAAAACCTAAGCTTTTTAGCCCCTAATTAGTATTATAAACTATTTTTGATGAGGATAATATTTTTTTGTATTTTCTCATATTTTTAAATAAAAGTAGAATGAATAAGCTTTCCATAAATTTATGACTTGTCTGATGGGTATTTTGAACGGACCATAAAGAAATTTTGGAAGGAAAGCTGGTCGGACATGTGTGATAAAGTGGTATCTAATAAAAAAATTCACGTGACAGCTAAAATGATTTTCTATCATTTTTTGAATTTTTTAGGTTGAATTATAGTGAGTCAGCATTCACTAGAATTTGGTTTGATGATTTACTGTGATATGAATAATCTGACATAAATTCAAAGAGCTAGAAATGTAAAATCTATCCCTATTTTTATTTTTTTTAAAATTTAATGCATACTAGTATGAGGCATTCAGATGCCTCAAAATTGATTCTAGGAGTCAGGCTTAGTGTGTCAGTAAGTCTGGGTGTGTCTCATATTAGGTCCTTAGTGTCTCACATTAAAGTTTCTAGGTTGAAATAAATAAAGTTGATTTTTCATAATATCCAAAATTGTAATTTTCTTTAATTTTGTGTAAGTTTGTTATTTTTGTGATTTCTTTTAAATGGAGTCCAAATTGATAAAAAAATATATTGAAAATGGTGTCAATAGGTGAGTATTTTTAAAGTCAAGCATTTTTATAGAATTTTTCCTTTTTAAATGATTTTTGCTCTAAATCGATTGTAAATTCAAGCTTGTCCAATAAGAGTTCTGGGATGCATTTTATGTTGATATTCATTTAATTTTAGAATATATAAAAAGGGGATTATGATTGAACATATATGATTGAAAGCAAGAAAAAAAATTTTGGATACATATGATTAGTTGGTAACAAGTATTGGGCATCATGAAAAGATTGAGTCCTTCCTTGTGGTTTAACCAACTCCCGAGCCCAACTTTATAGATCTTTTGTATGACTTTTTAGCGAATGATTTCAATAGGTGACCGATCACATATATAGCCAAAATAGATAGGTGGCGACTCCTTAACCAAATCACTCTCATATTTCAGTACAAAAGGTTTAGACGAGCGACTTTTGTGACCGACTGAGGCCCTATAATGATTTGAAGTATTGTCTACTCTGTTATATTAAGGTTTATATCTCGATATATTACAACATACCTTATTTGAGAAGATTAGAACTAAAAAAAAATTGATCACTTTGTAAAAAAGGGGAAATGTTAATTGGGGGGCCTGCACAAAATTAAGTGTTTACAAACTTAACAATATTATAAATTAATAATGACATTCATTCTCACTAAATATCTTGGGTGGCAATCCTTTCATTAATGGATCTGCAACCATTAGGTTTGTGCTAATATGTTTTATAGTAATTGTTTCTAAACATTTTTAATGAAAAAGTATTTTATTTCCATATGCTTAGCACGTTTAGAATACTTGGTTTTCTTAAAGAAGAAGATTTTTGCAGAGTTGTCACAATAAATTTTCAATGGCTTAACAATACTATCAACAATTTGAAGCACCCTAAATAGTAGCTTCTAAGCATGCTAAAAATTCAACCTCTATGGTGGATGTAATAATAACAAATTGCTTTGCATTTTTCCATCAAGAAGGAATAAATGACTAAATATAGAGTTTATTGAATTTGGACATCCAACAAGTATAATCTACGGTAAGTAAACATATGATCTTTCGTTCCTTGCAAGTGTTTGAGATTTCTAGTGATCCACTATTGGATTACTTTCATATTTGCCCAACATTCCTGGTAATAACTGGTCTAGCACAAGTTTGAGCATACATCAAACTCCTAATAACAAATGTATAAGGAATTGGTTTCATTTGTTCTCATTCCAATTCATTCTTTGGACGTTGCAAGTGACTGAATCTATCCCCCATTAGAATTAGAATAATTCCTATTGAATATTTATCCATCTTAGATCTCTCTATAATTTTATTACTATAAGTTTTCTCTGACAACCTAATAAGTCCATAAAATAGGGTTATTTAGTCTCACTTTGTGTAATAAAGTAGCTAAGTCCTAGAGGTTTTTAATTTAGATTTAATTAATTTTTAATTATTTTTAAATTTATTTTATTTATTTTATTTAAATGTAAATTTATATAGTTATTTAATATTTTTTGTATTTTATAGCCCAAAGCCTGAAAGAGTTTTCATTGTGTAATAATTTAATAAAAAAGCATAATGGACCTAGTTTGGCAACTTCCAAAAATGAATTTCTCAAGTTACTTGTAAGCCGAGTTTTACTTTCTAGGGTTTTGGCTTTATATAGGACTTTTAGGATTAGAATTGGAGGCTAGAGATACCTTATGGTTAATTTTCTCTAGTTTTATGAAAAAGAGCATAGCCATCAAGACTTGTAATTGGAGAATAGACTGGAGAAACTTGAAGATCGAGACTTGATAATTCTTAGTTTTCACTTTTTATTAATCTTTTTATCTTTATTGTAATGTTTATGATGCTGAAACTCTAATGTTTTGCATTTTATTTAATTAGCATGAACTAAATTTATTTTTCTGGAGGTGCAATAGAGCTCAACATGTAGCTAGGATTAGTTGAATCATTTTTCTTGACTTAATGATATTTGAGTTGTTTGTTCAATCTTTTCTTAATGCTTCTATTTGATTGGCCACCAATTATATTGATTTGTATCCTAATAAACTTGGGAAAGGGAATTTTGTGTTTAGACCTGGATTGAATGACATTTGTTTCATATTCATTTATTACGATGACTTGATCTGCATTTTAGGAATAAGAGCATATCACATGTAACCAAATTAGACTCCAAATTTAATAAGTTTCTTTTCATTTAATTTGTATAGGAATATGGTAAATTGGTTAAGGGAGATATTTTTATAAGACCATTGGAAGATACTTATGAATAAATTAGAACTCTAGGCTAACAACTTATTGTCATTAATCAAGTTAAAGAGGGTAAAATAGATTCAAATGAAGTGTTGAGGGAAATTGTAATCCTAGGCTTCTCTTATTGATTAAGTAAGCTCTATTTAGTTTCGTTGCTTTGTTATTTAGTTAATTTTAGTTTTATTTTATTTTATAATATTCTAATCGGTTGTTTAGAAAAGATTAGATTGTTTTAATTTTAGTAGTCAGCAAATTTAGTGCAATTCCTCATTGGAACAATACTCTACTTTTCACTATATTGCTTGTTAAAAATATGTACACTTGCATGGTTAAATCTAACAACACAACCAATAGTCCTTGTGATTTATTATTTGAATATTTCGATTCTTATCACATAAATGGCCTTTTCCATATATTTCATTCCAGACTTCTTAGAAAGAAATTTGTTGGTTTCTTGTAATAAGCCAAGATCATTAGTAACAAGAATAATGTTGTCAACATATAGAATTAGAAAAATAAACTTGCTCTTACTATCCTCTATGTTTATTTACTGATTAACAATGATTTTTGTAAAACCAAACAAAGTTGAGGTTTATTAAGTTTATGTAAGCCATGCAGACCAATCAAATTTGCTTGTAATGTGCTAACTTTTAGTCATTTCATGTAACATACATTATTCTTTAATTAACTAATAAGGTTTTCTTTATTTATAAGAATCTGTGATAATTGTTATTTATGACTTAAGAAGATAAAGCCTATGAAACAAATTAGCCTTGTAAAGGAATTGTAAAATGTTACAATTGGGAAATCTTTATGCACTAAAGTCATGTTTCTAAAATCACTAATGGTTATTGTATTGTTAAGATAGGGCATTGGCAATGCATACTGATGATAAATGTTAAACCTCTATGCATGTGATATATGTAATTGATCTTATGAGTTGAAGTACAATGATACTTTGGGATAGCATATTGGTTCTTGTTAGGAGAACAAGTTCATTAAACATAACCTACTATGAGATTTCCATTTAGTATTTCCCTCAAGTGTCTATAAACATACTCTCATGTGTCAGTAGTGTAAGTGACCCTTAGACTTGTGATACAAAGTCACCTTTTATGTGATAATTCACACTTAAAAATCTTCATGATTGGGTCCACTTTGACAGAAGACTATGGTAAAATGGTTTTAGGTTTGATATAAAGCATACTAAGGTGGATAAGTGGTCTAGAGAGGATTCATATCCCCAAGTGATATGAAGGGACATATCTCACTTGTTCCCAACCTATGTTACTCAAAAGTCCTTGGCTAAGGTAAGATAGATTATGGAGTTAACATATACAAGGATATAGGGCTTAATATGAAAAAGGATAGGAGTAGACATTGCACTGTGCTCTAACCTTTTTTGAGATATATGATGAAAGGTTAAACTACACTAAGATAGTGTACATTAAAAAGCTTGTCAAAACCAATTTGACTTTCCCTACTGTCATAAAGTGCTAAACATAAACCTAGCATGCCAAAGTTGGACAAATATAAAAAATTGATTTAGAATTGGGATTAACTTGTCAAGTGTATCACATGCCCAAATTAACCCTGAATAGCTAAATGATAGATGAACATAGGAGTCATAACCAATCTATTTACGCTAGGTGACTCTGGTCACCTATCGGAGTTCATACTTTGAGGGTTACAAAACCCTTGAAAATGGACTCTAAGGTCTACGAGATAGCGCAAAATCACGTGAAAAGGGTTTAGAAGATGCTTACATGCGGGGAAAGATGTACACCCACATGATGGCCTTATATCAATACTTTTACTTGTTTCCTTAAATCTTAATTAAAGTCAAATTTAATTTTTGACATGTAATTATAATTATCATATTTTAAAATTATATTATTCTAACTATGAGTAAATAAGATTTTAATTAACTTTGAAAATCAAAATATTTTTTGTATCCTATTGAAAAGCTTAGGGAATATGTAAGTTTTATTTCCTAAAAAAACTTAGGAAAATTTTGATTTAGATATTTAAAGAGGATATTCCATCATTAAAATGATCAATGAGACCCCTTCTATATGTTCAAAGAAATCTATAGACCATTTTAATTCAGGGGTATTACCTTATTTCTATTGAAAACGTGTAACTTAATTAAAAAAATTAAACTCTAACACCTAAAAAGGAAAAACATGACTTACATGTTGGTGCATGCCCTTGAACCATTTAAATTAGGACATGGGACACATTGTCAAATAACTACATTCAAGTTACTAAATTAAAGTAACATAGGTTTTCCTTCATATTGGTGGCATGATTGACACTTATGTAAATACTAATTGGATGAAGCCATTGAAATACAATGGCCTTGCAAAGTTAATAAACCATTACAATAATGACATCCTTATGCATCAAAATCACATTTTCAAAAATGTTTCTAGTCATTGTATCGTCAAGAAAGTGAATTGACAATCAGAAAGACTAGTATATGCTAAGCATCCATGCATGGGATGCATGCAACTTTTTGATCTCATAAAAGTTGAAGTATATGAGATACTTGAGGATAACATATAGATGCTTGTTATGTGGAAACAAGTTCATTGAATATGGCCTGAATGGGAACTTTATTTGGTATAAGTCACTTATGTGTCTATGGAATTTGTTTTCATATGCTAATTGTGTATAATAGTCATTTGAATTATTATACCAGGTCATCTCATATGAGAAGTGTTATGCTTTGATTCCATCATGAACAGGTCCATAATAGAAGATGTTTATGGTAGGGTGGTTTTAGGTATAACATGAACCATATGGTGGATGAATGAGTGATCCAAAGAAGATTCACCACTTCGAGTAACATCAGAGACATATCTCGGGTGTTTTTAACCACGGTTAATTAGATTAAATTCTCTAGCTAGAGCATAACAGATTATAAGGAATAGTCCTCATAGATCCATGATCATTAACCATGAATTGCAAGAACTAATATGGATAGATGTTTGGGTAGACACTGCACAATGCTCATCTTCAATCTCGAATATATGGTTGAAGCATCGTACTACATTGATATGCTGCTATTGATAGGTTTCTATAAGGTCACACTAACGGTTCAATTATTGGGTGGTCATGATGGGTTTCTAGATCTTACTCTTGATCTATGAACATGATTAATAAGATTATTTATGTTCATTGCCAAAATGTTAGGAACCTAGTAGATCACACATAATAAGGTAGATCTGTAGATTAAATCTAGGATTTAATCATGACTTAATTAAATAAAAGATAATTTGAATGAAGGACTTAATTGAAAAAGTTTAATTATTTAAGACGAAATTATATTTGTGAAATCTAGATTTTTGTTGCCCAATAAAAACACTAATAATAAGATTGTCTTATTAAAATAATGTTTAAAATAAGACATGAAGTGTAAAGGTGGACAAACACTAATTCTAGTTGGAATAGGATTTCAGCTAGATTTGAGGTTTGATAGACAATTAAATTTCTTATCTCCTTTCGAATATTATTGTGATATTATTAAAATTATGTTACAAATAGTTTTAACTGAATTAAGGATTTTATAGTGATAAAATCAATAGGGATGTGCTTATACTAGCTAAATTGTGTTTCTAATTTATTAATTTAATTTTATAATTATATTTATTAAATAAATATTATTATTTATTTAGAATAAATAAGATTTGAATTAATTGGATTGAATTCATGGAAACATAAGTTTAACCCAAAAACCTAAATTATTGAGCCATTTACAAAGAATATGGACCAAGCTTGTTGGGCTAATTCCTTTAGCCCAATTGTTGGTTGATATTTCGGCCAAGGATGGAAGGAAGGGCTAACAACAAAGTTTATTTGAAACTAGGGTTGGTTGAATTCAAACAACTAAAACAAAGGAAAAGAGTTTCACTTGATTTAGAAGTTTTGATTAAGTTAAAACTCTTCCATCCTAAGTCAAGCTAGAGCTAGGATTAAACTATTATATAGAGACTTGTTGTTGACAGAAAAACCAAAGTTTTTCTTTTAAGCTAATTTGAGAGAAAAATATTTGTAAAGGTTACAAAATACATTAGGGATTTTCTTTCTCTTCCCCCCACCTGTATCTTCATTCTTATTCTTGTTTTGCACCATCTTTATGCTTGAATAGTTCTTCATTCTTGATTAGTAAAACAAGAAAGATTTCCTTTTGGCTAAGGGTTGATAATCCTTCAAGCTAGCACTAGAGAACCACTTAGTCTCAAGAAGGTTTCAATAGCTACTTGTGTGGATAATCGTTAGTGATAGGACATGTGTGCTACTTGTGATCTTTAAAATTCTATCAAGAAACCTACTTCTTGGAATCATTTTGATTACTTCTGCTTTATGTTTCTACATTTAAAATCATAGTAACTTCTAATCATATGAATTTTTTATTCTTGAATAATATTTTTATTATTTACTACATGTAAGTTTCTCCATAAAGATTCGTAAGGAAGTTTAGCTATTTCTATGTTTATTGTTTCCACTGCATCTATCTTTATGTTTTAATGATTTTTAAAATCCAATGCATGCATGAGGCCAAACTTTACTGGGAATGTGTTCTCTTCAAAAATAGGCTATGACAAAAAGTGTAAAACTAATCCAACTCGATTTTTATTACAAAATTACTTAAGTGACCCTAACAGACATGCACTAGTATGAAAATGCTCAAATGACATTTGAGACTCAGTTTAATGCCAAGATTATTAAAATTACCTTAATGAACATGTTTCGATATGGAAATGCTGACATGTTGGAAAAATAAATCAAATAGCGTAGCAAAGTTCTAAAAATTTAAAAATCAGATCGTACTAGATATTGTTATCATCTACAATGAAACACCATAATCAAATTACCTGAGCTTTAGATCTGCAAATATAGTCTAAGAATTCTTAGAGTAGACCTGTGTGAAAGCTTCAACCAACTAGCCTTCTCCACTATTCTCTAATTCCTGGATGGTAGAATGAGTAGGCATTCTTTGTCTCGATCAACTCTAGATTTGTATAACTTGATCTCCTTCTAGACCAATTTCTACTAATAAGTTTAGAATCATGAGATGTTATGACAAGAAACCTTAGGATGACACAATGGTCATACTTGAACCCTAGGTTGTTGCCTTTTATTTATATCAAGTAACAATGTAGCTTTAATTTTAATTTTTTTAATTAAAATAATTATTTTATCACTTCCTTAAAACCTTAGTGACTGCCTAACCTACTGTGGATATTAGCCCTAATTTTTGCCAATATATTTTAAAGAGTTTAAGCTGTTTAATCTGAATACATAATATAATTTTGATTACACCATTAAGTTTATTTAACCAGATAATTTTTCATAACTTTAATTCTAATTCAAAATAAAATTATGACAATCTTATTTGAATAGAATAATTAATTAATAATTATCAAAATAAAATTAACTATAGTAAAAAAATTATTCAATCACAAATTAAAAAATAAATAAAATAATTTTTAATTTATTCAAAATATTATTCATATTTAATTTATAAATATCTAAACAAGACTTTATAGATATCAAATTAATTATATATATAATTAGTTTTTTTGAATCTATTTAGTCTAAATTAATTTCTTATCAGAAGATAAATATAATTAGTTTAAATTACTAATTCCTGTCTAAATAAATATTTAATCAAATTAAATATATTTCTAAATAAATAATACCAATAATTATTTTCAATATTTATTGAAAATAACATTTATACATTTAAAGGGAGTGTATCCAGTGCATCACTTCACTTTATTAAGAATCATTCGCTTTTGATTTTTCAATCAATAACCATCCGTTAAGGAATTATATTGAGCTAGTAGAGGGACCCGTTAGACATATGTAACTAGGCTCCAATAGTCTATGTTTTAATTATTCTATACCAAATAAATAATCACATAATTATTGATCTTAGAGTCACACTATTAAAGACTTGAAACTACACTCCCAATTATATACCATGTTACATAAGCTTTATGATATTCCCAATCAACTTAAGGTTATAACCCATTTTACCTACTTGATCACTTTATCTAAAAGTTCATTTACACTCTTTATGTAAAATTGATTGCTCTATTGGTGTAAGCCCTGCAAGACAATTGTTTATGGCATGAGAGGCATTAGCATTTAGTGATTTCTTGTATTTAAACATTATATTTTATTGCTATTGATGAGGTATTTCTTTATCCATAACATTTTTCTTGAATAATTGTTGTTAATATCTTATGTAGATAAAGCCCAAGAAACACATTGGCCTTGTAAGGGAATCGTAAAGAGTTATAATTATGAGATCTCTATGCATTAAAGCTGTGTTCCTAAAACTATTCTTTGTCATTGTATTGTCAAGACAAGGCATTGATTACCTTATGTAAGCCTCTATATATAGGATGCATACAACTGATCTCATAAGTGTAAAGATATTTGAGGACATCAATGGGTACTTTTTTGGTAATAAGTTCACTAAACATGACCTGATATAAGAGTTCTATTTAGTATTTCACTCAAGTGTCTATGGAAATACTATCATGTGTCAGTAATTTAAGTCATTTTTAGACTTGTAACACCAAGTCATCCTGTATGTGAATTATCATACTTAGAGATCATCATGAACGGGTTCAGAATGGGTGGATGCCAAAGTAAAGGTGGTTTTTGGTATGATATGAAGCATACTAAAGCTGAATGAGTGGTCCAAAAAGAATTTATCGCCCTAATTGATATGAGAGGACATATCTTACATGTACCTGGCCCATGTTCACTCAAAGTCCTTGGCCAAGGCAATACTAATTATAGAGTTAACACATAGGGATTGCATACTAATATGGAATGAGCTTAGAGTAGACACTGAATCATCCTCTTTCTAATTTTGGGATATATGATGAAAAAATATTTATGACATTAAGATGATGAACATTGAAGGGCTCGTCAAGACCATATTGACACTCCTTGCATGTTGGATGGTCATGATGCATTGCTAGATGCCAATCTTATTCTATAAATATAAAATATTCTTTATTAGGCTATTTTATATTTATTGCTAATATCATGAGGGCCTAATGGGTCTCACAAATAAAGGTGATTAGAAAAAATGAAAATGAGATTTGGCTTAAATACCTAATGCACGTAAAAGTTACTTAAGCCCTACTTATGCTAGTCCATGTGGGCCAAGGTTTAACTGTTAGCGAACCAAAAATTACAAACAGGTTACCTAGGTATTTATACATTATTTGCTATCCCTTGTATAAGCTTTTAAGGGTTTGCACCACTTTCTTTTTCCTTATATAGGTGATTTATGATTAGCTTCTCCTCCCTTCAGCTTTTTGCATTGTCACTATAAACTCCAAGAAGTGTTTTCTTGATTTGTTTTGCTTGAGAATCAAAAGGATATTAAAGTTATGGGAAAGTTTTAAAAATCTAAACTGCTACCATGGCTCCTAGCAAACAAAATCTCAACTTTTCTGAAGGTTTTCTGGATCATCTAATGGATAACCATTAGACACTAGACATTTAGACAGGTTTGGCTTGTGACAATTGAGCTCTATATACATATTCTTGGGTCATGGAATTTTTACAAGACATCTTGAGATTAAGGCATATTAAAATCTTGATTAATTCGTTAGGGTTTTTTATTTTAAAGATTTGTTAAAATCATGCAAGACAATTTGATTTAAGGAGTCTAGGATTTATCTTTATGATTCTTTTCGCTACCATTTTATGAATTATTTTGTAATTTTTGTAATCTAATTACTTATTGTCCCAAGACTTACTACATGCATATGTGAACAATTTACCATTTTATATACATATGATCAAGGCCTCATCCATTTTCACTATGCCACATAATGCCTTTTGAGAAGATAACATTAACTCTTTATAGAAGCTATGATTCCTTATCTATAAGTAAAGCTTTCATCAAGTATAAGTCATATACTTAATGAAACAATCTAATTATGACTTTAAGACACTTTGGCCTTTGGAAAAGCATGCAAGTTGTACACATGGAGTCAATTACTTACGCGGGATTTAGGTAATTACACAATGAATGTCTAAAGTGAATTAATCTAAGTAAAAAAACTTATTAATGGATTAATTGCACTTTGGTCCACTCCAATGTATCATCACCTCTAAGTGATACATCTATGTCTCTACTTAAGAGTTGGCTCACTCTAGATGGGCAAGACAAGCTATCTCCCTAATTGGATTTAGATGACATACTAGTCTTAACATGAGTTAATTGCTTACATTAACCCCATAGACTATGGACTATAAATCTAGACTACTTACTTTAGAATATTGTTTTCCCGTATATAAAGTTCATTACATGCAACATTTTAACGGTATAAACTCATGTAGTTAATGACCATGTTTGCTTACATTTACTTTAAAATGTAAATTAAATAAGGATAGAATACCAATGATATAATGAAAACTTAAATATACATATGAATAATCAGCTCTATGGACACTTTATTTTGTCCGAGGTAATTTTTGGCATCTTGAGACTTAATCGAAAGATGATAGAATCAAAAAAATAAAAAATAAAAATATTGATGACTGTTGGGTTCGTGTTGTTGGGCATTATTAGGCAATAGGACACAAGAAAAAATTTTTTTGGAAAGGTCTAAAATGCCTATGGGTCGTATCAAAGAAAAATGTAAAAATAAGGCATCAAAGGTCACTATTTGGGGTGTCACAAAAGTTATTCAGATTAGCACAGGTCAATTTTCCACTGTTTATGACCAAGGTAAGGTATTCAAAGAGCCTAAGGTACATGCAAGTCACATTGGTGCATTAGTATTGATACGAAGCTTTCACATTGCCAAAAATTCAAATTGTCACATGTTGTATCGATACAAGAGGGTTTGTTATCGATTCCTAAGGTGTGCTATTGATACTTTGCATGCTTGTAACGATACAGGCCTTAACAGTAGATGAAGTTATGATTTTTAGCAAAATGTATCAATCAACAAGTAGGACTATCGATACAAATCCATGGAGTATCGATAGAGGCCTCTAAGTCTCGAGACTGAAAATAATTTTTTGCTCTTGGTATCAATGCACACTTTATTGTATCAATACTCATGTAAAAATTGCCTTGTGTATTGATACAAAATGTTTTGTATCGATACACCAAGGCATTTTTACCTAACTCAAGCCATCTTTCAGCCTTTGAAAATTCAATTCAAACTTGTTTCTTGCACCAAAATCATCATAATTCATACCAGGCCTTTGTTATGGGCTTGTGGTTAGATTCAAACAAAATTTTAAAGCCTAAATAGCCAATGGCAATGGACATTTTCAAAAAGTATATGGTTTATCAGAGGGCATGTTGTTTTCTCCAGTTACAGGTTGTTATAGCCTTTCTACGTAACTACTCTATATGGCATAACCAATGAAAGTAATGGCCACTGAGCATAATACCTAAAGTTATCCCTTAGTATATAGATGAAAGATAAAAAATGCCTTTGCTTTATCTCCAAAGAGCATTGGCTAACCCTTAAATTCAAAAAGAGGTCAAAGCTAGCTTAGCTAACTATGAATGATTTTTCAAGCAATCTAAAAAAATCTCCAGTAATCTCTAGCCTCAAAAACACTCCCAAAAACATTCTTCCATTGCCTTTAACCTTTAACCTTCCTCCATTCTCGTCGCTCCTTAAAATCACCACCAAAAACACCTCCAAAACCTTCATTCCATTGATCCTTCCTCTTAAAACTTTCTTCCATCAATATCCTACTATAAAACTCCTTTTTTTCATTATTTCCTTGTACACCAACATAAAAAAAAAAGAAGGTGAGCTTAAAGTTGTTGCATAAAGAAAAAGGCTAAAGCTTAAGGCTTTTGGTATAGTTTTTCAACTAGCTCTATTCTTTCCCATTCCTAGCACTTACATCATTTTAGAGAACCATTCATGTTGCCATGACCATTTTAGAACTCCTATGCATCCTATGCATTATTGTTGCTTTAGTTATGGTTGTCTTAGGGTTTTGATGTTCTTTTGATGCTTTAATGTTGCTTGATAGGCCAAACATCTTCTCTTCATTGTATCATCAAAGCAGTACTTTATTCATGCATTTTCTATCATGTTTCACCCATTTTTACATGCATAACACATGCTTAAATGTTCTTCCTGAATGCATTAAGTGTGTTCATGCATTTTCTTGCATTTTAAGGAGTCTCATGGCACAAGAATGTTATCTTAGAAATTCTAGTATGCTTTTCTTTGCTTAAATACATTCATGTCATATTCCAAAGCATGATTTTTGATGCCATTCATGGAGTCATCATTTCCATGCCTTTTATTTGTTACCTTATTGCATTTTTTATAATCTTTTCCATGTCAAAATGTCATCTTTGTTTGTTTGCAGTTTATCTTTGTGTATGTTGTAGTTTGTTCATTACATCTCTATCAAGATGCTTGCTTGTTTGAGAAAACTTTGATTTTCAGAACAACCTTTAAGTTAAGTTCATGCTACCTCAAATAGATGAAGAATAACATGAATTTAATGTTTTCATAAAATTGGTCTTCCAATCTTGGGGAGAAATTAAACATTTTAAATCTGGATTCATGGTAAAATAAGTTTTAAGATGTTGTTTTTCAAACAAAAATGAACCTTGTAGTTGATGAAAAATATATATATTAAGCTTTCATCTTAAGTTTAACACTTTTATAGTGGCATGGTCAACAGATTGTTTCATTATCCCAAACTACTTCAGGATTGTGAAATGAACTCATGATGCCTGTGTCATTCTCTTTCTTGGCTATGGACATTTGGGCATCGATAACTCGAATTTGACCACCAAGAAACCTAAAAACTCGAATAGTCCTCTATTTTTGCTCTAGCAACACTGTAGTCCTAATTTGAAAAATTATTTTTGAACAATATGTAATTTTGCTAGAATTTTTTGATATTTTTCCCTTAAAAGTCAATGAATAATCTTTCTAAACTTGTCTCATGTAACCTCAGATAATCCTAGATGAAAATTATGGTTTTTCAAACCTTTGCTATCCGGAACCCTTAGGATTAGTGCATTACATTCTATTTAGGTATTTCAGCCTATCAAATGATTTTTCTATATTATTTAAATATTTTTCCTAGAAAGTTGACAAAATTCCCTCTTTGAAAAGGTATTGTTTACTATTTAATGATTCTGAATGAGCCAGAAACGAATCTTCAAAGTCCATCATGCCCTTTCCCTTATACATGCCTTATCTAACAGTGCCTTGCTTACCCCCTGAAGTCTTCGGATGAACCTAGAATGAATTTAGGAATAGAGATAGCATGATATTGTCCCTTGTTTTCTAGAATTAAAAGTAGTCTAATCTCTTGAATCACCATTATTGACACATTTGAACTTCTCAAAATGTATTTAATTAGCTCTCCTACAACACGAGCCCTTTAGGTTCGGATCAAGGCTTAGGACAAAATTAATTTTATTCTCATCAAAAAACCTTTTTCTAAAAAATCTTTTTTTAAAAACATTAAGAATTTTTATCTTTGGGGATATTCTAAACCCACTACTCCAACGGGATACTCCAACCCTTTTTCCACTAAAAGACTCAAATTTTCTCTCTCAGATTTATTTGAAATTCTTAATATTTTCTGAAATCATAAAAAATTTTTATTCTTGGGGATATTCCAACCACATCTCTCCGAGGGGATACTCCAACCCTACTTTTACTTTAAAATCCAAAAATTTTTTGTCTTCTAGATACCCCAGTTTGTTTTGTTTAAAACATTTTTTTTTGTCCTTCAAATTACCACCTAATCTAAACATGTCTATTGTCATTTTTGGTTATTATTCAATAATCGAAGACAATTATAGGATATATTATAATCATCCCTCTTTTTTATGTTCTTTTGTTTGTGATTATACTTTTGTGATATTATTATATTCCTTTTCGTTTTACTAACACGTATTTTTTTTGTAGTGATTATCATGTATTCATATGTAAAATTTGTTTTCAAATAATTTTGCAAGGTAATGTACCATGTCGGTGTCTCTCCAATGCCTCCTACAGAATGTTCAAATTCTCAAAATTTAAGTCAGGATTTATCTTCATAAAAAATCCCTATGCGTCCTTAGATGTAATTTACAAACTTTAACAACTCCATCAATGACTAACTCTCTTATTATGTGGTATTTCCTATTTATATGTTTTGTCCTTTTGTGGTGTCTAGACTCCATGGTATTTGGTATTGCCACATTATTATCACAATAAAGTGTAATAGGTTTATCTATACAAGGAATTACCTCAGGGTCTCTAAGGAACTTGCTCAGCCAAGTCACATTCTTAGATGTTTTAGAGCCAACCACTTATTTAGCCCCCATTATGGAGTTAGCCATACAACTTTGTTTTACGTTCCTCCAGATAATGGCCCATTTTCTTAGACAATAAAGAACGTGAAGTTGATTTCTTTAAATCCTTATAATTTTAAAAGTCTGGATTTGTGTATCCCATGAGTGTTTGGTCTCTTCCAAAATATACCAACATATAGTTCTTTATTCTTTTAAGATTCTCGAGTATATGTTTCATGGCTTCCCAATTATTGTTATCAGGATATGACTGCTATCAACTTACAATACCAATTGTCAAACAAATGTTTGGGCATGTGCAAAGCATAGCACCCAATTATTGTTATCAGGATATGACTGATATCAACTTACAATACCAATTGTCAAACAAATGTTTGGGCATGTGCAAAGCATAGCATATCTGAGACTACCCACAATGATGCATAAGGACTTTCTTCAAACATCTTAGGGTAATCATCCACTGAAAGAATGAATCTTTCCATAAATGGTTTTAAACCTTTCTTAGTATCTTATATTGCATACCTTTCAATAATTTATCTACGTATGAACCCTGGGATAAAGCTATCATCTTGTTCTTTTGATCTTTAAAAAGATAGATGCCTAAAACATAATTAGGTTCCTTTAAATCCTTCATGTCAAATTATTATGACAACCATACCGATGACAAGCTCCCTATGTCATTCCCAAGACTAGTATGTCATTGATGTATAAGACTAGAAAGACTACTTTGCCTTTTATAATATGTTTATAAATAAAAGGTTCATCTACATTTTGCTCAAAACCGAAGTCCTTGATTGCTTGGTCAAATCTTTAGTTTCATGAGTGGGAAGCTTGCTTTAATCTATAATGGATCTAAGCAACTTACAAACTTGTTCTTCATAGCCTTTTGCTACAAAGCTATCCGGTTGCATCATATAGATGCTTTCATCAAGATGGCCATTTAAGAATGCCGTCTTGACATCCATTTGCTAGATCTCAAAATCAATAGCAGCAATAATGGATAGGAGAATGCAAATGGACTTTAGCATTACAACACACAAAAATGTTTCATCATAGTTGTCACCAGCCACTTACGTGTATCCTTTTGCTATTAAGTCTAGCCTTAAAGGTTGTGTCTTGTAAATCTGATTACACCATTTAGGTTTATCGCTTTGGAAAGGTCTGTAAACTTTTAGACTGAGTTGGATTTCAGAGAATCGATCTTAGTGTTCGTAGCCTTTTTTCAGAGCTTTGCATTTGCATTACTTATGGCTTTATCATAGGTTATAGGATCATCTTCATGTTCTATGGCCTTAGATTGATAAATTTCACCATCATACATGAAGGAATTAGGTTTCTTGGAAACCTTTCCACTATGAAAAAGCCTTTTAGCTGGTTGAGCATTTGCTTGTCTTTCAATTAAGCTTGGAGTAGGATCCAAAACCAAAATTTATGAAGCAACTTTATCTTTTGATAGTTCCTCGGGCACCGTTTTACTTCGAGGCTTAAAGTCATTCATGTAACGCTCCTCAAGGAAAGTTGCATGGGTTAAAATAATGACTTTCTGTTTCTTTGGGTTATAAAATAGTCCTCCCTTTATCCTTTAGGATACCCTACAAACATGCAATATTTTGAAAGTGATTCCAGTTTCTTTGCATCCTTATACAATGCATGTACTGGGTACCCTCATATTCTCATTTGTTCGAGAGAGGGTTTCTTACCTTTCCACAAATTGTATGGACTCGATTCAGAATATAATATGATGTTTGTAATGTATGTCAATGACATACCCCTATCCTTCATCACGAAAGAGAGTGTACATAAAAGTATTTTTTTCTTTTGACCAGGACTCTCCCTTTTTGATGTGATGAAAGTAAAAAACTGTGGGTTCTTGTCTTTTTTCTATGAGAGGGGATTGTCAGATAAATCGCTTGTCTAATCGATCTTGGATGGCCAGCATAAAGTGGCCAACGCTTGGAGTTGCCACTAATTATTTGGGCTAGGCATGATCAAATGCCTATTAAAACCCATGTATCGAGTTATAAAACTTGAAACATTGATTCCTTGGTCTATGTGGTCCAAAGTTTTAATGGTTGGCATTGGGAGTTGGTTACACGCAAAGAGGTGCAAACCTTCTTGTAAATGACTAAAATCAGTACCTTTCTAGCCAATTCTTAATTTAGTTTCAGTTCTCTCAATTTTAACTTATCATTATTTAAATATAATCCCCTTCTTATGCGTGAATTTATGTAAAATAAATATGTGTTTTCAACGAAAATTAAAATCACATTTGTGCCCAAGAGAGGTGGGGAAATAAGGATTCTTTTTTAATTAAAATTTTCTCCAGATTTAGTACCAAGCACTAGAAAGATACCGACATCAAACATTGCCTTTGTGACTTTTAAAAATGATTTTCTTGAAAACATGAATGCAAGATGATCATCAGAATGGAAACATGTTAGTAAGAGATAAGAATAAGATAATATTATGTAAAATAAATAAAACAAATCAACAAAGTGAAAAGAAAAAGACAGTTGGAATGTATCTTGTAATTGTTATTGATTGTCTAAAATAACCAAGTAGACAATTTTGGAGATGCGTTTTAATCCATTGATTAATTAAGGCATGAAAATTGGGTTTGAATATTTGAAAAGTCCAAAAAATTCTAGGGAGGAAAATGAAATATTAAGTTTTAACATTTTTCAAAAAGTGGGCTTAGAGTATCCCCTCAAAAAACGGGGTTGGAGTATCCCCATAAGTGAAAATTTTGGTAAATTTCAAAAAAATAGGGTTGAAAGACTTAAATTGATAAAAGTTTCTCAATTTCTTGCCAAGGTGACATTTTTTACTAATTTTTGACAAAAATAGGTGATTTTTTATTAAAAAAATACAGCAATTGAGAAAATTTTAAATTAATGAAATAAAAAATGATCATACCTTGATTCGAGCCTAGGTGAAGGTTGATGCATGTGTTTTTAACTCAATGGGAGGTAATCGAGATCACTTGGAGACATTCGAATGTCTTGAAGCAGTAATTTTTGAAAAATTGATTAATTTTAACTAAAGCTAAAAACAGAAGACAACATCGCACTATCTCCCTTTCTAAATTTATTTTGGGCAAATTCAGAGGTGTTTAGAGGTAGGGTGAGGCACCATTAGAAAAGTGATTCGATAGCGTTTAGTGTAAAAATATGTTAAAAATCTTGAAAGTCACCTTCGAGGTGGAAATAAATTTTAAATTAAGTTAAGTGTGACACTGATAGCACGTGCAATGGAAATGGTATAGAAAATTTTGAAAATTAATTCCTAACTGATACAAAATCATTAAATCACAAATGATACCCTTATGAAAAGGGAATTTCATGAATGTTTTAGAAAAATATTTTACGAATTCAAAAAAATCATTTGATGGTTGAAATGGCCCAAATAGAATGCAAATTACGAATTTTAAGGATTCCAAATAGCATTAAATTGAAAAGTCATAACCCCCTCATCCCAAATGATCCGAAAAAAACAAGGCACCATTGAAAGGTAATTCGATACCATTTTAGGGAATATATAAAAATATTTAAAACATAGTTCACGGTTCAAAAATGATTTCTCAAGTCATAGCTATAATGCTGTCAAGGCTAAAATAAGGGAATTTTTTAGGTTTTTCTAGGTTCCTTAGGGCTAGCTTGAGTCATGGGCATTTGTATGTCTATGGTAAAAACAGGCGAGTGTCATAGGCTTCACGAGCTCATTTACATAATCCAAGAGTAGTTGGGACCATAAAACAGCCTACTGACCATGTCACCCGATATAAGGACTTTAAGCAACAAATTAAGGCACAAACAATTTTAGACATTTGAAATGCATGTTACTTTTGAAAAAAAAACATTCTACCTCAATAAACCTTGAACTCAAACAAGGATAGTTTGATTTTTCCTAGGATTGGAAGTCTAATGAATATAAAACCTTAACTCTATGCTAATCCTTATTTATTAAGGTTAATATAGCCTTGGGGGTTTTGAAGAAATATATTTATGACAAGCAACAAACAAGTATTTTGACAAACATGTGATGAACTAAAGATGATATTTATGACAATAAACATGGTAAGTCATGTACAAGTATGTAATGATGACATATAAGTTTGAAAATGATGGCAATATGTAAAGAGATGACCATGAGATTGCATGAAGATGTTAGTTGAATGCATGACATCAAGAATATAACTATAGAGATGATATAAACATGCTTGAAAAAAAGAGAAAAGCTTGTTTGAATTTCAAGATAGCATTAAAATAAATTTTCAAAATAGACTAAGGACATAGAAGTGAGGGAACATGATGGAGAAGTCAATAGAACATCACAAATCCTTGTAGACACCTAATTTCGTTTGGGTCTCCTTTTTTCTCTTTCTCTTTTTTTAATAATCCTAAATATCTGAGATTGAGAACTTAATGGCAACCTTCATTGGGAATGATCTTTTTCAGATAAATCAGATATTCTTAAAACATTTTTATTCATAGTTAAATGGCCACAAGTTCACGTGATAAAAAAATCACACTTTGATCTCTAATTTCAAATATATAGGATGAATATTTAAGAGAAAAATTATTTTTTTATCTTTTCTTGTCAAAATTTTGAAAATTTATTTCTACAAACGATATCGTGGTTAAAATTTTCATTTTTAGAGAATTTTTCATTAAACTTAAGAAATTGACCGTCGTATAATTATACCAATACTTGCATGGTATTTATGT
>JBBYHL010000014.1:2632269-2647424 GCA_038381835.1 Adansonia madagascariensis | reverse complement strand
ATTTTTAGAGAATTTTTCATTAAACTTAAGAAATTGACCGTCGTATAATTATACCAATACTTGCATGGTATTTATGTCGATATGTACTCCAAAAAATCAGAAACATTCAAGGAAAATTTTATATTGCCATTTTATACCATAAGGAGTTTGGTTGTCCATTTTTATGATTAATTTTAAATTTTTCATAGTATTGCGAGTTTTATACTCGTAAAATTTTTTTTGATAAAATTATTTTGGATTCTGGATTCTTATCTTTACCATTTTGTAAATTAGTATTTTGGATAATAGGTATTATTTAATTCATTTTTATATAAATTTTAATGGATTCTTTAAAATTTTCTTAGTTCTAAAATATGAGCTTTTCTTTATCTGAAAAATTTTACGGTAGAATTTTCTCAAGTTTTCAACTTCAAAATTCTTTAAAAATTTACATTTAATTACCATTAAATCATTTTTTTTCAAAATTCATTTTATTTTATAAGTTTTATATTTTCTTCCTATTTTCAAAATATTGAGTTTTCTACTCCATAAATTTTTTTGAGAAGATTTTTCTTAGTTTATAATTTTTAAAATTCTTAAAATATTATTATTTAATTCATATTAAATTAGTTTAGGAAAATTCTCATTATTTTTATCAGTTTTGTATTTTTCTTTTGAAATTTTTCTGTTTTCAAAATACATAGTTTTCTTCTCTGTAATTTTTTTGCTAAGATTTTTCTTAGTTTATAATTTTTAGATTTATTTAAATATTATTATTTAATCCATATTAAAACATTTTTCAAAAATTTAATTTATTTTATGAGTTTTAGGATTTTTTCTGTTACTAAGACAAAAAGTTTTCTACTCGTAAATTTTTTCGGTAAAATTTTTTTGACTTTACAATTTTTAAAATTCCTAAAATATTATTTTTTAAATTCATATTAAATCAGTTTTGAAAAAATCATTTTATTTTATGAGTTTTAGAATTTTTTCTGTTGCCAAAATACGGAGTTTCTAGTTTGTAAATTTCTTTAGTATGATTTTTCAGAGTTCATAATTTTTAAAATTCTTTAAATATTATTTTTTAATCCCTATTAAATCGGTTTGTAAAAATTCAATTTATTTTATAAGTTTTTCATTTTTTTTCGTATATGATAATTTTTCTCATTAAGGTTTTTCCCTCCTATAATTTTACGAGTTTTGGAGTTCCAATTATTTTTTTTCTTTTCATTATTTCATTTAAAAAAACTTTATTTATAATTATCAATTATTAATTTTCTATTTTATTATTATTATTTTAATTTTATTTTAATTATAAGTTATTTTCTACTAGATTCATGAAAACTAGTCTAGTTAATTTTCAACTTTTCCCCAAACTAATTTGGTTGATTTCTAATTACCAATTACATGATACTTTCTAGGTAATCATGACAATATTTTTTTTGAATGACCCATGACTGTTTGTCAAATTAATGCAAATCACACCTTTTTATGCTAATTATGACAAAAATATAATAAATTAAATAAATTCAAATTTTTCCTTTTCTTCTCTTGGAGTTTCGACGAAGAGGATTTTGGGATCCTCTGGGCCGACAAGGGGGGAGAATGCATTCATAGTTTTTAGGAGTTTTCTTGCTTGAAAAAATATATATCACTAAAAAAAAGCTTATTTTAGTTTTTAATTTATTCAAGGTATAATGTTTAATCCTTTAGTTTTTATTCATCTTCATTCATTTTCTTTTCTTATTTATGATTTAAATCCATGTTAAGGCTCATGGATTTTCATCCATGTTGAAAGGCTAAAGATGGTGATTTTGTATATTTTTTATATTTGATTTTTTTTATGTTTTTTTTGTTATTTCTTGATTTTTGCTTGTAAAATATGTTGTTGTTGTTAAGATCTTAATTTATTGTATATGTGTGCTGAAGTATATGTAGTTTCCTTTTATATTCATATTAATATATGATTAAGTATATTTGTATATTCATTTTCATTTTTATTTTTACTTTGTTTTATTTTTATTTTGGTTTCCTAATGTTTATTTATGTTCATGATTTTCTATGTCAAAGCATGCTTATGTGTGATATTTTTGGTTTGGTCAAATTTAATAGGTTCTTTTGATGATGATTTTGTGCATATTTTTGTAATAATTTCATGTTTTTCTTGTTTTTATGTTATTTTACAACATTAGTGAACATAGGGACTAATTTGTAAAAACATATAAACTCTTTTCGGTTATTTTTGGGTTTGGCCGAAAGCTTCATGGATAACTTGGAAACTGATTTGTGTATTTTACATCATGTTTTTGGTATTTTTCACATTTAGGGGTCATTTTGTAATTTTAAAAGTTTAGGGACTAGTTTGCAAATAAAAAAATTTTTTTATGGTCAAAGGGTTTGGCCGAAAGCTTCATGGGTAACTTGGAAACTAATTTTGTGTATTTTACAACATGTTTTAGATTTTTTTCACACTTTAGGGGTCATTTTTCAATTTTAAAAAGTCTAGGGACTAGTTTGCAAATAGTAGAAAATTTTTGTTTCATGGTTAAAGGGTTTGGCCAAAAGCTTCATGGATAACTTAGAAACTGATCTTTTGTATTTTATAACATGTTTTAGATACTTTTAATACTTTAGGGATCATTTTGTAATTTTAAAAAATTTAGGGACTAGTTTGCAAAATATGGAAATTATGTTTAGTGGCTAAAAATGCTTGGCTGAACCTTCTTGCATATTGTTGCCATGAGTTTTGTGTTGATTCTTTCCTAGTTTGATGATTTTTAATGATTTTTTGTGGTATTTTATCGTATAGAGGTTAAAATGTGATTTTATAAAGTTTAGGGGTTATTTTGTAAATTGTAAAATTTTTTTAGGGCAAGGTATTTGGCTGAATCTTTTTGATATATTGGCTATATTTTCATGCATAATTTCATATGATTTTTATGATTTTTAGGTTATTTTATTATGTAAGGACTAAAATAAAAATTTAGAAATATGTAAGGACTAAATACTAAAATTTCATATTTAGGTGGTAAAATGGACATTTTACCAGTTTTAAAGATTTCTATTATTTTTATGGCCTTCCATAGGGATATAGAAATTTTCAAAACTTTTTGTATTTGTTCGATATTTCGAAGGATACGAAATGTAATTTTCAAAAATTTAGGGGCTGATTGCAAATTTTGCTTTTGAAGTCAAACTTAAACTTTTAGCTTTTCCATTTAGACTAAATTCATCTACTTTTCATCATTTTAGGTCATTTTAAGGTCCATTAGGGTTACCAGGATACTTTCATGTCAAACTATACCCTAGAGGCATTTTGATAATTTTGCTCATCGAGATACTTTTACTCCAAAGGTGAATATTTTCGAATTACTTTAGCCATCTAAGGTCAATTTAAGGTCTATTAGGGTTACCGAGATACTTTCATGTAGGAGGTATACCCAAAGGGCATTTTGGTAATTTTTGCTTATCGGGATGCTTTTACGTCAAAGATGAATATTTTAGGATTGGTTTAGCCTTCTAAGGTCATTTTAAGGTCTATTAGGGTTACCGAGATACTTTCACTTCGAAGGTATACCCTAAAAGTATTTTGGTAATTTTGCTTACTAAGACGTTTTTACGTCAAAGGTGAATATTTAGGATTGGATTAGTTTTTCAAGGTCATTTTAGGGTCCATTAGGGTTGCTAGGATACTTTCACGTCGAAGGTATACCCTACAGGCATTTTTATAATTTTTCTCATCGAGACACTTTTATGCCAAAGGTGAATATTTAAGATTTGATTAGTTTTCCATGGTCATTTAAGGTCCATTTGGGTTGCCAAGATACTTTCATGTTGAAGGTATACCCTAGGGGCATTTGGTAATCTTTTTCACTGGGGCGCTTTTACGCCAAAGGTAAAATTTTAGGATTGATTTAGCCTTTTAAGATCATTTAAGGCCCATTAGGCTTAACGGGATACTTTATGTCAAAGGTATACCCTAAAGGTATTTTTGTAATTTTACTTCGATCTAGTCTTAGATAAGCATTAGGATGCTTTTTAGCTGAAAGTACATATTTAGGATAGGTTCGCCCTTTTTCATTCATTTTGAAGTCCTTTAAGCATTACTAGGATACTTTTATGTAGAAGGTATACCCGATAGGTTTTCATAATTTTGTATTTGAACCATATCTTATATGAGTACTAGGATACTTTCACGTCAAATGTACGCATTAAAAATAGGTTCATCATATCAGGTCATTTTTAGGTCATAGAGTGTATATTTTAATAATAAAAATTATTTTTATAAATAAGATAATGTCTTCTAATTAAATTAATACATAGTATTCCTAATAGAATATGTAAAGAATTTTATAGATTATTTTAATAGCAAGATATCCTTTTCAAATAGGAAGTTAGGACTTTTCAATTTCAAAAAAAATAAAACCTTTCGTATTTCGCATAGTTCTCTAGTGGGATACGATGAAAAATTCGTGTCCACTTGGTTCCCCAAGAGGGTAGGAATAATTTTGTGATTCCCAAAAGCATTAAAACCTAACTTTCTCAGAATAATAAATTTCTTTAATAAAACATTAACGAAATTATATTTAAATATCAAATATTATAATCAAATAAAAATCAAAATTTAAGTTAACATGTGATTAATAAGGTACCGATTGTTGGGCATTATGAGAAAGTTGATCCTTACTTGTAATTGTAACTGACTCCCAGACACTTTCATGCTATTTCTAGTGTGAGCGTAAACCTTGGAGTTTGTTTTCATAGGTTTCGTAACCCTTGAAAAGATAAACTTTGGCAAGTGTTTAGCCTTACCTGGCTAAAATAAGACAAGTGGTGACTCCAAAATAAATGGTCATTTCGTAATGACTATTTAGAGAAGTCATGGGAGTGATTCGTCTCGACAACTCAGTCCCCAGGACATGGACCCTAAAAAGAAAAAGAAATAATTATATATATAGATATTCATGTAGAAACAATGGATACATTTGCCATTTTAAGTCGAGCTGGTCAGGATTCGTATTCTGGCCATGTTGCGACAGCTTAGCGACCCCGTTGGGGATGTCATAGTGAGTCAAGCCTAAAATCAATTACAGGTTAAATAAATCTTGATTAATTTGGTTTCAATAAATATTTAATTATAATTTCTCAAAAATTTATTTTTTTTGCTCGATTTGTCTTTCTGTTTCTTTTGTTTTCTTTGGGATTTAAGATTGGGGTGTTATTAGTGTTTCCGAAAAGATTCGTTTATCCCTTCACACCCACTGAACATGAATGCAATAGCTTTT
Organism: Adansonia madagascariensis; assembly: GCA_038381835.1. NCBI lineage: Eukaryota > Viridiplantae > Streptophyta > Magnoliopsida > Malvales > Malvaceae > Adansonia > Adansonia madagascariensis. The sequence goes on along the minus strand of JBBYHL010000014.1, from coordinate 2,642,160 downwards.
TTTTTGTGTTATGTTATATTATTGCTTGAATTTATTATCCTTTTTGTGGATACTAACTCATTTGTCTTTTTTCTTCTTTTTATGCATTTTTCATTTACATATAGGGATGTTTGCTTTAAATTTGAATTCCAGTGTAGTAAAATTTTTTTAAAACTTTATGGGTGAACGAGTGTACATAGCAGTTATTTCTAAGACATTTAAGGAAGTTCATACTGAGTCAAAATCAAATTAAGAGGAATGGAGGGACTATATACCGAGAGAATTTATGCCAGAATTATTGGAGATTATGCATTTAGGTGTCCGATAGAATAATTTGACAGACTTGGCTGATATATGGGATGGTTGGAGTAATGGGAGGCAGGGCTAGTTTATTGAAAAGTATGGACAAATCGCTTTTCTCCTCATAATAACAATAGATGAACAATTAGTCTGTGCTTTGATCGAGTTTTGGGATCCTTCCTACAGATGTTTTTCATTTGGTCAGCATGATTTGACCCCTACAATAGAAGAGATTGCATTTGTACTTAGGTTAATGCTTTTAGAGTCAAGGCCCATCTATTGTAAGGAACATAACCTGACAAGTCTCCAGAAGAAGTTGGGATAGATTTTTGATTTACCACCCCAGTCAACATTACACCGTATCAAACATAAAGGCAATATGAGTGTCATCTCGTGGCAGTTTCTAAAGGAATACAGAGCACTTAGATAGGGAGGAAACCCTTGATGCTTATGCCTTGGCCATTTATGGATTGTGTTTTTTTCCAAGGATACTTAGGCATGTTGAAGTAGCCGTAGTGGACCTCTTTGATCGATTAAAGAGGAAAATCCATCATGATACTGCTATTCTAGCCAAAATCATCCAAACACTCAACTCGTGCAAAAAATCAGGTCGAGGTAGGTTTTTTGAGGGTGCGTTGCTACTGTACATTTGGACTCATAGCCATTTTGGGGTAAGGGTGCTATTAACGTAAAATCATACTTCTCATATTTTGTTCCTCTGCAAGAGTTCATAAAAAAATGTTGGCATGATTCAAGATTGAAAAATCAATGGGTGGAAATGCTAAAAAATTTGGCTTTTGTAGATATAACTTAGCGAGCTCCTTAGTTTGTGTCGAAACCCTTGTTAATACTGATGTGATCAGTACTTTTCATGCCTTTGCTTAGTTTGTGGGGAACCGTAGGATATGCACCACTTTTGGTCCGACAACAGTATGGATTGCAATAGTTTATTCCTATGACTATCGGGTTGGCTAGAACAGATTTAGACTATTTTAGAGAAAGTTATTGGAGTCTGCTTTAGTCAATAGCCTTACATTGGAGAACAAGGTATGAATCAGGGATAAGTGCTTACATGGATCAAACTACTCCTAGGTTTGACCCTTGGAGGTGCATTCGAGGATGTAATTTAATCATCTTGAGTACAAATGGATTTAATCCTTGAGTGTCTATACAACCACAACCTTTAATGCCTTTAGAAGTGGAGTTGATAAAACAAGAAGTTAAGAGAAATCGAAAAAGACTGGTCGCAAAAAACCAAGCTTTTTCAGGAAGAAATTATGTATTTGAAGATGAAAATGGAGGCTAAGGAAAAGACATCAAGAAGATGGAAGAACAATATAACTTAATGAAACAAGATTGGATTGAGAAAATTAAAAAGATGAGACTTGTCGACATATGTGTGAGTTTGAGCAAATCTTCCAATAAGATGTTAGAAGAGATGCACAAACTTTGCTAAGAGCTAAGGGTGTGGAAAACTAAGGCCTTAGAAGGAAAAGCAAAAGTAGCTGCTTTAGAAACAGAGAGAAAAGCACACGCAAACACTCACGCTTGGTTAAAGAGATATACAAAAAAGAATGAGCAGCTCAGGATTACTTTGGGTGCAAAGCGAGAAAGAATGGCCAAATTGATCCAGGAAAGGGCAATTCTTGCTTTCACTGTCAAGGAAATAAGACATCTTGCTTCAACAACAATGTGATATTGATGCCTAGGCATAAGCTTATCAGGAAATGAACATATCATGGGATAATAAGCTGTATTTGTTTAAGAATGAGTCTAATAGATGGAAGGCCAACTCTTTGGGTCGGGAATTCTACATTGATCACCTTACGTAGCAAATTCACTAGGTGGTCATTCAAGCAAAACATATAGTGGAGAAAACCCATGTTCTGAAAAGTCAAATTAACCCAGTTGGTGAATTTGGTCCTATTATACTTATGTTTCTGGAACAAGCAGAATAGCAATATGACTAGATTAGGACTTTCCTCAGAAGTAATCCTAAAATGATAGACAATGTGTAACCCTTTACAAATTTAATGGAAATTTATGATTTTGAAATCTTTTATTAAAGCAAGCACTCCTATAAGTACATTATACATTCAGATCATGCATTTCCATCATTAACAAACATATATACATTCATTCATTCATTCATTACATTAATAAAATTTGGAATTCTCTTTTCAGGGTTTTAAACATTGCTAACCAGGAGAAACCTATTGAACAATAGCTTACTTACCGCTATTACACTAGATTAAAAGCAAGGAAAATAGCGGAGGATCAGTTGGCAAGATTGGAAAGACTTGAATAAAGACAACGTCAATCCCAAGAGAATGTGATTAAAAGGCAAGAAGAAATGCAAGCCTAAATCACCAGGTTGAATTACTATTGGCAAAAGAGTCAGCACACTCGCCCGAAATTAGTCTTACTCTTATAGGCTCATCTGGGAGGTCCAACCTGAGACACAACAAGCACCTATACAAGAAACTCAAATGCCGAATATGCCAACTATGTAGCAAAATACCCATAAAGCTACACCACCTCCAGTGATTGTTATTAATCCTGATGCTCTCTCATAGGGAGTTGATACTAGAGTGGCATGATAGGAAACAACTATTGCTACTACTGTTAAAGAAGTAGAACGACAATGACAAAAAGCCAAAACTAGAGTAAAAATCAAGAAAAAAAATTATAGCTTTTAGAAAGAAGGTTGAAAGCCATAGAAAAAGATGAATTTTGCACTAGCATAGATGTTAAGGATCTTACTCTGGTTTTTAATTTGATTTTGCCACTAAAGTTTAAAATGCCCGAATTTAAAAAATATGACACCACTTTTCTACAAGCTCACATCAAGATTTTCATTCAAAAGATGGCAGGCAATTCGTATGATTACAAGCTCCTTATTCACTATTTTTAGGAAAGTTTAATTGGGTCGGTATTGAATTGGTATAACAGTTTAACTAATAGTCAAATTCAATGATAGTCAAATTTAGCTAATGTATTCCTATAATAGTACAACCATATGGCTAAATGGGTTCCTGATAGGTTAACTTTAAAATATGGAGAAGAAGCCCACCGAGCCTTTTAAAGAGTATGCTCAAAGGTGGAGAGATGTTGCATCTCAAGTCCAGCCCTTTTTAACTGAGAAAGAAACCACCATGTTGTTTGTAGGCACCTTACATCCTCCCTACTATGATAGGTTGGAAGGATATGCAAATAACAATTTATGCTATCTTGTTATTTTTAGGGAAATGATCAAAGTTGCAATAAAGGCAAGAAAAATTATGATAAGAGAACCCTTCATTGCGAAAGCAACTGGATCTCCCAAGAAGAAAGAGAAAACTTCATCTGCCAACTATGTAAGTCAACCCTTCTGCCAATAATCCTATCCTTTCTACTAAAATCAAAGTTGACAACCCTAAAATACCCTATCTCTAAATACACCTCTACCTTTCACCTTACCTTTACTATAGAATAATACCCAAAATCATCCTTAAAACCAAACATAGACCAATCCAAATCAACCTACCTGAAAAAATAACTAGCCAAGGCTTTGTCATGAGCCTTTTCCTTATTCCTACAAAGAAATATTCAATAAGTTTTGGAGGCTCAATTAGTAGCTTCTTTATTTACAAAACCAATTAAGGGTGACTTACCTAGTTGGTATGACTCGAATGCCTACTGTGAATACCATGCAGTAGCTAATCATCCACTTAAAAATTTTATCGCTTTTAAAAATAAGGTCAATAGTCTTCTAGAAAGAGGAGCTTTCAAATTTGATGCAACCCCGGGACCTAATGGAGTGGCAAACCCTTTACCCAGTCATTCTAAATCGAGAGTCAATGCTTTGATCCCTGAAGAAGAGCATGAGGCAAAAAAGGATGTATGAAAGGTTAAGACCCCGATGGAAGAAGTCTGGCTATTCTAATTGAAGGAAAAATCCTTCGTCAGAATCATGAATATATGAGTTACCAATCAAACCCAAGCCTAAACTTTTGCAAGTTTTATACTGTTGATGGGCATAGTTTACAAAATTGTTTAGAATTTTTAGCTCTAGTTTAGAAATTGATGGATAATGGTGAAGTTGGTTAACATGGCTAATGAAGGGTCATCTAAATTGCCCTATGGGGTGGGTCATCTATTGATCATTTACAATAATCGACCAAAACCCATGCCTCCTAAAAATGAGAATGTTTCAAAGCTTCTCATTCAAACTCTGACACCTTTTTTGCATAAAGACAACAAGCAAGTACCTTAGAGATATGATGCTGGAGTGACAACTCCAAAAGCTTTAGCAAGTCAATTAGCTGCCATTGATATCATTAAGAGTCAGCCATATGACTCGAAGTGGATAAGTCTATAACCCAAAAAGTAATGAAGCTACTGCCAAGCCAAAAATAAAAGGGCAAGTCTTTGAAAAAGCAGTAACTACTGAAGATAGTCTTGTCGAAATTTAAGAACTGATTAAGGAGAAAGATGCTACTAAATTTTTGAAATTCATAAAACATAGCGAGTACAGCATCGTGGACCAATTAAAGCAGCAGCCAACAAAACTTTCTATGTTGGCATTACTGCTTAACTCGAAAACTTATCGAAATGCATTGCTAAAATTGCTTAATCAAGCTTATGTCTCACAGGACATTTTAGTTAACAAGCTTGATCATTTGGTAAATAACATCATTGCTGATAATTTTATCTACTTCAGTGATGATAAAATTCCTCCAGATGGGATGACTTCCATAAGAGCTCTGCATATAACTACTAATTGGAATGGGACTATATTGCTTAAAGTACTTATTAACAATGGTTCAACTCTCAATGTCATGCCATGGGTTACGCTGTCTAGGTTACCAATAAACTACAGTCATCTGAAGCATAGTTAAATAATGGTCAATGCCTTTGATGAGACTAAGAGAGAGATTAAAGGAATTATTTTAGTCCCCTTAATGATTGGCCCATGCCCTTTTGATGTTGAATTTCATCTATTAGATATTACCCCTGCATATAACTGTCTCTTGGGATGACCTTGGATACACTCTACCAATGTTGTACCATCTTCTCTTTGTCAAAAAGTCAAGTTTATAATTGATGACAAATTGGTCAGCATATCAGGTGAAGAAGACATAATAGCTATGACTTCAACTGAACCTCCTTACGTTGAAGTGAATGCTAATACACAGGAATGCTCATTTAAGGCATTTGAGGTTGTTAGTGCTACTTTTATTGCTGAAGGATCTCTAGTTTTGATACCCTAACTTCCCAAAAGCACTCATATGGGTGCCCAAGTAAGAAAAAGACTCAACAAGCATTTGCAAGGGATAAGTTGATCTATTTAGGTGATTGGTAAAAGAAATCGACATAGATTAGGTTACAACCTTGGAAGTAACTTAAAACAAAAAACAAAGAAGCGAGTTATAGGGAAGAGTTTGAGTTAGGATTTTATTCCATATCCTTCTTTGAAAAAACCTTTTGCTATGGTGGGACCATCAATTCTGCTACTTAAGGAAAAAAGCAAGTGACAATATGACGACGATCATTTCAAGTCCTATGAATTTTTAAGTGAACCCAGTCAATTCAGATGACAAAGAGCTGAGGAATGATCATGGGATTTGTCCCTGCCCTACTGGATATGTTTGGACTAATTGGACTATTAGTGAAAGAACTGTAGTGTCTAGGATTAATCCAAAATAATTCCAAGAACTCAACTCATTAGTTTTGGCCCAAAAACATACGAGGATTATTTTGTAAAGGGCATAAACATGTCATATCATCATTTTTAGAATTGAAATGCATAAACATTTTATATATATTCAAAAATTCTCTTACATCTACATTCTCTTTTTCCTCTTACACTTTTTTCCTTTTCACATACTTATTTATGAATCATCCCATATTTTCTTGTTTGCCCATTTTCGTTTGTTTGCTTTTACAGATCCCTTGACCAAAAAAAAGTATCCCCTTTAGAATTCAAAAGTCGATTTTGAAAGATCCATCTGCTCGAACGAGGATGTTCTTGAAGAAGATTTCAATGATTGCATTTTGCCACCTTACTTGTTAAAATTACTTGAGCAGGAGGATAAACGAATAATGCCTCTTGAAGAGCCTATCGAGGTTATAAACTTGAAGGACAAGGGTGATAGAAAAAAATTTAGAATTGGAAATGTTATCAAGCCCACAACTAAAGTAGAACTGATAAATTTGCACTAGGAGTTCTATGCTATTTTTGCATGGTCATATCAAGATATGTGGGGTTTAGACCTAGAAATAATGGTCTATAAGCTGCCTCTAAAACTAGAATGCAGCTCAGTTTAATAGAAACTGAGAAGGATGAAGCCTAAAATGCTATTAGAAACTAAGAAAGAGGTGAAGAACAATTTGATGCTGGATTTCTTAAAGTATCAGAGTATCTGAAATGGGTTGCTAATATTATCTCGGTTCCCAAGAAAGATGGGAAAGTTAGAATATGCGTAGACTATAAAGATTTGAATCAAGCAAGCCCAAAAGATAATTTTTCTCTCCTTCTTATTGATAAGTTGGTCGATAACACTACAAAGAATTATCTATTTTCTTTCATGGATTGATTTTCAAGCTATAACCAGATTAGAATAGCCTCTGAAGATGTGGAGAAGATAATTTTTGTCACTATGTGCGACACCTTTTATTATAAAGTGATGCCATTTAGGCTAAAGAATGCAGGGGCAACTTACCAAAGGGCAATAGTCACTTTATTTCATGACATGATGCATAAAGAAATAGAGGTGTATGTTGACGACATGATTGCCAAGTCTCTTCAATAAGAAAGGTATGTCGTGGATTGGCAAAAATTATTTAAAAGGCTGAGAAAATATAAGCTAAAGTTGAATCCGACAAAGTATACTTTTGGTGCAAGATCAGGGAATTTATTGGGTTTCATTGTAAGCGAAAAAGGGATTAAGGCTGATCCTGATAAGATCAGAGCTATTCGGAGCTGCCACCTCCACACACGCAAAAGGAAGTAAGAAGCTTTCTTGGGAAGTTGAATTACATTGCCTATTTCATTTTTTAACTTATGGATAAGTGTGATCTAATCTTTCAGCTTCTTTAAAAACATAACCCAGGAGAGTGGGATAAAGATTGTCAAATAGCATTCAAAATAGTGAAACAATATTTAGCAAATCCTTCAATTCTTATACCCTTGATTTTAGGGCATGCCCTCATATTGTATCTTCTAATGTTAGAACGATCGATAGGATATGTGTTGGGGAAACACGATGAGACTAGTAAGAAAAAAAAGGCAATCTATTACCTTAGCAAGAAGTTTTTAGAATATAAGGTAAATTATTCCCAAATCGAGAAAATATGTTGTGCCCTAGTTTGAACTGCTAAAAGGCTCAGGCACTATATACTATATCATACTACTTGGTTAATCACCAAAATATATTTAATCAGGTATCATTTTGAAGCCCCAGTATTAGCTGGAAGAATACCAAGATGGCAAGTTTTATTATTAGAATATGATATAGTTTATGTGAGCCAAAAAGCTATAAAAGGAAGTGTCATTGTTGAATTCTTGGTGAGCCAAGCTCTTAATGATTATCAGCCACTAGATTTTGATTTTCTTGATGAATATTTGATGAATGTTTCTATTGAAGAAGAAGATGACTAGGCAGAGAAAGTAGAATGGAAAATGTACTTTGATAGGGTCTCAAATGCTTTGGGTTATGGAATTTAAGCAATTCTTATATCTCCTTAAGAAGATTACTATCCTTTTATTGCTAAATTTGATTTTGACTGCACAAATAATATGGTGGAGATGAAACATGTGTTATAGGACTTCGTGCAACTATTAAAAGAAATGTGCCAGTATTAAAAGTCTATAGAGATTCAACCCTAGTGATTTATCAATTACGAAGGGAATGAGAAACTCAAGGTTTGAGGTTGGCCTAATATAAAAAGTTGATTTTTGAATTGTTACAAGAGTTTAAGAAGGTCGATTTTTTCACTTGCCTCGAGATGAGAATCAGAGGGTTAATGCTCTTGCTACTCTTGCTTCGATGTTTAAGATGAATGAGAACAAAAAAATTGATCTCGATTTTGATAAGTCTACATGAGTTTCCCGCGTATTGTTACAATGTTAAAGCTGAATCAGATAGTCGTTCATGGTATTATGATATTAAAAGGTATCTCAAGAACCGAGACTATCTGAACAATGCCTTTGAAAATGATAAAAAAACCTTGAAAAGGTTAGCAATGAACTTTGTTCTGGATAGTGAAATTCTTTATAAGAGACACTATGATCACACATTGTTAAGATGCATAAATGCTCTTGAAGCATAGAGAATTTTGGTAGAAGTACATGAGGGAGTTTGTGGGATTTAAGCCAATGAGCATTAAATAACGAGACAAATTATGAGGTTGGTTACCTTTGGATGGCTATGGAGGGAAACTGTACTAAGTATGCTCGAAAATGTCATAAATGTCAAATTTATGAAAATAAGATTTCATGTCCTGCCTTCACTATTACATGTCATAACTGCTCCGTGGCCTTTTTCTATATGGGGCATGGATGTTATTGGGCTGATTACCCCTATAGATTCAAATCATCATCATTTTATTTTGGTGGTTATAGACTATTTCACCAAATAGGTTGAAATAACTTCTTACGCAAATGTGACAAAGTTGACGGTGATTAAATTCTTGAAGACTAATATCCTTTGTCATTTTGGAATACTCGAGAGGATCATAACTGATAATTCTTCCAACTTGAATAATAAATTAATGATGAAGGTATATACCTAACTCAAGATTTCTCATTATAATTCAATAATATACCACCCAAGGATGAATAGAGCAGTGGAAGTAGCCAATAAAAATATTAAGAAGATTATGGCTAAAATAGTGGAGACCTATAAAGATTGGCATGAAAGCTCCATTTTGCACTTTTAGCTTATAAAACCTCAGTGTGAACCTCTATTAGGGCAACCCCTTATTCGTTGATATATGGTATAGAAGCTATTTTACCAATTGAGGTTGTAGACACCTCATTTTGTCCAAACCAGTTTTTGGTATCTTAGGAGTTAGGTAAAACGTGACAAAATCAAAAAAATGGAAATAAAGCTGAGGGACGATCGCCGGGTGACATGTTGCTCGGTGACAAAGTTTTTTTTAGGAAGGTCTAAAGTTTTTTTTTCAGGGTGTCATTGGAGTCATTCAAGTGAGTATGCAAGCCAATTTTCATCTCTTAGTGACCGAGATAAGACAACTTGAGGAACCTAAGGTACATACGGGTCATATGGGTGCTTAAAAACTATCACAAGGCTTTCACATTACCAAAACTTTGAATTTCCATGTGTGTTATCGATGCAAGAGGGTTTGGTATCGATACCCAAGGTGTGGTATCGATACTTGGCATGTTTGTATCGATACAGACCTTGGAAGTAACTAAAGTTATGATTTTTTGCAAAATATATCCATACACAAGCATGAGTATCGATACAGATCCATAGAGTATTGATATTAGCCTCTAAGTCTCAAGACTGGAAACATTTTTTTGCTCTTAGTAACAATACACAACTCATTGTATCGATACTCAGGAGTTGTATATCGATAAGACATGTTCTATATCTATACACTAAG